>JARHVA010003289.1:1600000-2072900 GCA_037957365.1 Torreya grandis
TTAGAATCCACTAAGAATAGTCAAGTGGTCAAATGAACCCTGCCCCCAGTAATTTTTCTAACTCCTTTTTGACTAGGATGGCTATGCATAGATGCATTTTTTGTAATTTCTATTTGACCGGTTTGGCATCTCGATGGATAACAAGGCAATGTACTACTAGAGAAGGATCAAGACCAAGCATGTCTAAGTAAGACCATGAAAATATATCAATAAAATATTTTATAATGGTAATTGTTAACTTTTCAAGTCACCCGTTTAGTAAGGGTTGAACTTATAAAGACTGTACAAGAGGTAATGCATTTGCACAGTGTCGATTTCCCTAAAAGAAAGTATGTGTGTAGATGCTTCCTATCTATAATTGCACTCAAAAATAAGCTTGAGTTTATTAGTTAAAATAAGTGTTGATATAAACCTATAAGGAGTTATTAATGCACACCCCATGTAAAGATCCTTCACTGCATCAACATGACACATAAACCACGACACATGGGTCTCCCAACTTCAAGTAGTAAAAGAAACTAGTGCATAAGGAGTGGTCCAAATCATGAAGAGTGCACTAAAGATATTAAATCTTCTTAAGATATCTCATTCAAAGACTTCCTCACACTCAAATTATGAAGTCCCATGCCAAATCGTAGA
Organism: Torreya grandis; assembly: GCA_037957365.1. Classification (NCBI taxonomy): domain Eukaryota; kingdom Viridiplantae; phylum Streptophyta; class Pinopsida; order Cupressales; family Taxaceae; genus Torreya; species Torreya grandis. Next base: position 1,600,640 of record JARHVA010003289.1, read on the forward strand.
GTTTCACATGTGTGCCCTTATAAAATGTAGACTACAATCTCGACTATAAACCATCCCCTTCGCTAGCTAACACAAGTTAGATGAAGGTGTAGAATATGAATACCATAAAAATAGACTAGGTGTTGAAAGGGTTTAGGACTATATATTTCCACATAATATCTCCCTTAGTGCCCTTCATAAACTTGCATCTGAACTGCATAACCAAATCTCTATGTAATCTTCAGTGTGTACCCTTTGTAAATAATGTACTTAGCTATCTATGTGCAACCACATGCGAGAATCCAAAAATATGGGAGTGAACATAGGATAGTGCACATATGGTCCCAAAGGGGGATGCATGTAAAGACTCCACTACTTGTATAAGATGATGAGGCATAACCTAAAGACACACCTACATAGTCCCACATCAACATGCTAGTCTAGGTGGATTGGCAAGTGATCATCATAAATAAAGATGGTAGCTGAGCTTGATTGAACATCAAGGGATCTAAATAAGAAAAAAAATTAAATGCAGGATGGACGTCAGATGTCAACATGATTGTATGCCACCTTTGGATGCCTAGATGCCCTTCATTCTTATATGCACACATGGATCCATGAGTGACCTACCAACTACTTCCATGATTAAACTATTGGATCTAGGTTAAATAAACATGTATATTTATGCCCTTAATCAACCTTGGGATCTAGATGCCATTTCCAAATTCAAGTTCTTACCTACCACCTCCAATAGTGAATTGATCATGTAAGGCCTTATTGAGCACTATATAAACCCTAATTTTTATTATAAAATGGTAGACATTTTTTAGGTATAGTAATGCTACTAAAATTATCATCTAAGAGCCCTCTATTGGTATAGCAAAACTATAACAATTAGAGTTTATAATATTACCTTAGACCTTGGGATTAATAAGACTTGATTTACTTTTCTTCATGCTCTATGTTATATGTGTATTCATGGTTATAAATCTTTGTTTGTGGATGTTCATCCCTCTCATTGCCATCCTCCCTTCACACATCTCCATAGAATTGAAAATACCTACAGGTCTGCATAGGCATTATCTATGGACCATTTATCATCCTTCCTAACACTGTGTTATGTTTCCTTACCTCCTTGCAAAAAACTTATTCAGTGCACCTGGTTTGAAGATATTGTATTTAATTTGTTAGTATTATTGTGTCATTAGGTGGGTGAGGTGTTCACTCTATTCTCAGTGCATCACCTTTTATAGTCTATTAATCTCTTACCTTTTCCCTCCATTTTCCCCTTTATCAAATTTAGGTTTAGCAATAGTTGTAGATTTCATTCTACTCTTTTTAGGTCTATGTGTTGGTCCTAAACTAGGTACATCTAGAATAGAAGGAAACTAACCTACTTTAGAGGTTCATCCCAATGAGTGAAATAGTCCCACTCCTTGGGGGATGATCCTAATGTTATAGTGAAACACTGAATCTCTCTACAATGTGCAAGTCCAAGGCACTAGTTGTGGAAGAGCTACATGTTAGTGCAAGTGCGATCCCTTCACACACGGGTGCACATTTCAAATGATAAAAGTTTTTGGCATGCTCGGTGGGACCAAGTTTAATTTTTTTCTAAAATATTGGTGTTGATCTTAGTGATTCAAGTGTTGAAGACACTCTATAGAGCACCTGGTAACTCTAATCATTCCTGGTTCATAAAGATCAACCTTTCATCTATATGCCAAAATAAATAAGATCATCTTCAAGGGGCACTAATTTTAATTTTATTGAACTACCTATAGTTTATAGAATAAGGGGAGTTAGATTATCCTTATCTCCTATCAGAAAGGGCAACAACATGAGATGACCTTCTTTTAGAGCTCAATTTATACCTCCATTTGGCCGATTCCCTAATCATAGATGAAAATCATTCCCTATTACCTTCATGTCTATGAAGAAAAACCAACCCTTTATTCCATTTAATAGAGTCAACCCATTGATCCTTCCACAGTATAATGATATTCTCATAGCTACTCTCAAGAGCATCCTTTACTTTATTGGAGAAAATTCAACTATGCCTGTAGATCACATACAATATATAACAAATATTTGGTCCATCCATAATATGACTGAAGACAATATTATAGTGTGACTCCTTGCCTCTTCTTTAAAAGGAAGAGTACTCCAATGGAATGATAGCTTGTGACCTGGGTATATTCACAATTGGGATGAGTTGGGTGCAACACTGTGTAGGTAGTTTGAAGAAAAGACTAACCACCTATTATTGATGGAGCAACTCACGACCATCAAGAGGGCTCCACATGAGTAAATGGTTGACTTTAACTTCAAATTTAAGAGGAATTGGGACTGAGTGACACTCCTAGTAAGGCCAAATAATAACACCATGTTTTTATATTTTTTGAGAGTACTAAATAATGACGTGGCTATGATGATCCAATTTATGGGAGGCACATTACTACCAAATGCCTATGAGGTTATCGTGCATGCAAAAAACTACTCCATATGAGAAAACACTCAACTTTAACTTTAGATTCCAAAGGACCTAGAAGTGAGTTCCACTCATGGTAAGGCCAAATCCTCACACTACATTCTTATACTTCTTGAGAGTACATAACAACATGGCCATAACGATCCAATCTATGGGAGGCATAGTATTATCAGATGCATATGAAGTTGTTGTGTATGTATAAAATTATTTGATTCAAGTAGGGAAAATTATGCCCAAACCCCCTATGCCCTTATATCCTGAGCCCCCATGTACAAGTTCATCTACCTTGCATCCCATCCCATCTCTAGCCCCCATTCCTGTTCTATCATCCTGCCAATTACATCAACTTTTACACCCTTAAACAAGTTTCAAAAGGTCAAATCCTTATTGAAGAGCTTTGGAAATGATCTAGTGGCACTCAAGAAGTAGTAATCACAACATTTTAGGCTTTATCAACCCTTCAACCAACAATATAAATTGAACAAGCCTCCCTACCAATATGTTATGTAGACTTAGAACGAACTCACATATAATAGAACACCCTATGCACCAAATCCTAACACTACAAGCACTTATAGAGATCTTATATATATGAAAAATAACATGGTGTAAGACTATGAATGGTGTTATTTGAGTGATTAGCCACATGATCAATTCATGCATATGAATGGAGTGATGAATGAGGCCCCTACAATGCAGAATATGCCACCTCCTCAGGAGCCTCCATCTATTTCATATCAATGTGGGGAGGAACTATAGGTATAAATGAAAGAGCAGGTTGTAAATCCACCCTCTTAAATTGATAGGAGGGTGACTTAAATTATGCGAATCAAAATGAAGTGCTGAGTGCAAGAAGCAACCCAATTGATTTTAACATAATATTTAAAAAGAGAGCAATGGTGGAGGAATCTTCTTCTCCAATACCTTCAACTTTTGTACCCCAAGTTTAGAACACAGATACCCAAGTCAAAACACTTATGAAACCTTTGATACACATGAAACAGGTTGTGTAAAAAGAGAAACAACCCCAAAATAGTATGCAGGTGTGAGAATAAACTACAATTCAAAATATGCATATTAAAGGGAATCAAATCCCCTTTAAAATAGTCAAGTAGATAAATAAGACTAGACTGAACATTTCCATTATGGATGCTCTTACTATTCCTTCCCAAAGTAATTTATTGTAGGACATCCTAAAAGGATTCAAACATCATGAGCCATTATAGACTATGCCTAATATGCACACAAGTCTATGCCAACCTAAGGAAAAAGTGCATATAAATAGTAAGCTACCCCCATTCTACATCTCTTTGATCATCGGTAAACATATCATACATAATTGTATGATAAATTTGGGAGTGAGTAGCTTAGTCATGCTGAATAAAATCATAGTCATGCTAGGAATAACATATTATTTCATCTCAAAATGGGTCATCTAATTAGATGAAATAAATGTTAAATTTGTAGTAATTATCAAGGGTTTGAGTCTCACTCTACATGCATGTCTGAGCCTTTTCATTTCATATGACATTGTAATTATTGACTTACCCCCTTCCTTTTCTATATGCCTCTCCTAATATTTCACTATGAAGGTGGGTGGATATCTATCCTCAAAAATAGGTCACACATGCTACTCAAAACTAGATATGGGACCAAGGTAACCATCAAGGTTGAGCCTATTTTTAAGGATCACATAGAGCCATATAGTCTTAGCCGAATTGATGCAAGCTATACTTTGTTCAACCAAGAGGAGAATTAAATTCTTCATGATACTTCCACACCCCTTAAAGAGGTCTCAGATGACTTACTTAATGAATGGGCACATGATCATTATGAGTGTGACCCATATGAGAATGCAGAAGAAATAGGGCTAGGCACGTACTATATTCTTGAGGAACATAAATTGATTCCTAACCTTGTAAAGTCATAAGAAGACCTTGAAAGTATATGGAAATTATACTTTGATGTCTCCCAAAGCAAAAATGGTGCACGAGTTAGTGTTGTGATGGTCTCCCCTTAAAAGGATAAATATTTCCATGCATTCATAAATAATATTTCCAAGTATGAAGCACTGATACATAGTATCTAATGGTTCACAAGAAAGGAATCAAGGTGTTTCAATATTTCAAAGATAATGAGTTGGTGGTAAACTAGGTCAAAGCATGAAACATGTCCAAAAATAATCTGTTAAGAGCTTACAAACATGTGACATGAGACATGATCAAAGGGTTCAATGATTTTAATATCCATTCTATACTAAGGGCACATAATGATGATGTTTATAAGCTCACAACTATGGGTGTGAAGTATGAGCTCCCATGTAGTATAAATAATGAGTTTGAGCAAAATGTAATGCTCATGGTTAGACCAACATTCCAAGATAACAAACAATTGGTAGGTGTTCGAGAGTTATGAATAAATTGTCAACTTCTTACAAGATGATATTGAGTTATATGCTAATAATTAACCATAGATCCAAGCTCAATATTAAGAGAATATCATTAAACTAAAGGGAAATAAGTTACCTAAAGGGCTATTCACACTTAAAAGCATCTTCAATTCTAATGACTAGTTAAAAGGTGAGAGGAGAAAAATGAAGATGAAGGAGGAAATCTTCAAGCTGATGACCATATCTGATGACAAGCTCTTAAAAGCCAATAATGTATGCTCACCCTCTGAATTCAAATAATTCATTGAGCTAAGTAAAAGGTATGATGATATCTTATCATGGAGATATAAAGACCTCAGAGGTTTTGATTTAGGCTTAGCTCAACATATGATTAAACTTGACCCTAATACCAAGTCATTCAGGCAAAATTAGAACCCAATTAATCTGAATCTTGAGCCCTTAATAAGGAAGGAGATATCAAAGCTCATTGATGCAAATATAATATTTCTAATCAAACATTCCTCATGGGTGACCAATATGGTCCTAGTGCATAAGAATAATGGAGAGGTTCACTTATGCATAGATTTCATGGACACGAACAAAGCCTCCCTTAAAGACCACTAACCCCTCTTGCCAATGGAGAAAATTCTATAAATAATTGTAGGTGTTGAAAAGTTTTCATTATTGGATGGTTATTTGAGCTATAACTAGGTGCTTATGTGAGAATGTGATCAATTCAAAACTACATTCACCACTAAGTGGGGTACTTTTGAATACCAAAGGATGACCTTTAGTTTGATAAACATAGGAGCTAAATTCTAAAGGGATATGGATATGACATTCAAAAGACTCCTAAACAACATCATCCTAGTTTACCTTGATGACATAATTGTTTTCTTAAAGCATGCAACAGATCATTTGGGTTACCTAGAGCAAATATTTAAAAAATGTTGAGATTTCAGGATCTCTCTAAACTTGAATAAGTGTATATTCATAATGAATCAAGTAAAATTTTGGAACACATTGTCTCTAAAGAGGGACTCAGAATTGATCTCAAACAAGTTGAGACCATTCTATCACTCCCTCTTCTAGGTCACAAGAAGGGTTTCCAAATCTTCTTTGGGAAAATTAAACTTTGTTAGAAGATTTATGGTGAGTTTCACAACTTTGGTCAAGCCTCTCACAAAAATTCTAAAGAAGAGCATTATGTTTAGTTGGACCCAAAAAGGCCAAAGCAGTTTCAAATCCATCAAACATACCATCATAGAATTTACTAAATTGATAAACCCAAATAATAGTAAGGATTTCATCCTTTATGTATTTGGAAGAGCTAAAGGCATCTCAACTATTCTTGCACAATAAAACAATGACCAACTAGAACAACCTATCACTTTCTTTAGCCAAGTTCTCAAGGATTATGAACTACACTACATATTTGTAAAGAAGCACACCCTTGCAGTAATAAGAGTGCTCAAGAAGTTTAAGCATATGCTCTCCAACAAAAATATCCATCTCATGATCTCTCACTTGAGTATAATAGAGCTATTACTCAATAAGGACATTAGTAAAAAGAGAGTCGATTGGGTCACAAATGTGATGAAATATGACATTGACATCCAAATCATCAAGATGATATGAGGCAAAGGACTCTATGATTATCTATCAAAGGATGTGAATAATGTAGACTATGTAGTTCTTGCACTACATGAGAGCCAACCAGAAGACCAAAGCACCCCAAAAAGCTAGACTGAGAGCATGAAGATCTTCCTTCAGATCAGATAATATAAATAGGGTTTGAAAAAATCCAAGCACAAACACTTCAACTTACAAGCCATTCCTTATGTACTTATTAATGGTGAAATTTTCATAAGGGATACCAATGGAATCCTATAATGCATATAGTAGAATCAGGTGAACATGATCCTAAAAGAGTTCCATGATGGATTGTTAGGAGGCCATTATTTACCAAAGACCACTATAGTGAAAATCATGAGTGTTGGCTATTATTGGCCAACTCTATTAAAATATGTATACATATGGGTGCAAGGATAAAATAAGTGCAACTTCTTTGTGGGTGAGCAAAAATTGGTAGCCCTACCCCTGCATCCAATACAACTTGATCAACCCTTTACATAGTGGGGCCTAGACTTCATCAGCATGATAAATCTTCCATCAAGCATTGGACACAAATGGATCCTCATGGAAACTAACTACTTCACAAGGTGGAAAAGGGCAATAACACTCAAGGAAGATAATGAGGTTTTCATCCTAGACTTCTATGAAATCATTATTGTAATATTTGGTGTTCTAGCCACTTTTATCTCAGATAATGAACTAGCTTTCCTTAGAGCCAAGATCAATGAATGTGTGGTCAAACATAGTGTCCATCCAAGATCAATGAACTAGTACCCACAAGGTAATGATTTGGCTGAATCAACTAACAAGAACTTGGTTTACATCATCAAGCAAACCATGGAAGATAATCAATGATCTTGGTATACCAAATTTAAGATAACCCTCTAGGTAGATCAAATAACACTAATAAGGGTGCTAGATAATTCACCCTTCATGTTAGTCTATGAAAAGGAAGTAAGGTGGCCCACATATTTTAAATTTACTTTGCTAGATTTAGATCATTAATTGGAATTAATTGAGAAAGACCCCGTGATAATAAGGTTAGATGAGCTAATAGAGCTTAAAAAACTTAGGACATAGGCCATCTGCATAATGGAGATTCAATAAGTGCAAACTAAGATAACATTCAATAAAAAGGTTTCTAATAAAAGCTTCAATAATGGAGACTTAATTTTCAAATGGGATGTAGAAAGATCAAAATATGGGAAGCATACAAAGTTCGATGCTATATGGAGTGGCCCATAAACCATAATCAGTTGTAAGTAAGCCAATGCCTATTAGCTTATAAGTCTAAGTAGAGAGGTGTTTCCTATCCTATCAATAGGATTCACCTCAAGCACTATCTTTGATGATCATGAACACCCTTGTAAATAATATTTTATATGTTTTAATTTCCATAAGTACTACATGCACAAGCTGTTATTTAGAGTAGTTTCATTTTTTCCAAGTACTGTGCACAATTCTATTAACTTAGTTTGGTCATCCCTCTAAGCATCATTCAATGTAGCTATTTGATTTTTTTGCCCTTATGGAAGGTATCCTAGTTCCCTCTGATGTCAAGTGGGATTATCATACCTAATAACAATTAGGATAAAGAATAGCAAGGGTTTCTAGGTGACTCTATACCCAATGGATTGCTTCAAGGTTACTAGATTCCTACTTAGAAGGCAAGTGGCTCAAATAGGTCACCAAAAATGTTGAATTTCCAAGTCACCCCTTTAATAGGTACTAAAATCATAAGAACCACACAAGAGGTTACACGTTTGTGTGGTGTCAATTTCCCTAAAATCAAGTCTATGACAGACACTTCCCATCTATGCCTATACTCAACAATCAACTTAGGTTCATAGACCAAATAAGTGTTTATTTCTTCCTATAAGAAGTTATTAATGTACTCCCCATGTAAATATCCTTCACCACATCAACATAATTCACAAATTAAATCATGTGTGTCTCCCTAACTCCAAGTAGTGAAAGAGATTAGTGTGCAGAGAGCGGTTCCAAATCATGAAGATTGTGCTCAAGATATTCAATATTCTTGCATTATATTATTCAAAAACTTCATCACACTCAAATGATGAATTACCATGCCAAATAATAGAGTTTCACATCTGCACCATTATTAAACATAGACTACTATCTTAGTTGTGCACAACCCCCTTCACTTACTAACACAAGTTATATGAAGGTGAAGACTATAAAGACCATCATAAGAGACTAGGAACATAAAGGGTTTGGGCCTTATACATTTCTACAAAAGATCTCCCTAAGTGCCCTTCACAAACTCATAGTCTCACTACATAATCAACTCTCTATGTAATCTTTAGTGTTTACCCTTTGTGTAGAATATACTTATTTATCTGTATGTATCCATGTGCAAAATTATACAAATATGGTAGTGTGTATGGGTTAGTGAACATATGGTTCCAAAGGGGTAAGCATGCAATAGCTCCACTACCTATGCAAAATGATGAGGTCGACCCTAAAAGCACACATGTGTAGTCTCATGTCAACAGACTAGTCTAAGTGGATTGACAAGTGACTGTCATAAATAAGTATGGTAGTTGAGCTCAATTGAACATTAAGGAACTAAATTAAAATATAATTAAATAAAAGGCTATTATCAACGTGTCAAAACATGATTTTACACCACCCTTGGCTACCTAAATGCCCTTCATTCTCAAATGCACATATGGATCCATGAGTGACCTTCCATCTACTTCCATGATAAAATTATTAGATCTATGTTGAATAAGCATGGATCTTGATCCCCTTAATCAACCTTAGGCTTTAGATTCTACTTATGAATTCAAGTTCTTACTTACCACCTCAAATGGTGAATTGATCATGCAGGGCCTTGCCCAATACTATAAACCTTGATTTTTATTGTAAAAGGGTCAACATTTTTATAGGCATCGTAACACTACCAAAATTGTCCTCCAAGGGCCCTTTCATAGTATAAAAAATATCTAACCATTTGATTTTGTAATATTTACTTATAACATGGGATTAATAAGAACTGATTTACTTTTCTTCATGCCTTGTGTTCTATGTACATTCATGGTTGTTGATCTTTGTCTATGGATGTTCATCCCTCTCATTATCATCCTTTCCTCACACCTCTACACAAAATCAAATGTATTTTTAGGTCTAATTATATTTATATGTGGGTCTATGTAGGTATTATCTATGGATTATTTATCATCCCTCTTAACACTAAACTATGTTCCCTTACCTCTATGCGAAATGTTTATGTAGTGTGCTTGGTTTAAAGATATGGTAACTGGTTTGTTAGTTTTATTATTAAATAATTAAGTGGGAAAGTCACTATATATATTCTTAGTGCATCACCTTTTACATTCCAACAATCTCTTACCCTTTCTATCCCCTTTTCCATTTATTGGGTTTAGGTTTAGCACTAGCTGTAGATTTCATTCTACTCTTTGTAGGTTTGTGTGCTAGTCCTAAACTAGGTACATGTAGAATAGAAGGAAGTTGGCCTACTTTTAATGTTTATCCCAAGGTGTGAAATAGTCCCAAAACTTGAGGGATGATCCCATTATTATATTGAGACACAAAATCATGCTCTGACATGCAAGCCTAATGTGCTAGTCATAGAATATCCACACATCAACATGCATGAGATCCCTTTGTACATGGGTACATATTTAAAATGATAATAGTAATAATTAATTATCTCCCCTCATCAGTGAGGGATGTACCTAGGTAAATAATCTTGGGATAATCATATGTACCAATGTTTACCTCCATAGTATCCTCAACTAGTAATGTTGAGTTGTCTTCAAGAATAATAGGTAAGAAAAATAACATATTCTCTATAGTTTCCCATTGATCACAACCTTCACCCATATATGAGGAATATAAATCAACTATGCTAGGTAATGGCCTCTTGGAAAATACTTTAAGAAAATCTTATCCAAGGTATTCAAAAACTTATTGTTCTTTAGAACTGATGCCTGAACCAATGGTAATGCTTGGACTAGGTAGACACTGCACTTCTTAAGGAGAGAGGTGAAATTCCCTATCCAAGAGTGCCTAAGATAGGTTTTCACCCAATGACTCATATTTATATTTACTCTTTCCCTAGCCCAAGGGCACTTTAAAGAGGTTTTCATCCAAGGATATCTCAATGTTTTACTTTTATCGTGACCAAGGAATTCATCTGCTCTACAAAATAGGTAATAGGGTCTAAATAGAAGTTAAAACCTTGTTTATGATCACCCATTGGAAATTTATCTCAAAGGACCATGAACTCAATAAGATATTCCTCATTTTAAAAATCATCTAGCAATATTCTAGAATATTTCTAGTCCCAATCAACTAAGTCATGATGATGAAGGGTAAGTGGATAATGGACTATAATGGTCATGATAACATTGTAATCGAATAAATCAGTATCTAATAGCTCATCATAAGAACTATAATGGGATGCTACGTTGCTGTTAGGAATTTGATTATCAGTCAATGAAGTGGTATCACATTCAAAATCTATAGGGTCACCCCTAGGCAATATAAATCCAAGATATCGATTCCCCATATATTTAGTAATCGAAATAGGTTCTAGAATAACTTTTACATTGGGTACCAATCCTTTTCCTATATAGTATAGGCTATCCATGATCCAATTTGGAATGGGGTACTTAGCACTCAAAGTAATTATAAAAATTGTCATGATATAACCAACCTCCCTCGGTGTTGGTGGCTCGATCTTGTTCAAGTGATGTATCAGGTACAAATAAAAGTAGCTCTTGTAGAGTGGATTTGGATTTATTTTACCAAATCATGTTGGGCCTACCAGGATTTTTAGAGGGTTTAGGGTGGCCATAGGACTTAGGAGGCTTAGGAAACTTATCGATGTGAAATGCATCATGAATATTATATTTGGCAATACCATCATCTTGAATAATGAAATGAGTAAACATGGTGATGGGAAATGGATCAGGAGAAGAAGAAGTGAGGTCACTAGGGTCAATATAATTGGAATTAGGAGGTTCAAAAACTACCCTCTTACCTTTCTTACTGACCAACTCAGTGCTAGGATAATAGGTTAGTTGCCATATTTAGCTTCTAAATGTTTGCAATATTGGTATGGTTGTAAGTCACCATAGATAGTCACCTATAGACTAGAATAGGAGAACTTGATGCATTGATGTAGGGTGAAAGGGATTTACTATAATTCATGGATCCAAGGATGATCAAGAAGCATATTTTAAGGCATCTCTATATCAATGACATGGAACCAAGCGATGACATATCTCATTGGTCAAATGTAAGTTTTTAGATGACATGTCTCATTGGTCAAATATAAGTTTTTATCCTAGGGATAAATGTACCACAAGTGCTTGGAATTGGTTAGGATAATGTCATTAGGCATAATGGATTCTTAAAGGGAATCATACAATATAATCATGTAAATTTCTAATATTTATAATAGATCCGAAATATAAATCTACATAGATGTTTTGCTAAGTTGTTCACTTATACCATATGGTTTCTCAAGAAGGGGATGAGAAGGTTTGGATTTAGCTGGTACAGGGTTTGGTTTCAGATTAGTTTTGGAAGGTATAGGGTTTGGCTTAGAATCAGTGTGGGAAGAAGTCAAAGGGTCATGGAAGATAACTTTTGTCTATCTAGTTATGAGTGCATAACTTTGAGTTAGGAGGGAGTTCTATAATTAGAGGAATGAGGAAGAGGTCCGAGAATGGTAACCCATGGAAATCAAGGTGTAAGTGAAGTGTTGTAACCTAGTGCATAATTACTTGAAAAAGTGGATGGTGATCCTAAAATAGAGGGACCAACATTATGAATAATGTTGGATGGTACATGAGACTTGATATTGATGGTAGTGATATGATTAGTAGTAATACATCCTATGGTATTGTTGTAATCATATGTCATAGTACAGTACTCAATTTGATTGGTTTGGGTGTCATGAATTGATTATGATTATTATTTGGATTTTGATTCCAATCATGACCTTGATTTTACTACTAGTTGCATTTTTGGCCCTAGTTTTGATTTTTAATTTGTTTTTGGTTGTTCTTTGGAAATGGATATTTATAGATACCCATGTCTTAGTTAGTGTTAGGAGGAATTTTGTCCAACTCGATCTCTCCATTCTTTATAAAATATTTGATAATGTGCCTTAGTTTCATACATCAATAAATGGCATGGTCAACAACCCAATAAAAGTCATAAAGTTAATCTTCACAATACCAATAACGTTTAGGTTGATATTTAGTAAATGGTTTTGGTACGTTCCAAATAATCATGCTAGCTACAACCAATTTCTGAAATATTGACTCAATAGGCTCCCCTAGGTCACTAAATGTCCTGCATCTAGCATACCTTATACATGGAGGAGCTCTTTGAAAGGTGAGCAATGGATTGGGTGCCATTTTGAGCATGTGGTGCTTGCACTATTTTCACATGCCATGATTTAGTAACTCTTTTTCCCACTATATTCTTGTTCTTGTTAAAGACCTTAGGTTTTTTAATTGTAGTTCCTTGAATAGGTGTTGATGTCTAGTTTGATGTTTGAGTTTGGGAGTAGATTTTTGCCAAGCCTTTAACATTAAGTGCCTTCTCAATTTGTACACATTTGTCAATGATTTATTTGAATGTGTTGGCACCAGTAAGTCTCATATTATGAGTAACTTTGGGGTGTAAGTTCTATGTGAAAATATCAGCTAGTTGTATATCTAGTAGATTGTGTTGGAAGTGATTGGCTAGTGCTCTCCACCATTGTAGATATGTCGTAAATCTTTCCCCTTATCTTTGTTTTGATTTACATAATTTAACCACTATTATCTCATGTTTAATATTGTAAGAAAAGTCATTAATAATTTTTTTTAATAAATTAGTGAAAGTTGTTACCTATCCTTTAGGCAATTTGAGAAGCCATGATAAGACTTGTCCACCCAAGCTACATGGAAACAAGTGCAAAAAATACACCCTACTGTAGGCTACCTCTTGGCATGTAATGAAGAAGGCTTATAAATGCTCTCTAGGGTCACCTTTCCCTTTATATTTATCAAATTTGGGTGAGGTGGAAAGGGTGATTGAAGAATACTTACATCAAATGGATAGGGGCATATCTCATCAAACTTGTATTTCTTTGTCTGATTACCTATTTGAAGTATTGAGACTACCTCTTTCATTGTGTTCCACTCTTGGATATTTGAAACATTTTGTGGTGGAAGGAGATAGTTATATTGATTATTTATATACTGATAGGTTTGGTTAGGGTTGACATAAGTAGGAATGGATTCTCTTTGTGTGTTCTTGTTGGGAATGTTCACCATATGCCCTAAGTTCTACACTTGATTAGGTGTTTATTATTGGTTCTGATGTGCATAGGAATAGGTATGATGTTGTTAATTTATAGGATTTTATTTTTGATCCCTAGGTATTTGATGTTAATCCTAAGGAATCTACTGTTGTGAACTATAGGGAATCTATTGATTTTGGGGAACCTAGTGTTGGTTCAAAAGAAGATGATGCCATTGTTGGTTTACTAGAGAAACTTTTTGTCATTACAAATTAGAAGAAATTGGTTCCACATTCTATAAATTTACCACTACCTATTGAGGTGGTGTATTTTTAGCTACCTATTATTGGGAATGGTTTGACACTTGTGAAGTATTAGATGCACATTTTTCATTGGAAGGGTTAAAAAATGTGTCCTACATATCAAGTGGAACTTAGAGTCAAGCATTTGTAACACAAATTATTCAGAGGGATCTAAAGGATCTACCTCAAGTGTAGGATTAGCTTAGTCTCATTATGTTTATTTATGTAAATGATTTTATTCTAAAAATGTGGCACTGTTAAATGAGGTTACAACTAAAGAAGTCATTAAGTCAATGATAAGCTGATATACATAGCATTGACTAATTTTTTGTATGATGGATCAATAATATGACTATTTTGGGTAGGATCCTCTAGTGGACCTTTCCCCTTTCTAAAAGAATCAATGACTGGTTTTAGCACTTGAGTGTATGGTAGTTCTTGGTCAATAACTAGTTCATATTGTTGCTCCTCTATGCAAATAAGGGTATGTAATTGTTTTCTTAGAAAATTTTATGGGAGCCTAGATTTGGATTTTATTAGTCTCAAGAAGGCCTCATCTTGGTTTTTAATTGGTTGATTGTCAATGTATTGACTTTGGTTTGATCCCACCATAGGATGGATATCTTTGTACATGATTAGATGTTCCTCTTCATTGTAAAAGTTTTCTTCCTAATAACTAGGGCCATAAAAGCCCCCAATATGAGTGTAACTCTAAATGGTTGAAGTAACACTCAATTTTTGACAAGTGTTTCAAATGTACCCTTGGTTCAATGTGGGATTTTGAAACACTATCAAATGGTCATCAAAAACCTTAGAATCAACTCACAACTAGAAGGGATTGGACAATGTAATGGCACAAAATAATTTTTGGCATAAAAGAAGTGAAGTCTTTGGAACACATGACATTGGTTGGTCAAAATCAAAAAGTTAGAATAAGGTAGAACAATCTTGGAACTTAGGGTGTAGGATAACCCAAGAAAAACTAAATCCAAAATGTGTTGGTATGATATAAAAGGACAATGAGATCATGACTAGTCTCGATTGTCAAATATATAAAAAAATTGAATGGTCTAAGAACCTAGAATATATACTAATGAAAAAAAACCTAAGTCCAAAATTGAAATAAAATGGGTGGTGAAATGTTACCAAGTGAGATAAAGGGTATTGTTCCAAATGATAGATGTGACATTGCGAGAAATAAGTAAGTACCAATTGGTAATGTGAACAATGTAACACCTCAGTGTGAAAATAAATGATAATGTTTAAAGTATGGGTACTTAAATTTGCACTTAGGTAAGGCTCTTAAATTGAATTTAAAGTCACTCCAAGTAACATAATCTATACACAAAGAGTAAACCACTTAAGCCCAAGTGATAAGTAAGACTTAAGTGATAACTAATTGTCCTTAGATCAAATACTTGAAAGTGAGTTTTGAATTTATTTTGATAGGATTTGAGTTTTATTTATTTGTATTAGTGCAAAAAAATGTTATAATAAAAAAATTAAGAAAAGAAGAGGCACCAAAGTGCACGCTCCCATGTTAATAACTGACACAATGTTTGTATAGTATCTACAAAACTTCCATCAATATACTAGTTCTTGAGAGGAATTAATTTATTAATCTAATAAATAAAGAGTACATGAAGGTATAGCGATTATAACCCCTATGTATCTCAATAACTTGTATGTATCATGGAACTTAGAGTGCAAAGGCAACTTAACATTGACAAGATAATCCACAGTATGTGGGGTCAATAAATATAAATTTTTTGAATTAGCTTTCTAGATGGTCTACAAGTGCCAAATAACACTTAGGCATAATAAAATATCTATCAAGTGGATGACAAACCATCTAAATTTTTATGAAAGGGTCTTTTCCCTTTCATAACCACTCCATCTATCAATTTTTAAGTAGAGTACGATGTCTAGACTACTGCATGCTCTGTGACCGTATTCAAATGGTTAAGTAAAGTACTCAACCATTGCCCCACCAAATAGTATGCTCAATTTGTATACCCCACTAGATAAGTGGGATTGGTATGATGCTAGGAGATGAAACCCCAAGTCAACACACCCCTAAAGAACTTGTGAGGAGGTGATGAACCTCTGCTCGCTAAACTAAATAAAAATAAAATAAGAAAGTGGTCATTTTTGAGTCACTAAAGTCTTTAGGAATAAGGAGAGAGCATACATAACATTTATTTATGTAGACACCAATAAACAAGTAAAATAATGCATTTTTGGTCACCCAAGATCCCTAAAGGGGGCAAGGGGAGAGCATAAGCGCAAGGTTTTATGAACAAGTAATGAAATGAAATAGTGCTTTACAACAAAGAACAAAAATAAAATACTCTTGATAGCTTTAAATCTAAGTGTGAATATTTTTTTAAAGCACTAATATGTAAATGTGATTGAAAATTACCTTGATTTATTGTGAAAGAAAGTTATAAAGATGTTAAAACCTAAAAAATAGAGTCTTATTTGTCAATCAAGGGTTTAAAACACAAATTGGAAATCGAATACTACTTTTTCAAACTCTGAAAAAATTTGCAATAGGGATATTTCACCATTTTTTTGCAAGTTCATTGTTTCCTTAGAACACAAACACATAGTTCTGGCAACTTCATTGACTAATAGGATGACCTCACTGATAATAGGATGAGTTCACCATTTCCAATAAAACCAAAAAACATATTAAAATTACCTTTCATGAGTTCACTATTTACCAGGTTAACTACACCATTTCTAGGACAACTTCATTATTACTAGGTTGAATTCATCGACCAAATAACAAGTTCGCTATTCATAGGAAAAACACAAGTGATGAATTCACCATTATATAGGGCAATTTCATCTTTTAAATGTAAAATCATTGACCTATAAAAATAAATAAAGAAAAAAAAAGGGGTAAAAGACAAATTCACCATTTACGAATGTGATTTCACTGTTAAGTAGGGTAACTTCACTGATGTCTAGGGTGACTTCATTGTTGTACAAGGTGACTTTGTCATTTTAAATAAAATATAAAAAGATGAAAATTAGAATAAAAAGAGGTAAAATAACACCAAAAAGGGTTTGATTAAGTATTATAAGGTTGAGAATGTCCCCAAAGTGATTTGTGAGATGTACGGTCCCACTGGGCATGCCAAATGTAGAATATGATCAAAAAATAAGTTAGTTCATGCACTAGTACTTATAACAAATGACAAGCATAAAGAATGTAATGTATTAGGCCTACTTACTTGAGGGGTGTGGATCAATGGACTTAAGAAACTAGACAAGAGAATACAAGCAATGCCTTCCCCAAGTGACTCTCCTCCAAGATTGGTTCATTTATCATGTTTGTGCCCTGATTTGGTACTCCAAGTCTTTGTCAATGCAGTAGGGAAAACTCCTCCAACATCTCTTCTTAAACCAATAGGTCTTGGATCTTGATTGGGTGAAAATAGAAGAAGGTTTGAATCTTTCTAGTGATATTTTGGTAGAGTTTGTTTGCACCTAAAAAGCTTAATGGTTATGGTCATGGATCTTGTATTTATAGTTTTCTAATTGACTCCAACCCATGTATGATTAAGCTTGGGTCAAGGTTGGGGGGTCAAAATGCATTTATGTTTTGGGAAAATGGGGCACTAATAAGGCATGGCTAGCCTTAATCTTGATATTTACCTCATTTATGTTAATATTTCCCACTTTTGACTTTGAAGATGATTACATCACTTGACATCATATTCTTAGATATTTATGAATTATGATTTTCCAAGATTAGATATTGAATAAGTTTCCATGGGTTTTTCACTTAATCTCTTAATCTATTTTTATTTGCTTAATAATGTTGCTTAGTCTTTTAAAATTCTTGGAAATTGGTCACTTGTTTAATTATAATGGTCAAATTTTTTATTTTTCTTAGTCACCATTTGACTAGAGTTGAATTAGATAAAGGTGACAATTGTGTACAAGTTATTACCTAAACTAAGGAGGTATAGATGTGAATTGACACATGTATGTGACATGTGTAGATGAATCAAGGGATTTTAGTGATTGAGAACATCAATTTGCTAAGTCACAATTTGACCTAAGATAAATTATAAGAAGATAATAATTTTTTAAAATGTATTTCCCCAGTTAGGGATACATGAATGCAAATCAGTACTTACACATAATGTGTACAGATGAATTTGGGATACTCAAGTGATTTTGGTCAAGTTTGTGCATTATTGCAAAAAGTTTTTTAGATTTGTAATTTTAGCATGATAGTGGTAGGAATTGGTGTATATATTTCTTGCATAATTATAAATACCATACCCAATGTATATGAAATGTCAGGTGTAGTGTGAGTAATATAAATGAGACTCTCGACAAGTTTTTGATACAAGATAACATCAACCAAAGGAGAATGAAATTAAACCTCAAGCTTCACACCATATAGAAAATGATTTATAGCTAGATTAGAATCAACCATATTGAACCATTCAAGATTTATGAAATAGTGATCTTGGAGTCAGACTATAAATTTCAATCCCAAAGAAGTAATGTAACAAACCCAAGTCAATCATTGAGAACTTATTAGACAAAGTAGTTTTCACTACTACAATGGAGGATGAAGAACTCTATGTGATCAAAAGGTCACCCACATAGAGAACCATAATCAAAAGTGAGTCATCCTACCAAAAAAGATAAACATTAATATCAAAATGACATCTAGTGAACCTAATCAAAAGAATAAAGGAGTCCATCTTGGCATACCAAGTTGAATGAGCTTGTTTGAGGCCATAGATATATTTTTAAAGTCTACAAACTAAGGAAGAATATTACACAAAACCTTGTGGTTTCTCCATGTATATCTCTTTGAGGTCACCATGAAGAAAAATACTCTTCACATCCATTTAATGAACATTACTGCGATGTGTTGTGGTAATGGAAATAGTGAGTTGGATTGAGTTCATTCTGGAAACTGGGGAAAAAGTCTTGGTATAATAAATGTTAGATACCTAAGAAAATAATTTTACTACCAAATGTGCTTTAAACTTGTCTACAGACCCATATAAAACAAATTTTGTTTGATACAACCATCTACTTCAAACAAGTTTTCTTCCCTTAAGAAGAGGGACCAAATCCCAAGTGGTGTTATTAAAGGAACCATAATCCTCCTCTGTAATAGTATCCCACTTAGGAGTGTCAGATGCCTCATAAAATAGTTATGGATTAGAAGCAAATTAAATGAATGCATGTGGGTCATTATGAAACTATGAGTGTGTCCACCTAGTGTTTGATGGATCTCCAACCCAATGGCTAACACTTTGTAGTGTATGTCTAGCCCAAGGAGGACTAGAATTTAGAGAGTCAAGAATATATTCCCCATCCTTTGAAAATTGATTAGGAGAGGTAGGAGGTGAGTCCCGATCACTACTCTCATCATCAAAACTAGAAGAAGAATCTAGATCATCAAGAAGCTACTCAAGTGGATCTACATCATCAAAACTATCATCAAATCCCAGTGAGTATAAAGAAGAGGGGAAAGTGTCAAGTGTGGATTTTGAAGGACCTTCTTAAAAATGAACACTTATCTCAATGAGAAACTCATGAGTGGTGAGATGGAGAAGCCTATATCCCTTAACACGCTCAAGATATCCAACAAAGATGCAAGACTAACTCTGAGGTTCCATTACCTAATGTTTATTCTTAAGAATGTAGGTCATAGTAGGAGATCCAAACACTCTAAAGTTATTAAATATGGGTTTCCAACCACTCCATGCTTCAAAAGGAGTGATTCATTTCAATGCTTTATGAAGAACTTAGTTTTGGATATAACAAGCATAGTTGATGGCCTCAACCCAATATTAAGGTGTGAGAGATCTGGAGTGTAGCATATAATTTGTTATTTCCTTTGAGGACCTATTCTTGCATTCTAAAACATCATTCTAATGAGGGTTGTATGTAGCTATACATTGTAGTTTAACCCCCTATGAATTTTAGAATTGCTCAAAATGATGGTTGACATACTCACCACCATTTTTTATGCATAAACTATTGATGGATTTGATTGATTATTTTATATAAGGACCTTTAAGTCTTGGAAGTGATCAAAGACCTCAGACTCATACTTAAAAAAATACACCAATGTATAACTTAAAAAATCATCAATAAAGGTAAGAATATATATGGTCTTGCTAAATGAAAGCTATAGAAAATAACCAAAAATATCATTATGAACTAGATCCTAAATTTGTGTAGCTCTCCATGATTTATGTTTGTCATAATTATTTTTATAATTCTTACCAAGTATGCAACCCCAAAAAACATTATCAAAATAATAAACACAAGACAACCCTAAAAGATGTCATTACAACTAAGTTGCTCTAGGTAGAAATAGTTAAGATGGAAAAATCACTTACACCATAATTTACCCACCCCATCTGTATGAGTGAGTAGAGAAGTAGAGGGTTGATCAAGAGAAAAATGTGAGAAAGTGTACAACCATGACTAGTGATCTGCTTTCATAATTGATAATGTAGTATTATTGTGCAATTCTTAATAACCATAGAATCAGGTGTGAAATCAACTCTCTTGTTTGAATTAGTGTGAGTGATATGATAAATAAATAGGAGATTAGTTGAAAATGAGGGAATAGACATAACATCCTAAAATGTCCCATCACTCAATTCAATAAACCCTCTCCCAAAACATCTATAGAACTATCATCACCCATCAAAATGGAAGGAAAATAACATGGTCTAAGGATGAGAAAAGATCTTGTGATTAATCCATTTGGTGTGAGACACTATGATTTGAGCAATATTTCAGGTGATAATTCAGGTGACAGTTCTACCCTAATTAGTGGCAAAACTTTTGGGAGCCATAACTTTTACACCATAGCTCCATTTGAACTGTTGAAAAGCTAAGAATGAGGGGAACATCATGGGATGGCACTGAGCTCTAATTGGTGGGTTTTGACCCCCAAAAACCAAATGGAAGTGCCCTAAATTTCAATTTTAGTAGTGTAGTCTAAAAATAATAAGTTTCTAAAAATAGTAATTCCTCAAATTCTATAATGTTGTAAATCATGGAAGTCAAACCAATTAATCTCCCTCAAGATTGGTGACCTTTTACATCCTCCTCCTACCTTAAAAATGTGTATAAATGAAGATGTAACTTAAAATGGAAATCAAACATCTCTTGCCAGAGATAGGCATATGTTGTATTTATAATTTTGAGCAATAAAATATCTCTTCTCAGAGATAAAATTATTTCAATTGTGTTGTTCTTGTTTCTTGAATTATCTTTCAACCAAAGCTTTTGAGTTTTGGATCAGTGGTATTAGAGTGGTTTGTATTGAGAGTGTATGAACCTAAGGATGAGGTTAGGCTACAAGAAACTTGGGTGGAAAACAATAGAGCTTCCAAACTTTCCACCTATTTGCAAAATGACCTTAAATGGTGGACAACACTGAGACATCTAATCCTTTCAAGGAAATGGTGAATGAAGCCTTCTAATAGTAACAAGCATAGATGCTACAACAATTCACCTAAATTCTCCAACAAATCTCGATGGGAAATTTTGGCTCCTCATTTGCACCCCCACCTCATTTTAGTGCCCCAACACCCTTCAAGGTTTAAGTGAATTTTGATATCCCTACATTTGAAGGCAAAATCAATGTTGATGTAGTAGAAAATTAGTTGGATCAATTGTCTTCATATTTTTTGGTAAATAAATTCATCGATAAAGAGAAGATCACTTTTGCTCTTTTGAAAGCATCATTGCCTATTAAAAATTGGTGGGAAGTGTACAAGAAGAGATTAAGTATAGATAATATTGGCCTTGAGGTGGAACTTACCTAAGATGATTTCATAGAAGCTGTAAAGGAAGAATACTACCCCATTGGAGCATATGATGATCTATATATAGAGTGGAAACAACTTCACCAAGGTAAAGAATAATTTGTTCAAGATTACACTAGCATTTTTCATTCTCTATCTACGAGATTGGGCATCCAGGAAAGTGAGAAACTCAAGGTTCTCAAATATTGTGGTGGACTACAATGGTATATATGGGGAGAGATGGAACTCTTCAATTTAGAAACCCTCAATGAGGCATACAAGTTCATGGTGAAGATTGAGTAGAAGCATGGAAGAATGAATATGAAGAGTCAGCCTTCAAAATGGAAAAGTGATAAAGAAGGTCAAACACGAGGCCAAAATTGGATGCAAAATGAAGGGAAGACTAGAAAATGGTGTGATTACCATAAATTTGGAATGCACTCCATAGAAGAATGTTGAGCCATCAAGTCCCTACTTTTTGAGTCACAATCCTCAACATCTATTACTATACCTCATACACACCCTGTAGTTGAAGAGGATGAATAAGAGATTGTAGATGCTGAGCTTGATGCCATCATTGATTCATCATAGACCCATGAGGAGAGGTTAGACAACAAGGAAAGGTTGTTTCACTCTAGGTTATGAGTGAAAGGTAAGCCTCTACATTTCATTCTTGTTAGTGAGAATCAAAAAAATTTAATCTATGCTAATGTTGTGAAAAGCCTAAATTTGTCCATGAAGCTTCACCCAAAGCCATACAGTATTATATGGTTGAGTACAGGGAGAAACCTCCATGTCACCCACTAATGTCTTCTCTCATATGCAATATAAACTTTCCAAGATGAGGTCTTATGTGATGTGGTCAATCTGGATGTTTGTGATGTACTCTTTGGTTATCCATTAATGTATGATTGACATGGAATCTATGAATAAAGATCTTGAAGGATCAACCTCACTATTGGAACATGGTACTAAAGGGTACTAGAGGTACCACCTTTTACATCTGTCTCCCTGATTAGTGCTAAGAAATTCATTCTCATGGTGGTCAAGCCATAGGAATCCAAAAGGGCCGATGTTGTAGCCCTGACTACACAAAAAATACAACAATAAAATCAAATAGATACCAAGCTAAAGAATTTCATGGTCTTCCATCCAGAGACTGATGGTCAGACATAAATGGTGAACAATCAGGCCCTGCATAGCTCCACAGAGCACAATCCATTACAAGTATGCATCGGTAATAAAATCAAAATATAACTTCCACACTTGATGAAAAATATTGATGCAATGGGGACCATTGCTTCTCAAGGAGGGATGAATGATCTGAGCAATATTTCAGGTGACAATTCAGGTGATGTTTCTACCCCAATTGGTGGCATAACTTTTGGGAGCCATAACTTTTGCACCATAGTTCCGTTTGACTCCCCGTTTGAACCGTTGGAAGGCTAAGAATGAGGGGAACATCATGAGATAGAATTGAGATCCACTTAGTGGGTTTTGACCTCTAAAAAAATGGAAGTGCCTAGAATTTCAATTTCAATAGTGCAGTCTAAAAATAGTAAGTTTCTAAAAATAGTAATTCTTTGAATTTTGTATTGTTTGAAATCATGAAAGTTGAACCAATTAATCTCCCTTAGGATTGGTGACCTTCCACATCCTCATCCTACCTTAAAAATGTGTATAAATGAATATGTAACCCAAAATAAAAATCAAACATCTCTTCCTAGAGATAAGCATATGTTGTATCTGTAATTTTGAGCAATAAAACATCTCTTCTTAGAGATAACATTATTTCAATTGTGTTGTTCTTGTTTCTTGAATTATCTTTCAACCAAAGCTTCTAAGTTTTGGATCACACTATAATCAATCACCCATGTGTAATGATGGGATATAGATTCAATGAGGGCCTTACCCTTACATTTTCCTTTACTACTATCTTTTGTCTTAGAAGATTCATGTGCTAATAAACTCTATTTAGATGAATCAAGGATACTATTTTTTTCTCAAGCATCTTTTTCAGTTGGTCAATCTATTTCTTCATACATTTAGTTTCATCATGCCTAATTTTATTACAACAAGCAAATGTGAGCCTCTATTTCTTGGGTTTTACACTTAAAGAGGATGCCTCAATTTATGCTTTGGAATTAACATCATTTTGCTGACCCTTTCTTTGTTCTTGGTCATTTTTGTTCTATTTCTTCTCCTTAATGTTGGAAGATTTATATTTGTCATGACTCATAATTAAGGGATGTGATTTAGAGGACTTCACTATAACCATCTAAATAATATTATCTTGATCTCAAGTTAATTCAAAAGAAAAATAACCTAAAGATGACATGGTCTATGTATCTCTAAAGGCATGCATGGTGGCATGGAAGGTAGAAAAAAAATAAAATAGTTAGAACCCAATTTGACAAAGATTGAAAGGATAAATTATTCATCCTTTTTGTAAATGCCATACAATTTCAACTATAACCTAAGTGATTTGAATTTGGTGAAATACTTTATTGTGTCAAAGTTTCTTGGGTTTAAATTGATGAGTTCATTCTCTAGCTCATGACCCCTCATTACACCCTGCTTCCTAAAGAGTTTTTCCAGTGTGGTCCAAACATTGTTAGGAGTATTTTTAGATTTAATATGAAAGAACAAGTTGGGAAAAATTGATAGGAAATAGATCATAGTCTTCATCACATCTGTTAAACCACTTCACCTTATTTGCATCAGGGGTTGGTTATGTTTTGGTACCCATACTCCACAAGAATATTTGTACTTTGGTTTTCCACTTGAGATGGTTGAATGGTGTAAGAAGTGAAATTAAATTATGATCCATAATATAGTAAGGATTTATGTGTAGAAATAATAATTTGAAAGAGATAAGGAAATTAAACTCCTTGAACTTACAAAGGTTAAATTTTATAAGGCTTGAGAATATCACCAATTCATAGAGCTTTAAAGAACTCACACTTTAAAAAAATTATACCTTAAGGAGTTGCATGCTAAAAGTTATAGGATTTTGAAGTTCCTAAAAAAAACTCCACCTTACAAACAAATAGGCTTGCAAAAAATTTAGACCCAACTTCTCAAACAAAAGTTCAACACCCTTTGGTTAATTGTGACCAAGGGATAAAATCCAATATTACCAGGGGATAAATACTAGGTTCACACATGCATTAGGTATCGAGGGATGTCCACACATGCATCAAGTTTTAAGGGATGTATATAAAACTATTAGGTTATGATGAATGTCTACTTGGGGGTTAGAGTCTACCAGATGTTTGTACATAGGTTGAGGTGTGATGAATGTCTATGCGAGGGATGTCTACATAGTCATTAGGATCCGAGGATGTTCATGTAGAGGTAGAATTTCCATTGAGCCTTGTAAACCCACTAATAAAGGAATGAATATCAAAGATTAAGGTGTGTATAGTATGGAAAAAAAGGTCTACCAAAGTACTCACAAACACTTCAGATCCAATATTAGTTCATAATCATTCTTGGGGGTTTGACACCTTCTAAGTTTAATGGTGCAAGTCATTCTATGATAAACCACTAGATTAAAAATGACCTACAAAAAATACCTTTTCCTTTGTTACTTTTTAAAATATGGATTAACCAAGAACCCTAGAAGAAGAGAAAAATCTAAGAAATGGTGAATCTACAATATGCAAGGTCAAATAATGTTAGATATGTTACATGCAAGATAAAAACTCAAGATTTCACAACAAAAATTATGGCATTCAACTACCAGAATTGCTCTGATTCTATTGGAGTGGGCCATAATCAAAGATTAGAAACTAGTTAGACATGAATGCACAAATATGTATAACATGAAAATGAAATATGTAGAAGAGATAGCCTATTGTACAATCATAATCAAACATGAGCAATGAGAAATTTTTATCCAACAACTAAATATTGAATTATGAGCAGTGTTCAAAATATTTTTAGGAAAGGTATATTTATAGAGAAGCAAAAGTTGACCAAAAAAGAGGTGGGTGCACAACTCAAAAATTAGAAAATAGGTTAATCCTAATTTTCCTAATGACCTATTATAAAACCCAAGCAAGTTAAACAACATGCATGGGAAGAACTATATAATGGTATAAAAACCTTCACTAACAAAATACTTGTTTCAATTCACAATAAGCAAGGTTATGCAAATTTGAATCATATAAGCATGTTTATTAAAATTGTATAAAATCCTAATATAATATTATTTATATAATATACAATTTACATAACATAACATTAGACATAACTAGACAAACTAAGGTGCAAAATAAGGCTGCTCTCTCATACTTTCTCATTATGTATAAAAAATCCTTTGTCCAATCTTCAAAATCAAGACAAAAAGCTACATACTTATATATTTTCAAGAGCTTGCTCCTTCAAGACAAAAAGTTTCATACTTAATAGTTTTTCAAGAGCTTGCTCCTTCAAAACAAAAAGTTACATACTTATAGTTTTTCAAGAGCTTGCTCCTTAAAATATTTTATTGGGATGTTTTTCATTGCCATTAATGTTGTTGAAGTGTTTGTCATACCACGTATCATTGCTTAAAAATTTAGTCATTTCCATTTTTGAAACCAACCTATCAACTACCAATGATTAGTTGGAGAAAGTGGATTGCCTAGTTGATAATTACCTATGCTTGCAAAAGAAGGAACATAGATGCTCATCATTTCCATAATAATTAGACGTTGTCATGGAAAATGATTTTCCATGTTTTTTAGCCTTCTCTATCTCTCCATATCCTTCATTTATTTCTCATATCCCCTCATCCTTTTCTGATACTCCTTGTTCACCTCCTTTTCATGCTTTTCCTTTTGCCTTTGTTATTCCTTTTCTTTCATTTTTAACTCATTTTCAAATTTTATCTGCTCCTTTAAATCCTTGTTGATTACTTTTAATGTTTTATTCTATTCTATTTGTTATTTCTTCCTGGCCTTAATTTCCTTATTTCATGTTTTTTGGCCACAAATCATTTATAAAAAGTCATTTGTAGTTAAAATTTGAGACTCCCTACTCAATCTCACTACATCATTTGATAATCGAGGGGAATTCTGCACAACCCTCTTTATTGGTAGTTTAAGGAAACTACCTAAATTTGAGTAGGTTTGATTTTATTTACTTTGATGAATTCATGTTATTTATTGTTATTTACTAAATATATTTTATTTATGCAAGATTAATTCATCATCACAATCATGAAAGTCCCCTATAATAGTGTAGTAGTGTAACAAATCTTCATCACATATAACTAAATGAGGGGATGGCATTGAAAGGCCCACATTTGCATTGTAAAATTCCAAGTTTACACCTAGTTTTGCTACCCCTTACTTGATCCAGTCTAGTTGGATTATTTTTGAAGGCAGGCTCAACCCCTCCCTAATAACATGTTCTGGAATGTCAGACACATGCTAGCCTTGACCCATTTCTTCACCTTCTTCAATACATTCTTGCATTTTATACTAGGTAAAATTGGATCTATATTTTCATTTTCAACTGATCCATCTCCTTATTTTTGAAGTTGAATAATTACATCTATCTCATCCTTTCCATAACTAGCCACTTACCTGATGTTTTGAATTATAGTCTCACCATCTTCATCTACAAATTTATATGCTTGATTTGGTGCCATGCCTTCTATAAGTGTCTATTTTTTAAGTGGTTATATACTTGTCCTCTTATAAAAAGAGCATTCTTCAAAGTGATACTACCCAACTCAACCAAGTCCAACCTATTGATCTCATATTTTTGATTTCGAGCCATCCACTTTGACCTTTCAGATTAGAAATATTTTTTAATGATAAGAGGACACTCACATCTAATGGTTGTAGCTTGTGGGAAGTGTGTGATGAAAAAAGTAAAAAGATCAATTCCCAAAAGGCCTCTTTAATGGTTTCCATTGTTACATGACTCACATGGTCATAAAAAATAAATAGGTGCCTATTGTAAGGAGAAACTCCACCTAGTATTGGTCGATTGAAATGGTATGGCCAATTGAGAAATAATTATTTCATGATCCAAACATGAGGTTGGGAAACCATACATGCTCCTAGTTCACAACATGCAATGTATTTTTTTATTTGTCTTTTCCCCTTGAAAAGATATAATCCAATAATAATTTGGCCTGTTACATTAACATAAGCAAGAATGGTGATCCATTTCCTACTCTTTGGAATTATGTGATGAACATTTTGACATCCTTTTTTTGTTATGACCTAAATACCAGTGCTCTTACCAACCTGCAGTCTAGTTTTATCACCGTTCCAAATTTTGTAAGGTCCATAGTGGTTATATTCATAAACCTTCTCAAAGTTATTTTAAAATGCATCTATAATGGAAGGCCTTAGTTTAAATGAAAATGCAAACTGGTGTGATACAACAGAGGTATGTGACTGTGAGAATCCAAACTAGTTATGTATGAGTCAACTAAGGTATGGGCTTATTCAATGCTAAAAATAGGATGCTCAGTGTAAGATGGTGAAGTATTATTTTCCCACCTAGAATAGGGTACATGCATAATATGGATTTAATATTATTAACTAAATTTTAAATGTCTCACATTTGGCTCCCACTAATTTATCAGTAATAAATTATCAACAATTGAGATAATTTTACCTCTTCTTATGCCTCTCCCTTGTTATAATTTCACCTTGTGTTTAATTCAAATTTATAAATTAATTATGCTTTGTATTTTATTGAAATAATCATGAAATCTAGCTACACCATATACTAGGTGAAATCATGGCTGATATGCCAATTTCAAATTGAAGATGAATGTTTTCAAATAAGGTGAGAGCCCAAAAGTTTATCTAAAATATAATTGCCCATCATATAAAAACTATCATGTTGATGGTTCTAATGATGATAATTATGGAAGGTGATACTGATTTGGAGTGTCTTCTACCTCATCAGGTTGCACAAATGGCCCACTCATATATTCTAATCCTAGTGCACTGCCACCACATAATAATGCACCCCACTTAACCATTCCTTTTACATTGTGAACATCCTTGACATAATATATCTTCACTTAATTGAATTGTTTAGCAAGTGTCTATGCCATCTTCTTAAGTTTTATCAAATTAACATCCCTTACACTATACTCACCACACATTTATTTTAGCATAAGTTTTGAACTTGTTTCAACCAACACCACCTTTGCCTCATAATATAATGCAACAACAAGACCATAAAAGAGTGTTATATAATATGCAACATTTAATTTGGTGTCATCAATTAATGGAATGACCTTAAATTATATGGACCCATTACTAGGATTATAAAGAATATATACACACTTGTAATATCAGTGTTTGTAATAGATCAAATAAATATATGCAACATGTATTTTTTAGTCCTTACTCCTAGATAAATAAAAAAGTAAATTTTTATATAG
This sequence comes from Torreya grandis, assembly GCA_037957365.1. Classification (NCBI taxonomy): domain Eukaryota; kingdom Viridiplantae; phylum Streptophyta; class Pinopsida; order Cupressales; family Taxaceae; genus Torreya; species Torreya grandis. The sequence continues at coordinate 1,629,946 of JARHVA010003289.1, forward strand.
TGAGCAAAAAATACAGTGTAATAGTTTCCTGAGCCAAATTTAAATCCCCGTGAGCTTCAACATAACATTACATAAGTGGATCTCTATATTGACTGTTAATCTAATTTTTTTAATTAAATGTATTTTTATTATATATTTCTCCTCCTATTATATGAATAATATTGTCATCAAATGTCTGAGAAGGCCCTAATCATGTTCAAATCCTCAGACTAAAACATAGTAATTTATTTGGCACACTTGTCATGTTTTCAGAGAGCAATACCATATGCAATCATCAATTTGGTCATACAGGTCTAAATTATTTAAGCCAACCAATTGAATTATCAATGAACTCATGTAACATGTTCTCTAAGACTTGATCCTTTCCCTCACAAACACACAAGCTCTTGATGTGAAGTGAGAGAGATTCCTTTGGCATAAGTGTTTGTAGAGATAACACAAATAGACATTAGCATTCTTAGGTCATTTTCAACAATCAAACTTATATGAAAAAAGTGAGAATTCCTAAACCATAGTGAAGTTTGATAAGTAATGAACCAAATAATATAGAAATGAACTACCTTAATCCATCTTACATTCAAGAAGCTAAATTCACAGGGTTCCATGTAACCATATATATCTCAAAATGACTAAGAAATTTTTATGTAAATGTACACATATCTAGTATGAAATTCATATAGCAGACATTTTTATTCTATCTAGGATACACTCTATTGCATCTTTTATGGTGGAATTATTGATTTTCCCTAGACTAAAAACTCACCAAAAGTACCTCTATTGATACCTTAACCAACCTGCTATAGTTGATACAAATAGTTTTACATCATGTGAAGTCCTTATGATTGCCATTTTGTATTGGGTTTCATTCTATTTTTGGAATGGCCTCAACTAGGTACAAAACCTACAACAAAAAATGTAGAAACATAATGAATTCAACATTAAAAGAAAATTCAATTACATGTAATAATGAGTTTCATCCAAATTCCATTACCTTCATAAATTATGTAATATCATAGGTTAAAATGATAACATTAGAGATGTAAAGCATGTGCAAATACTTTGGAGCAACATAAAGGTCCAATGGCAAACTAAAACCTGCTATCAAAAGTGGGTAAAAGTTGTTCATAGGGAAAAAATTTACAAGCTATTTGTTGAAATAAGGATACCTTTCTAATCCTTTTAGTTAAGGTATAAAAAACAAACCAATTAGAAACACTATTTCAATAAAATTCATGTGTTGATTTAGAACATGATTTGAAAGACTTGCAAGCTAGTATTTGATCTACCTTTATGAATCCTTGAGATTTCCTCACCACTAAGATGTCTTATGACATTTGATTTATAACAACCAATGGTAATATGCAACATCACACTACTTTCTATTTAAAGAGAAGTCAAACAATAGTTCATTTATAGGTTTTATGCACATAATAATAAACATATTGAATAACCTAAATAACCTAGATTTGTAACACATGCTATATACATATATTTAGTGATTTTCTTTAGGTTACATTTGAGAACTAGAAAATAGAATTATTAATTCACATTGGAAAAAAGGATGCAAAAAAATTGCAAGAGTTCAATAGAAACTAATTTAAGTCTTCAAATTCATCCATGTTAAATGTATGTTGAAAAGGCATTGACAATATATATGAATATTTGATATTTGGACATAATACATCACATCCATTTGCTAAAGGCACATATTATTAAAAAGGTAAGAAATTACACCATGACTATTTTTGTTTATCAATAAAACACAAAGAAAACCATCAAGATACATGTGGAAATAATATATAATGGTGTGCATCAAGTGTAGATGGCACAAGGACAACATATGAACCAAACGCTATCTCTTCATAATAATCTTGTAATTGCATGAAATCTAAAAAATAATTTCTAATATCACATTGTTAAATTACAATTGTATGCTATATATTATATTAATACTATAATATAATATTAATGTAAAATATTATATTTGTACATTTTCCTAAGGCTTTGTTATAGCTCAAATTTTCACCCTTGAGAGGGTGATTCAATCCCTCTCAACTTGAGCTACGTAATGGGATTTATTATAGGCTGTGTGTGACCTTTATATGGATCAAACCTATAGGTTATAGGGGTAACTCCCCTTGATGTATCAATTAGGCTCTACTACACTAATAAATTTCTAGGAAAAAGGAGAAGGATAACATAAACAATAAAGGGGGTGATATGCCAAATAGTTTATCTCTACCAACCAACTGTATATACACTTACAGACTAGGAAAACTAACCTTACATACACTACTCCTAATTTGAATTTCTCACATAAGTGTTTAAATGTGAAAGTGGTGATATATGGTTAGGATAGGAGGACTAATCAAAAGGTCTTAAAGGAAACTAGTGAATAGATAATCTCACTCAACCTTTGCACCACACTTACACACTTTAAATGACTTGAAAAATAAGCTTTCAGACTGCATCTAGGTGTTATAAAAGCATAACATGCTAAAAAAGACAAGTAAATTCATTTGACAAGATCAAATATTCACACACATACACTAAGTAAACTTATAAGATGAGGTAAAAACAATTGCATTTCATTTATCAAAGGCATACAAATGGGTAGGGATTCACCATACCTAGGTGTAGGATACATAACAATCTAAAGAAGGCTGCTTCAATAGAGAAGTGAGAGAGAAGAAGAGAGAAAGGCATAAGAGAGAGAGGTGAAAAGTGTATATAAGGAATTATAATTAAGAAAAGAGTTGGATAAAAATATAATTAGGTATTCAAATATGTGTTTATTCCTTGAAGATGCATACTCATCCAAATGGTGTAGGAATTTCAAACTTGGCTTGACACCTTGATCTTCCTCTTCAAAATTGCCCATCTCTTGACTTATAAGGTGAAAAGTGACACTCTTCATCATAAATTCATGTTTAGTTACATATTTATCCATTATTTACACATTTAATATTTTTAGGAATCTTCTAAGTTGATATTGAAGTGATAATCATTCTTCCTAGGTGTCTTGAAGCCAACCTTGTCCTACCACACCTATCTTTGATTGCAAATATAAAATATTGATTTCATCTTCACTAATGAATTATATCTCCATGGATAGAATCTATATACCTTGTCATACCTGAACCAACTCCTTTTTAAGCCTCAATCACTCCCCAATGCTTCATCTTGCACCTAAAGCTCTCACTTGGCCTCAATTCCTTGTAGTCTTGAAAACACACAAAGCTCCTTGTGTGGAAGAATGTACATATGATATTGGAAAAATGGGAATCAATTTGAGTACTTATTATTTCCTTACAACTCCATGCCAAATTTCATGACATGAAACCAGGTAGAAGTGTCATTTTTCATTTGATCTCTCTCCCCAATTAGGCCTCAATTAGGCCTCTAGGCCTAAAAACTAAGTATTTGCTCCAGAGACTTATCACACATGTGAAAACTATATAATTATTTTGATTCAATTTCCCCAACCTATAACCATTCTCCATATCAAATTTGATATTTTAAGGCCTTGTGTATATAGGTGAACCATGAAATGGTAAAAAAAACTAGCCTTTCTTATGCCCTTTTCACACTACCTTCAAAAAATAGACATGTAGGAGTACTTTCTAATGAAATTTATAGATTATTGGGCTTTAAGAGATATAAGACACCCCAAACCATATTACCCAATGGTTTTCATTAATTCAAGAGCTCAAAAACCTTGTATTCCTCTCAAATCCTTATAAAATCATGGCATTTATTGCAACCATACAATTATAGGTACAAGAAAAAGTCATGGTGATATTATTCCTATAGTGAATAATGATTTAAAAGATGTTTTAGGGGAAATATAGTTCATATAAAAAACTTTTGAGGCTAATCTCTCTCATCAAGTTGATTTTAGCCTCTAGGTAGCCAAAAACACACTTATCATCTTAATGATGATTCATAACATACACACCCTTAACTAATGAAAAAATTAAAAAAATCACAAATGGAAGAGGCCCCATAAAATACCCTAGGATCTTGGTCTCCCATGTAATCTATAAGTACTATTCCAAGTATGAGAAAGTGTCTCTCGGGATAAAAAGAATGCATTTGGTGAGGTCAAGAGAGATATTGACTTGAAAATGGCATCTTAGATTATGGATTTAGATCCAAAAACATCAGGGAGGTTTTAAACATCCACATTTACATTTTTTAATGGTGTCATTTTCCATTCATCTCCATAGGCCCTCTACAACATCATAGGTTTATGCTTAGGGTTTATGAACATACATGCACTCTTGACCCTAACTACTATGTTTGGTCCCTTTTTCACTAAATAATATGAGTTTTAAGGTTTTAAAGGTAAATAATAAGGTAATATACCTTTAATTCCCCACTTATCCTTCATTTACATCTCCATACATGCATAAATCACTCAAATTTCATGAGCAGGGTGGAATAGTCTTCACTAGGCCTCTTAACTGAGTTCATAAGAGATTTTTTTTTTGATTGGTTATTTGAAAAATATGTGTCATTTTATACAAGTTAAAATTAAGTTTTTAATAAAATCTTAGACTTTATTTTCCCATCTCATTTTTCCCTTAATAAAAAATCTCTTCACAATTTGACACACATAGGCTTGTGAGTTTGTGAGTGTAGACTTACAGGTTTACAGACATGTAGGTATGCATTTGTACCTTAATATACCATGAAGATAAATTATATTGGTGTATTTTACTCTAAAACCTCTTTAATGTTCCCTCCACACTTTTTTATCAGGTTAAATTGTCACATGCAACTCAAAATACTCTTTCTTTTACAAGGCTTTGATTGTCTTGACTATGCCTCAGCTCACACTGAGGATTTTATTTTTTGAGGGGTATAAAACATAAATAATCACCACAAAACTCTTAAATTACCTTCTTAAGACACTCCAATAATAATAATTATTCCAAATCATACAAAACCCCTAAAATTTTCATACACATTCATACATGGATTTGAGAGTGTTCATATAACCCTGTTAAGCCTAGTCAACCTTTTAGGTCTATCATTATATTTGAGTGTTTATTCATTAAATGAGAACTATGAAAATAAAAAAATAAATGTAAATGTATCCTATATTCCCCTAATCTCTCATTAATACTTTCATATGTTCTCTTTATGACTTAAGACTTCATGTTGCTCAAATTTTGGCCATTTTGCCTATAGGTGCACCATATGACTATAAGCTTAAGATGAATTATATGTATAGAATTATATGATGTTTTTTTCAAGATAATTATCAGGTTTTTAAGGTCCTAAAATTTTATGAAACATTGAATCATCTCTCAAGTTATGGGGACTTGAAGAAGAGATGAATCTCTAGATTATAAGGGCTAGCTCCCTAGATTCTTCTTTGAATGTCTATCACCTAATCTAATGCTTATTTATGAAAAGAATTATAAGCTTGAATAAAATGGAAAATACACTAAATATGTGATCCACCAAGACATATCCCATAGACTAGCATACTTATACTAAACAATAACGCTTTCCAAAGTCAATTCTATGCATTGAAGGATCCTAACATAGTGTTTCAATGTGAAGGTAGCATATTTGGGAAAATCAACAAGATAACTGACCTAAGGGAATATTACACACCATAGAGAAAATTTCATACTTAAATAAGAGCCTATTGAATTCAACACACTTCAAATAACCTATTAAAATAAGAACTCTTACTTAAACATGAAGGATATAGGGAGTACAGATGATACTATCACTTAGCTCCACTATACATCACTCACACACTTAGACAAAATGTTCACAACTCAAAATTATAGTTGTATTAAATGTTAAAATACAAAGTGTAATGTCATATTATTAGGGATTTATCATACCAACTATGGTCTCTTTTACAATGGCCAAAATGGCTCAATTTATAGAACTTGGGAGAAGAGAGAGAGAAGAGAAGTTCAAAAGGCACAAGGACAAGTGTCCAAAAGAGAAAATTAGTTAAAATGAATGTGGATGAAGATATTGGGTGAGACATGAAATTTTATGAGATAAAAGTGTATTTCTAATCATCTAAAACCTGCAAAGTAGTTAAGAAACTCCTTTTGTATAGAAAATTGCCCCTCATGATTAGCCTTCCAAAAATGGCTTATCATTGCAACTGACCAAGTCTAATGATGTATTTGAGTAAGAGTGGTTACTAAGAATCCTTTTCATGAATTCTAGAGGATATTTATCATCCCTATCATTTTGGCCATGCACCATCATTTAAGATAGCCTCAAAATGAGCTCTCTCCATGCAAATTTCACACTTAGCACCTAAAAACTTCCAAATTATTCAATTTTATCCATGGAAAAGGGTGAATGACACTTTTCAAAGGTGTCCATATAATCATTTTCAAGAAATTATCCTTAAAATGCTTTCCAAATTAAAATTCACCACTTTCTCCTAAGTGTTCACTATCTGTCCATTAGACTGGCTAAAATGAAAGAGATGGAAGATAGGATTAGGAGATTATAAACCTAATAAAATTACCTTGAGGACTTATAAAAATTCCTAAAATAGCACCCAAAAGTGATTTGGCCTCTTGAATGTTTTTTATGTCTATAACACACATAAAAATGTCAAAATGATCCTTGTTTTCTATTTTGTATAGGTTTGTACAAAAAAATTGAATTGGAGGGTGACTAAGAGAGTATTTTTCATGTTTCCAAAGTTTCATGGTATCTACACTTCATCTTTATGCTTAATTTTAAATCTATTCACAATTGAGTCCTTGAGAAGGGTTTGCAAGGGTTTTGAGGTGGTTTTCATTATTAACATTCATTCATAGCCATGAAAAATTGGAAATATGATAAAATTACACTTATGGATTATCAAGGCCCCCTTAAACTTTATTTAATGGCTCAAGGTCCCATGCAAAGGATCATGAAAGATATGAGCATTCCAGGATGGCCATTCGAGTCATTTTCAATCATTCTACATGGTTTGAGCACATTCTTAGCCAAAATATGGCTTCTTGGTGAATATATTGAAAAAAAAAGTTGAATCACCTCTAAAATTTCCATATAAACATTTTTAAATCCCTATAACAACTCACCAAGGGTTTAGAATAAATCTGACCCATATTTTGGCAACATGTCTAGGCCTTGCCAACTAGGTATGTCTACACTTTTAAAACAAATGACCATTATGAAAACTTAAAATGCACTAATATAGATTTAAAACATCATGTTCACCTCCATGGAGGTGATCCAAAACACTACAAGGCTTGGCAAAGGCTAGAACTTGAAATTACCTTGTGTTTGGCACTAAATTTGCATGTTTCATCATTAGGTTTGCATGTAAACCTTCTGGTATAGACCACATTGCTTTCATTAAAACCTTATAGATATATTTATAATTTTTTTCCATGTTTCCCCCATATATTAAAACCTTATTTACTGATCTAATTTATCTTTAGTTCACCATTCCTCACTTTTCCCCAAAACTACCATTCTTGTTCATGAAGGAAACACCTTACCTCTGAGATAAAACAAAGAGTATTAACCATATTTTTTTGTAAAAAGTGAATACTTGAGAAGATTAATAAGGTATTAATGACAAACTATACTAAATTATTATTTTTGGTTCCATGGTTAGGGGGTCTAACCATCTCAATCTTCTCAAAAAAGGGGTAAAAAACCCTATTTTTTGCATATTCTTACTCAAACCTCCTCATGGATGCTCATTTTAAACTAATTTCATGCATAAAAGTTTCTTATACATATTATACACACTAATTTAATGTTTATGGAACATAATAATCCACCCAAATTTTTTCGTAAGTGGAATCTCCATACTCGCCCCTTGAACCAAGGGTTTCCCTAACCTGCATGTACAGACTGAGTCCATTTTGCTAAGAGAAAACGGGCCTTGGGTAGTTTAAGAGTGTCTTTTGAATATAATTAAAATAGTTTTATAATGGGGAATCATATTACACTTCTTTAAATTCCCCTTTCCTTCCTACGTATCCAAGCTTTCACCTTGTTCTTTCCAAGCTAGGACCCTGCCTGACTATAACAATGAACAGGGGTGTTTTCTTTGAGGATACCTTTATTTGGAGATCCTATCAAGGTGTCAAGAAATTATATATATTATTTTAACCCATTACTATTACAATTTGATCTCATTATTCTGATCTATCATCTTATCACTTTAAGGCTTCTAATTGCTCACTGCCCTCTATAGATTGAGACACCCTTAAGAACCTGCCTGTAGGTGATTTTAGGTGGTCATAGGCATGATATTGGTCTTGATTAATGATTTTAAAACTTATTAATTTCCTTAAATACATTATTCCTTTAAATTTCCACCTCCTTAACCTAAAAGTGCTTTAAAAATTCTCCAAAGTCCATAATCTCACTCCGCTGCTTGTCTTAGCCATAGGTGACTATGTTTCATTCATTTTAGGCTTGCCTGTAGGTTGACTTAGCTAAAAATGGAATTGGTAATGGTATATATGATGGAATATAGGTAGTTTTTTTCTCACAAACCATAAAATCTCTTCATCTTGTTCATGATCACACTTGTTTCATAAGCTTTAATCTTTTCTGCCTATAGGTGACCTCTCACAGGCCTGTGTATAGATAGAGGAGAATACTTTAGGGGTCAAAACATCAAACTAATTTTCTCCCTCGACATTTTATATTATGGGAATAATTTTAACCAATTTTAATGTTCTATATTGATGTCTTCATCTAGGATTGAGTTTATTAATTGCAAGTTCACCTTTCTACTAATCTCCTGTAGGTTTCACTATCAAAATTTAGTGGTTTTGAGGGCACTTTTGGGTATTTAAAAGACCACCATCCATTGTTCATTATCCTTCAAATTTTTACAAATTCATTGTACTATCATAGGGATAGAATATAATTCAAGGTAGACACCTTATAATATCATATAAACATGTTCTATGATACCTCAAAAAACCTCTTAGGCCTCTATTTACAACTTTCAAGCATTGCAGACCTGAACACAATCATCTCTCCTTTGAATGGTTCTTTAGTACCAAGTGGCTAGCAAAGCGGTTTTTAAGATGCTACCATGCCCTCATACCCTCCAAGGCACAAGTATATTCCTCTAAGCATCAACATGACATCGTCAGGACTGTGAGTGAGTGCCTTGAGTTGTATCTGTAGATGGAAACTTGAAAGAGCATGAATTTGCAAGGGTAAGGTTCTCCAAAAAATTTGAATGTAATTTTAAACCTTAAATTTGGATAACCTCATCAATAATATTTTGAAAACAACTCAAAACAATCTCTTCAACGTGAATATCACCCTTCAAGGCACTTATAAATGGAAAGAGTGGATCATGACAAACCCATATAAGCTTAGAAGAGGTCTATGAAGATATTAAGAATTATAAAAGCAAAATAACAATGATAAACTTGTAAAAAAGTCCCGAGGAGCATAATAAAACAACAAATCCATCAAATCAAATCAACATTTTTTGAAACTAGCTCAAAAGGAGATTCCTCATGGTTGTACATACATAAAAAGTTGCCTGGAGTGTTAACAATGGTTCATAAAGGAGGAGGCACCAATATGAGACATATTAATATGAAATTGAATTGGAATAAGATTAATAGCCACCCCAAAGACCATTCTTCCCAACTCCACCTATACGGTCCATAACAAGCATCACAAGTTGACCCTTTTTTGCTTGTCAAGACAAGAAGGAAGGAAAATGAGTTTTAGATGGAATTTATAAAGAAATTTCTACATTTAAAGAATGGAAATGGGTGAGGGGAGGTTAAGAGATACTCCACTCACGTTTTAAGCTGATGGTGGTCTCAAAAAGTCTATACAAGTGCCTAAAAGCCCTTAAAATCAAGGAGAAACTACCATTTATTGAACATAACTACTTCTTGGCTAACATCTGACTACTCCTGACATGATCCCGACCTCTTCCATGTTGAAACTCACCTTGGTGACAAATTTTCTTGAATGAAAATTTGTACAAGTCATTAAATGGGCTAAAATGTGACTAAAAGGCCCCTTTTTGTATATGAGACATCATATGACCAATTTATGACTTTAAAACATACTAAAACATGGACCACATTAGGAAATTTTAAACGTAATTTGATCCATTTAATACCTTTGACTAGGGTTGACCAACCTTTGACTTTAGTTGACTAGCCTTGTACAAAGAAGGTGTACTTCAACAAGGACTAGGGAAAGGATAAGTAAGACAACAGACCAACATGACACCCTATAGGACAAATGGGAACCTTATTCAAAAGTTAAAAATAGTAAGGGTTGACTAAATTTGACTATAATTCAAATTTACTCAACATTTTGGCAACTCCTAGGGGTAACATGCTTGCCTATGTTAAGGACTAGTAGCCTTATTCCATCCATTGGGCCAAAGGAGTCAGAATGCACTTAGAAAAAATAGGACCAGACCTTGAATTGACCAAAAGATAGATGACATTACCTCAAAACACAAAAATAAAAAACAACACACACAAGACTAAAGCAAAACATAAAGCAAAGACACACATGTGCTAGTAAGCACTTAGGGAACATACGACACAATTGAAAACAAACTAGTATGCACATTCATCTTGATCATACTACCTTCTTGGATCAAAAGGGGAGGATATTGAATCTGCCTCCTCACTAGATTAATGAGGATGCCAAACATGCTTCCTTTTGGGTGTGATGCTATATGACTGATGTTTTCTCTCTGTTCCTTGACTTGTCATGTCATTTGATGAAGTCATCTCAAACAAGTCTCCAAAGTAGATGAAGTCCTCTTGGTCTTGGAAACATGCCTCATATTTTTATCCTCTTGTATCCTCATAGAAAATTTGTATATCTATTCATGGGACAACTTGTTGCAAGTTTATATCTTCCTTAAGGATCTCATCCTCCTTCTCAATTATCACACCTTCTTCAAACTCTCCAAGAAGCATTGTATCATGAAAATTTGTAAGCATCTCTTGCTCAAATTATTCTTCGATGATGGTGGAGATAGTTTTGTAGGTGATTTTAGGATCAATGTTCAAATCACATTCAAGAGGCCTAAGATCATCATAGATTTCTCCATCACGATCTAAACTCTCTTGATGATAATAATCCTCAACACATACTTGCTCTCCAAATTCTATCTTGTCATGGCTAGTGGTCAGTTCTATAAGACTTGTAGGCCCCTTTTTGACTTGTAGGCCCCTTTTTGATTTCAAATTCATTTCATATGTCTTCAAACATCTACCATAATCCATCATCTTTTGACTATTTTGCATCATGGAAATGAACAATGAGATAAAACACTTCTTCTTATTTGGGATTCAAGAGAAATCCTCCAAGGCATCCTTTTCAACATAAGGAGTCAGCTCTTTCTCATCATTTAGCCAATATGAAACCTCTATTCCTTCCTCATAATACTCTCCACATAAGTTAAATTGTTCCACCATGATGTATTCCCTCTTTTGGATTCTCTCTTAGATGGACTCCCAAGAAGGGGAATTTTGGGAAATGGGAAAATAAGTTGGGGCATTTTTAGACTACCAAGATGAAGTTTTTCATGAGCTCTCAATCTCTCCTCTAGATTGAAAATTAGGCCACAAAACCTCAAGCACCTCATAGGTAAGATTTGGCTAATTAACACTCTCTATGGTATCCACTCCATTTTGACTTGCTCCAAACCATCTTTTACAATCTCAATATAAATACTAAGGATGTGTTGACTACAATCATATCTAGTGTCAATATCTAACATGTAGTCTTGGTAGCCAATAAGAATCCTTTTGAAACTTAAAATAGGATGACTTGGAGAGGAATCAGATGGACTAGGTGGAGTACAAGTTGGAGAGGACTGATTATAAGTAACATAGGGATCATGAGAAGTTTGCTCATCTTGAAGAGGAATAGGCAAAGCAGGACATACATCTTCTACTTCATGATCTTTATTTATAAGTGGGGGTATAGGAGTATTTCATTCGTGTACACAATAGGCTCCTAAATAAATCTCCTCTATGGATGTATAGGGATCATGCTCATATTTTTTAGTACCATACTTATCAAGGAAAAGATCAGAAATATCTTCAAGAGGAGAGGATGCTTCACCACCCATAACACCTTCTTTTTCTTCACTAATCACACAATTCTGATTTGAATTTGTCTCCACATATAGTTCAATATGTAACCTTGCTAAGGGATATGTTCTTATGGTCACCTTAGCTCCATATCTTGTCCTAAAATCTATAAAAGTCTAATTAGTAGAAAGGTATCCTCCTATTTTAGCCATGAAGTCTCTTGAGAAGCAAATGGAAAAATGAGCTGGAAGATCCACCACCATAATGTCTTACATAATGGGGAAACTTGGAAAATTATGTAGAAATAATTTCAATCCTCTAACAAATCCCACTATCTTGGTTGGAGTTCCATCAAGCTGTAACCCACCTTTGCTATATGGTTCATACTCTAAGCCCAACTTATCTGCAACCACCGTAGGCATAACCAAGGTAATAGCTCCACTATCCACAATTCAATTGTGAACCAATTTGTCTCCCAAAATGAGTGTGAGGTATAAATGTGGAGGATTTTTAGATTTGGTGGAGGGTTCTAGGACATGACTTGGTGTATTGGCAAGGGATACACCATTGTGTCTTGGAGCTTGAGGGTCTACATAGATGTTTGCAATTTGTTCTTGTAGGAGTTCCTTTTGAGTAGGCATTTTCAAGACTTCCCAAAGAGATATGCTTGTCTTGGTATTCTTCAAAGAATCAATAATGTTTATAGGGGAAGTATTTACCTTTTCTTGCATTCTTGAAGGTAGTGAGGAAGCTTGAACTTGATACATTGTAGGCTTGACAACCTTGTTCACATTCTGACTTTGATGAGGAGTGTGACTAGTAGGAGGTGTTACATTAGGATTCACACCTTGTGGAGTTAGAGAGACATTACTTGGAGTCACATGTGCTTCTGAAACATCCCCCAAATCTATCTTTTTGGCTATTATGCTGGATATAACTAATGTACTTTAGTTTAACACATAGTTATCCTCCTTTTAAACGTTCATAAGAATGGTACCTTGGCTACTACCCTCTCCATGAGTATCCCTTTGTATGAGATGTGCTTCTTCTAATGTGAGTCAAGGAGGAGCTCCTTATTATGCCACTAAGGCTTGATACCCTTCTCGACCATCATACTCAAATTGACCTTGAGATTGTCCCAAATGATCTAAATGTTCCTCTCCTTGGACCAAATTAGTATGGACAAGAACAATAGCCTTTGTAGATGGAGTGGAATTAGGATTATAGGCATTGGGATACCTATTGAAACCTTGTTGACCTTGTCCTCTTCCTTGGTAATTGTATTGGGGTGGAGGTATATAGGTTTGTGAAGGATAATATTGGGTATTGGGTGGAGTAATTGCATGAAATTGAGCTTGTTTGAGCTGATCTTGCAATGACCAAATCATTTCATATTTGTCTATAGCATTATCCACCTTCTTGGGAGTGGTTTTAGGCTTGACATTGGTATTGGGAGCTTGTGCTATACTTGGAGCTTCAACTGAATTATGACAAAACAAAGGCATGGAGATCTTGGAGGTAATTTCCCAACTTGTATCAAACTATTCTCAGATTTAATGGCTATCTCATATGCCTTTGGTAAAGTAAACCCTCCCATTGATTGCAACATTATTGCCATATTAGTCCCAAGAGCTTTGAGATAAGTGGGGAATATAAAAATTGGAGGAGGCCTCATAATAGGTGGTAATCTATACCATGTCTTTTGAAACCTTTCATTGAATTCCCACATAGATTCATTAAAACCTCTCCTTATCACATTTAGTTGGTGAATTAGTGAGGTATGATCACTCTTATTCTTAAACCTATTCACCAATAATTCTCTAAAATCATCCCAACTAGTTATGCAACCACCCTCCATGTCCTATACCAATCAAGTGCCTTACCCTTTAAAGACATGGCAGGTAGTCTAATAGCTATGTTAGCTTGGGTGATATTGTCTAAATTTCAAAAGTTTGAAATGTGCTCAAATGGGGTAATAGGGCCTTCTCCATTGAAATTAGGGAGACTTTTGGTAGCATTGGGAGGAATAACAACATATGCAGAAAGGTTAATTGGATTTTGGGTGTTGAAGGCTAGGAAAGGATGTTTCCTAGCCATATATTATTCCTCGTCTTGATCTCTTATATCCTCAACTTCTTCTTCTTCTTCTTCAAAACCTTCTTGTTCAGGATCTCTAAATGTTAAGAACGGTTCAGGATGTTGTTCCTCAAGAGGAGTTACAAGTAGAAGGACTTGATTGAATGCTCTACTAGAAGACGACCTAGTGAAAACCATGAAGTATAATGTGGAAAACTTGATCACCAAATGCTAGATTAGAAACACTTTTGCAACCTTGGGCTTGTTAAGACCAACATTCACCTTGACATTGAAATAATTAGGACCAGTTGTCCCATCAAGAATGCTATAACTATTATCATCAAATTGTGTACCCTAAGACACTCTATTCAAGCTCCTAAAATTTTATGCAACATTGAATCATCTCTCAAGTTGTGGGGACTTGAAGAAGAGATAAATCTCTAGATTATAAGGGCTAGCTCTCTAGATTCTTCTTTGAATGTCTATCACCTAATCTAATGCTTGTTTATGAAAAGAATTAAAAGATTGCTTAAAATGGAAACTACACTAAAGAGGTGATACACCAAGACATATCCCATAAAGTATCAGACTTTTATTTAGCAAAAATGCTTTCCAAGATCAATTCTATGCATTGAAGGATCCTAACATAGTGTTTCAATGTGAAGGTAGCATACTTGGGATAATCAACAGGATAACTAACCTAGGGGTAGATTGAACACCATATAGAAAATTTCATACGTGAAGAAGAGCCTATTACATTAAACACACTTCGCATGACCTATTAAAATTAGAACTCTTACTAAAACATGAAGGATAAAGGGAGTAAGGATTATACTATCACTTGGCTCCACTGTACATCACTCACACACTTAGACAAAATGTTCATAACTTAGAATTAGACTTGTATTCAATGTTCAAAGACAAAGTGTAATGTCATATTAGTAGGGCTTCACCAAACCAACTATGGTCTCTTTTACAATGGCCAAAATGGCTCAATTTATAGAACTTGGGAGAAGATAGAGAAAGAGAAGTTCAAAAGGCACAAGGACAAGTTTAAAAAAGATAAAATTAGTTACAATGAATGTGAATGTAGAGATGGGGTGAGACATGCAATTTTAGGTGCTACAAGTGTCATTTCCAATCATCTAAAACCTGCAAAGTAGTCAAGAAACTCCTTCCTTTGTACAGAAAATTGCTCCTCATGATTAGCCTTCCAAAACTACCTTATCATTACAAATGACCAAGTATAATGATGGATTTGAGTGAGAGGGGTTAATAAAAAGTCTTCACATGCATTGGAGAGGTTCCTGATCATCCCTATCATTCTGTCTATTCACCATCATTTAAGACAGTCCTAAAATGAGCTCTCTCCATGCACCTTTCACACTTGGCACCTAAAAATTTCCCAATTCATTAGGTTGATCCATGAAAAAGGGTTAATGACACTTTTAAAATGTCTCCATATCATAAATTTAAAGAAATTAGCCTTAAAAGGCTTTCCAAATTGAAATTCACCACTTTCTCCAAAGTTTTCACTATCTGCCCACTAGACTGGCTGAAATGAAAGACATGGTAGATAGGCTTAAGATATTATAAACCTAATAAAATGACCATGAGGACTTATAAAAATTCATAAAATATCCCACAAAAGTTATTTGGCCTCTTGACAGTTTTCCATGCCTACAAAACACACAAAAAGGTCAAAAAGATCCCTATCATGGCCTATTCCATACAGGTCCATAAAAAATAATTTCATTAAAGGATGACTGAGAGAGTCATTTACATGTTCCCTAAGTTTCAAGGCATCTCCACTTCATCTTCATGCTTAATTTTCAATCTCTTCCTAATTGAGTACTTGAGAAGGGTTTGAAAGGGTTTTGAGGTGGTTTTCATTCTTAACATTCATTCATAGCCATGACACATTATAAATTTTATAAAATTCCCCTTATGGATTCTAAATGACCCCCTTTAACTTCCTTGAATGGATCACAGTCCCATGCAAAGGCTCATAAAAGATATGAACATTCCAAGATGGCCATTCGAGTCATTTTCAAGCATTCTATAGGGTTTGAGCGCATTCTAGGCCAAAATATGGCTTCCTGGTGGATATATTTCAAACTAAAAGTTGAATCACCTCTAAAAATACCCTATAAACATTTTCCATTCCCTATAAGAACTCACCAAGGTTTATAATGAATCTGACCCCTATTTTGGAAACATTTCTAGGCCTTGCCAAGTAGGTATATCTGCATCTTTGAAATAAATTACCATTATTGAAACTTAACATGAACTAATATAGCTTGAACACATCACGTTCACCCCCATGGAGGTGATACAAAATACTACAAGGATTTGCAAAGGCTAGAACTTGAAATGACCTTGCATTTGGCACTAAATTTGCATGTTTCATCATTAGGTCTACCTACATACCTTCTGGTATAGAACACCTTGCTTTCATTAAAACCTTATAGAACTATTTAACATGGTTTTCCATGTGTCCCACAGCTATTCAAACCTTATTTACTAATCCAATTGATCTCTGGTTCACCGTTCCTCAGTTTTCCCCGAAACTACCATTCTTGTTCATGAAGGAAACACCTTACCTCTGAGATAAACATATAGTATTAGCCCTATTTTTTTGTGTAAAGAGAATACTTGGGAGGATTAAAAAGGTAATAATAACCAACTATACCAAATTATTTTTTTGTTTCCATGGTTAGGGGGTCTAACCATCTCAATCTTCTAAAAAAAGGGGTAAAAAACCCTAGTTTTTGCATATTCTTGCTCAAACCTCCTCATAGATGCTCATTTAAAACTAATTTCATGAATATAAGTGGATTATAAATGTTATCCACCCTCATTTAATGTTTATTTAACCTATTAGTCCACCCAAAACCTTTCTCCTAAGTGGAATCTCCATACTCACCCCTTGAACCAAGGGTTTCCCTAACTTACCTGTACAAACTGAGTCCATTTTGCTCAGAGAAAAGGGGAATTGGGTAGCTTTAGAGTGTCTTAGGAATATAATTACATTAATTTTATCATGTGGAATCATATTACACTACTTTAAATTCCCTCTTCCTTCCTAGGTATCCAAGATTTCACCTTGTTCCTTCCAAGCTAGAACCCTACCTGACTGTAACAATGATCAAGGGTGTTTTCTTTGAGGATACTTTTCTTTGGAGATCCTATCAAGGTGTTAAGACTGTATATATATTATTTTACCCTCTTATTATGCCAATTTTATCTCATTTTTTTGATCTATCATCTTATCACTTTAAGGCTTCCAATTGCTCACTGCCCTCTATAGACTGAGATACCCTTAAGACCCTACTTGTAGGTGATTTTAGGTTGTCATAGGCATGATATTGGTCTTGACTAATGATTTATAAACTTATTTATGTCATCCAAGCTATTAAAACTTGAAATTTCCACCTTCTGAACCTAAAAGTGTTTTAAAACTTCTTCAAAGTCCATAATCTCAATCCATTGCCTATCTTAGCCATAGGTGACTATGTTTCATTCATTTTAGGCTTGATTATAGGTTGACTTAGCTAAAAATGGACTTGGTAATGGTGTATATGATGGCATAAAGGTAGTTTTTTTCTCACAAACCATAAACTCTCTTAATTTTGTTCATGATCACACTTGTTTCACAAGCTTTAATCCTTTCTACTTGTAGGTGTCCTCTCATAGGCCTATGTACAAACATAGGAGAATGCTTTAGGGGTCAAAACATCAAATTCAATTTCTCCCATTACATTTTAGATTATGGGAATAATTTGAACCAATTTTAATGTTCCATATTAATGTCTTAGTCTAGGATTAAGTTTATGAATTGCAAATTCACCTTTCTACCAATCTCATGTAGGTTTCACTGTCAAAATTCAATGGTTTTGAGGGCACTTTTGGGTATTCAAAAGACCACACTCTATTATTCATTATTATTCCAATTTTTTTACATTCTTTATCCTATTATATAGCTACAAGATCATTCAAGGTAGACACTTTATAATCTCATATAAACATGTTCTATGATACCTCAAAAAACCTCTTAGGCCTCTATTTGCAACTTTCAGGGATTACAGGCCTGAACACAATCATCTCTCATTTGAATGGTTCTTTAGCACCAAGTGGATACCAAAGGGGTTTTTAATATTCTATAATTCCTTCATACCCTCTAAAGCACAAGTATATTCCTTTAAGCATTAACATGACATCATCAGGACTGTGAGTGAGTGCCTTGAGTTCTATATGCAAATGGAAACTTGAAAGAGCATGGATTTGCAAGGGTAAGGTTATCCAAACACTTAAAATGAAAATTTAAACCTTCAATTTGGATAAAATAATCAAGAATATTTTTAAAACAACTCAAAACAATATATTCAATGTGAATATCACCCTTCAAGGCACCTATAAATGGAAAGAGTGGATCATGCCAAACCCACATAAGCCTAGAAGAGGTCTATGAAGATATGGAGACTTAAAAATGTAAAGGAACAATGATAAACCTATAGATAAGTCCTGAGGAATATAAGAAAACATCAAATCCATCAAATCAAAGCAACATTTTTTGAAACTATCTCAAAAGGAGACCCCTCATGGTTGTACATGCATAAAAGGCTACATGGAGTGTTAACAATGGTTCATAAAGGATGAGGTACCAATATGAGACTTCTTGACATCAAATTTAATTGGAAGAAGAGTAATATCCATCCGTAAGACTATTATTTCCAACTCCATCTGTTTGGTCCACACCAAGCATGACAAGTTAACCATTTTTTGCTTATGAAGACAAGAAGGAAGGAAAATGAGTTATAGATGGAATTTATGATGAAAATTATGCATTAAAAGAATGGAAATGGGTGAGGGAAGGTGAATAGACACTCCACCCATGTTTTTAGCTGATGGTGGACTCAAGAAGTCTGTATAAGTGCCCAAAAGCCTTTAAAATCAAGGATAAACTACCATTTACTGAACATAACTACTTCTTGGCTAACATCTGACTACTCATAACATGATCTTGACCTCTTACATATATAAACTCACCTTGGTGACAAATTTTCTTGTATGAAAGTCTATATAAGTCATTAAATGGGCTAAAATGTGACCAAAATGCCCCTTTTTGCATACGAGACATAACATATGACCAATTTATGAGTTGTAAACATATTAAAACATGTAAAGGACCACATTAGGACATTTTAAACACAAATTTATCCTTTTAATACCTTTGACTATGGTTTACCAACCTTTGACTTTAGTTGACTAGCCTAGTACAAAGAGGGTGGACTTCAACAAGGACTAGGGAGAGGATAAGTAAGACAATAAACCAACATGACACCCTATAGGACACATGGGAACCTTTTTCAAAAGTTATAAATAGTATGGGTGGACTAAATTTGACTATAAGTCAAATTGAGTCAACAAGAACTAATGCCACAAAACTATAGGTCATTAGGCCCCCTTCCTTTGAATACAAGCTCAAACCATGAATCTTTCTCCTTTGTCTATATCGAGCACATGAAAATTCCCTTTGTTAGTCTACCAAGAGGATAATGGAGTTTATAAAGCAAAATTTGGACTTTTAAGACCTATAAAAGCTTGATATGTGTGGACATGGCCTATAAAAGGTAAAGAGATACTCTGAAGATGATTTCCCTTGAAAGTGAATTCTCCAAGTTTGTACAAGTGCTTACAAATGAATGATTCTCTCTCATTTGGGAATTAAACCTACAAAAGTAGTATAATCTAACATCCCTAACATATTTTGAAGTTAGATAAATCTTTCACTAGTTTTGACAAGTGTGATTATGTGATAATTTGGTCTTTGTTGGCTTGAAAAGCATTGGAGTTAGTTATATGCCCCTTTTCTCTTGATTTTCACATAACTTAAAGTTTGCAAAGGAACCTTAACTTCTCCAAACTAATGTAAAGTATTAATACAAGTTGGTCAAAACATGATTTGACTTTGAAAGACACCTTTGAACCTATGACACCTTTTTATCAACCATCCTATGCTTATTTTATGACTAGACTTAGTAGAAGATAAAATAAGACATTACCTTAATTTTGTCAAAATAACCTTAACATATGCTAATAGGACTTTAGAAAGACCCTTTTAACACCTCAAAATTCATATAATACGTTATGAATAAGGTCATGAGACATGACAAGCAAGGGTTTTATGATCCTCGGTAATGGTAGAATAAATTTGGCTAACATCTTTGGTGGTCTTCTGGGGATACTTGCTTGCTAAGCATATAGACTAGTTTCCTAGTCCATCCATTTGGAAATGGAGTCATCTACTACTCAAACTTAGACTTGAAATGACTTTGACACAAGAAAAAATAGCTGAATTGTCTTCCAAACACACAACACATAAAATAAGACAAAATATACACACTTATGCTCACAAGGACTTAGGGAAAACAAAATAAAATCAAACATTATACATAACTGACCTTAATGTTTCTTTCTCATCCAAGATCAAATGGGAAGTTTTTGAGGTCAACATGACACCATGGAATTAGGATTTTACATGCTGAGTAGTGTATAACTAGGCATGGTTCATAAAGTGGAGGCTTTTTCTTACATTTAGAGATACTAACATGCTCATAGCCTATTTGACTAGCAACTAGACCTTGTTGCTTCATTATTGGGTGTATAGGCTAACTATGTGAGTCAAATACCAAATCATACCCATTATAAACTTTTTTTCTTAGCATGAACAATCTCATTTATGATTCAACCATAGGTTGCTCTTGATCAAGCTGAATAATCTTAGATGTATCTCTTAACATGCTTGTAATGTTGGCTTCAAGGAGAAGTGTATCTTGTTTCTTGAAAACTTGAGGCCAATGAAGCTCAATTCCTTTTCTAAGAGTAAATAAGCACTTAAAAATGGAATGAGAGGTTGATAACCTTGTTTAAGGACCTCAAACAAGTCATCTTCAAATGGAATAATGTCTTGAAATGACAAGATTGGAGAGATGCCTTCCTCTTGCTTAGTGAAACTACTTTCTTCAATCTACACTAGATCATGAAATTTATCTAGAAAAAATTAACCTAACCTTATGATCTCAAAAAAGTCTTTCAATTTATATTCACATGGTTCTAGTTCACTCAGACTTTTTTAAAGCTTGGTAGGAGCTGGTACAGAAGTAGTCACAACATAATTTGAGAAGGAGCTAGAAGATGTACCTCTTTAGTCATGTTCTTGGGGTTTAAGGAAGCCTTTTGATACCTATTAGGCCCTTATTTATTTAAGTACGAGATTCATGCTATCATGATGGATACTCTGGTGTGAGGCATCATTTTGAATGATAGTATTTTTGGCATCTTGGTCCCAGTTGGAGGAATCAACACTTACCTTGTGATACATGGCATGTGGATAACCATTTCTAAGAATCTTTGGGTATCTTTAAGGTTGGATGATATGTGACAACTATAGCATAAAAGGTGCAAGGTGATGGAGCTAGTAGAATGATCACTTAGGATCCATCTCGACACCCAACATGTGTAATCCACCCTAGCAAGAGATGTTCCTGTAGACAATAAAAAGAGCTCAAACTAGCAAGCACAAATGACATGAATTGATTTAATGAAGATTTATATCAGTGAATTTAGACATGCTATATATACATTATATTTTCCATTAGATATAGGAATAATATGGACACCTTTAAGGCTCCATTTGTATATACCAAAGCTTGCTTGTGAGCCTCTAGGCCGTTAAGAAGTTTGAGTTAACCAATTACTCTATTTTAAAGTATATGAATTTTGTTCAATTTGGATTTTAATTAATGACATGGAAGGGTTAAATTAAAACATGGATTCTAGTTTATACACCTTTATTATTAATATTTTAATGCATAATGGTTATAATGCTATAATTTATATACATTTATGTTAAGAATGTTATTTACAAGCTTCTGGCCTTTATCTTTAGTGGCATCTCTATGTTAAATGATGACATCAACATATCTTGAATAATGACTAAGTATAGATATATCCCATGCCAAGTGATGATATCCTTGCCAAAAATTCTAGCCTAAGTATGAATACTTGAAGTAAAAGTAGTCCTTTAGCCCTTTAAAGTGCTTATATGACACTAAGCTTAGTAAAACAAAGGATTGCACCCTTAAGAATATAAAACCACCTCAAAATAAGCTTATGCCTACATATCACTAAGTGTAGATCATGAAAGGTTTATGCCTATGGATCTACTTAAGCCTTTTATGAATTGACCAAGTCCTACATTAATGATGTGTGCCGTGAAATAACTATCCCAATGTAGGCCTCAGTTCTTTTTCTGGTGTGCTTTGGGTAAGTGCATAAGGCTTGTGCCTTATGTGAATTGATGTCAACACAATTGCGTGTTAAATGTTGAGCATATAAAGATAACCCCATGTTTACGCTTGGTTGTAATGAGTCCAAAACTGACTTAGATAAACCTTTCACCCCTTGATAAGGACTTTTCTACAACATTTTGGGTCTATTGTTGGGACATGTTTTGAATTTTGTTATTGTAATAGTGTAGTAGAATGATGCTCAAAATATCCATAGAAAACATCAAACATTGGTTGTAACAAGTTGAAGATAGATTTGTGCTGAAGCATCCCACTTGTAGAGGATACAAGGTAAGAAAATGGGTTTAACATAACCTGTATTATGCTTTATACAAGGTCTTTTTCTATGAATTACATGTGCATGTATACTAGTGGTTAGTTGCTTATGCAACCCACAAAAGGAGTTATGGACAACACTATGAGTGGATAAAAGAACACCTAGAGAGGCTTGAGACTCTAGATGCCACTTGGACTAGAGTAGTAGATAAATGGTGGTAAGGAACACTGAACAATTATGTGCTCGAGTTTGTATTTTCAACATACTCATATCCAAACCCAGAGGCACATTTTTGAAAGAGTTTGATGTAGAATTCAAGAAGCTAATGGTGGATTATGGACTTTAAACTTTAAGAATGGAAGGCTAAATTCCTTTCGCATATGAGCAATGCAAAGGGGGAGAAGGGGATGTGTAGGTGAAGCATAATGGAAAGAGATGAGTAGATTAACACTTGATAGATTAAGAGATATACTTATAATAGGATATGATGTGAACCGATGGAAGATTTGAAACCTAAAAGTGCTGAGAGAACCTGTAATGAGTGGGAAGGGCATGGGGAAAGATCTCTTGAAATACAATAGCATGAGGAGAGAAATAATGAAGCAACAAATCAAGCTCAATAGTTGATGGGTATAGAATATGTTGGGTTCTTACAAGACTTGGTGATTGAAGATATGTTTGATGCACATACCCCATTTAAACCTATGATGCATGCTCACTCACTAGATCCCCCAATTGAAGAAAACACAAGGGTGATAATTGATCCTTTTGTCAATATAGGCTTTAGATGATTTACAAAGTTGGAGTGTAATTTTATGATTGAATAAATTTTTCCATACAAGGAGTTGATTAAAAATAGCTCTAGACCAATGGGCACTAACTCACAATCACAAAATTTGAGTGTAAGCATACCGACTTAGCTAATTTCAGCTTCACAAAGTGGGCAATATCCTACAAGAAGTGGTCTAGTGGGACAAGTCAATAGTACAACACCATCATCTATGATGCTAGTAGTAACTATGAGACCAACACCTAACCCAATAGCTAAAGGCATTGGAGGGCCACTACTAAGATATATTCCATGGGGTCAAACACCCCAGATGCTAGCTACACCCCCATAACAAATCTATTATAAAATGGCCATGCATTTAGCAGAGTATTATGGCATGAAAAATGTCATAGAGCATGTGCTAAAGTGTGAACTATATTGGCACACTTAGGGAATAACCTAGTTGGAGTGCAAGGCAACCCAATTTGTGTCCACTCTGCTTGATCACACCCATATTTGGTATAAGAAATTTGACCCTAACTACGCTATGGTATATTATGACACCCTGAAGGGGGCATTCCTTAATAAATTTGACATTCTAGAGTTTGAATAATAGAGCATCACTCTAATGAAAGAAATAACACAAGGAATCTCAAAAAATGTGCACCTATATGATGTAAGGTCCAAGACTCTCCTTTTGAAGCTACCTTATGACATATACCATTCCCAAAATACACAATGGTTCATTAGAGGGTTGTTAATGTCATTTTGAATAACACTTTCCATGAAGACCTTTACAAACCCTCATGAAGTGCTTGAAGTTGTGCTAAGAGCTGAAGTAATTAGAAGCATAAATACCAGGATTAACCCATTCATAGAGGCATAAATTACATCCATGGCCTCCCAAATCCAAAAACTTATTACTAGTTCATCACAAGATGTTCTAAGTGGATTATGGTGCACCAACTATGAAGTGTAAGGCCATAATAGGAATACATACCCTCAAAGGAATGTGTGCACATTGCTTCTAAGCTATGAAGTCTATCAAGAGGTGCATGGTTTTCATAATTTCCCTTTATTATAATGCACCAGTTAGGTCAACACAACCATATATTCTTGGTTATGCAAAACCTACACCCATACCACATTTAACTGTAGAGTCATTGATGAGATGCATGATAACATGGAAAGAGGGAAAGCTAATGAAGGAAATGAAGGTTACAATTATTAGAATAAAAGATTTGGGATACAATGAGGAGCTAAAGGGTGAGGTTGAGGAGGTGGTGGTGGAAGATTCCCACCCTACTCATGTTATAAGTGTGGTTCCATAGAACACTATCAATGTAACTTCCCTACACATCCCATGTGTGGGAATTATTGAGGGTCACATAAGGTCAAGAAATGCTCTAACCTATACAAAAAGTTGACTCAAGGAAGGATTGATGTAGACAAGGGTGCAAGAATGATTAGGCATGAGCCAAAAATAGAGAAGAGGACCCCAAAGGTGCAGCTGATCCACAGAGAGCTTATCAAAGATAAGCGACTACTCATAGTGGATTCACCACTCAACCACTAGTTGTGCCAATACCTAAGTTGCACTTAGAATATGGGGAAAAGAGTTACACTAAGCTCATAACATATCCTAAACCTAAAGCTATGCCTTACCTAGACCCATTGTGCTAGAAACATGTATTAAAATAGGCCATGAGTGTAATTTAAAATCTATAAAGAGAGATCCAATTGGCATGAGATATAGAAACATATCCTATTGCCTCTCAAAAAAAGTAGGATAGCTAAGAGGTGGAGATAAAAGAATTAATGAATATCTTGTGTGCCCCTATTGAAAAACATGCTCTTAGATCATGCAGGGCAAAATCCAATCGAAGTCTCTATGCCACACAAGGAGAGGGCATGAGAAGTTTTGGATACACAAAATTCAAAGTATGATTAAGAAATCCTTATGAATGCCACCATTTATGGATGGTCTATATGTGAGGTCCTTATGTATATTGACCTTGAATGCTTGGGAGAAAATGGGTAGGTCAGCCTTGAGGCCTTCCCTTCATGTACTTTTCATAGCTAATAATACTAGGGTATAACCCATATGAATTATGAAGAGTGTAGTTGTAGATGTCATGGGCACTAAATTCCACGCTGACTTTGAAGTGATTAAGTTGGAAGAACAAGATAACTACCTAGTGTTCTTGGGAAGGCATGCTGCTATGCGAATAAAGTAGATATGCACTTCAAGAGGTGCTACATGACATTTCAAAATGGTAAGGAAAGGGTAGATATACCCATCTCAAATAACCAAGGACCCCCCTATGTTGAGAGTGTGGAACTTGAGGATGAGATCAACCACATATATAACATCATGGTGTAAGGCACTAAGACACTAAACCCTAATGATCAAGGAGTGATTTATTAAGAATATGGCAAATCAACCTCAAATACTATTGATGTTGCCTACAACTGATGGGTTGAGGAAGCATATGAGACCATTAGTTAAAGATGCCACTTGGTGCATGCAAAGCATCAAAACTAGTGAAGATAAGCTAGGCCTAGATCGATCATACTTCTAAAAGGTGGGTCTCATGCACCAAGAAGAAGGTAAAGATAATGTTTTTCCTTATTAAGGGAAAACTTGTAGCACTCCCAAAATATATAGGGAGTAATCCAATGGAATACTATATCTATGACCTTAAATCATGCATCCCCAAAGAAGTAGATATAATGGGCATACTAGTGTATATAGTAAGGATCACTTCTGCTCACTACTGGGTAGTGCAAAGGCCTAGCTTGCAAAATTGGCAAGATGTGAAAGCAACCATTTACACTAGATTTGGGAAAATCAATGAAGACCTAAAAATCTCTACCTACTCTGGTGACTTTGACCCTAAAGTTCATGTGTGCTTGTAAAAAGAAACATGGACTATCTATGATAAGAATACCCCAAGGAATCTATGGGTGAATACATTCTATAGGACCTTGAAGACATGGGCACAAGCTTGGTACATTGTCAAAAATATGTACTATAAGAAAACTAATTGGGATACACTTAAGGATTAGTTTATTCACAGCTTTTCCTTTTCCTCACAAAATCTTGAATTGATCAAGCCACTGCAGATAGTTCAGAGGTTAGTGTTTGAGGACATTACAATATTGGAGGAACATCTAAAAGACATGTTTGATGAAAATGGGTTGGTTCTCCAAACATTATTTGAAGAGAAAAACCCTCAATAGTGACTCTAGTGATGAAGATGATGAAACATGAATGGCACAAAATTGGACAAACCTGACAGGCAAATGAAATCTATTGCACCAAGTTGAAGATAGTGCTCAAGAAGAAGAAGACCTACCCATCTTTGCATATAAACAACTAAGGGTAGTATTCAAGTTTAGGATTAACATCAGGAGAAGAATGAGACCTACCTTGAACCATTAAAATAGACAAAGGTAGATATTAGCTCAAAAGGGGAACCAAAGATTTATACTCTGGACACATATTAGTCTGACATAGAGCTAGTGCACATTATAGACCTCCTAAAGGAGTTCCAAGACTTATTTCCTAAGAACTATAGAGACATGAGGGGCACACACTAGTCCCTTAGGAAGATGAGCATCAAGCTAATTGATGGTACATGACCTATAAAAAATGACCTTACAAGATGAACCTAAATCTTTGCACCCAAGTCAAAATAAAGATTGATGGTATGGTAGATATAGACATCATCTACCCTCTACACAAATTTGAATGGGTTAGACCCATGGTTATTAGTATCAATAAGGATGGTTGCATCTAGATTTGTATCAACTAAATGTTTTTGAATACTACCTACATAACTATCCCATTCCTGATTTCATTCATCGACAAAGTCTTGGATGTCATCATAGGATATGAGATATACACTTTCACTGATGGGTTCTCAAGATACCATCAAGTCCAAATCTAAGAGGAGGATAAGCCCAAAACTACCTTTGTGATAGAATTGGGTTATGTTTCATACAACGTGATGCCCTTTAGATTCAATAATGTGTTAGCTGTATTCTCCCAAGTGGTTATCACTAATTTTAAGGACTTCATTCACAAGTTCCTCTAAGTGTAATTAGATGACTAGACTATGTATGGGTTGGTGAAGGATCACTAAGACAACTTGTGCCTAATGTTTGAGAGGTGCATGTAGTTGAATATCTCATTAAACCTTAAGAAGTGTGTCTTCATGACACCATTTGGTACTCTACTTAAGCACATCATTTATAAGGATGGTCTACTCATTGATCCAATGAAGATCACCATCATCCTTTAGTTCTATACCCCATCAACATAGAAAGATGTTCACACCTTTCTTGGATACTATAGATATTATATAAAGTTCATAAGGAACTATGCAAATATTTTGGCACCACTAAAAGAGCTCTTGCACAAGGATGACACATTTTATCGGGGTATAGTGCAAAAATATTCCTTTGAGACACTAAAGCTTAAACTAGTAAGCACATTGATACTAAAATTTCCTAATTAGATGATTCCATTCCACATCCATGTCGATGCATATAGCTCTATGATTGGTACCATCTGGCACAATTGAGTGAAGGTAAAATGGATAATCCCATTTCCTTCACAAGAAGAAAACTAACTAAGGTGGAGTAGAACTACACTATAATTAATCATGATGTACTTACCATGGTCTACACCTTGAATAAGTTAAGGCAATACTTGTTGGTAACCCCATTCATCTTCTTCACTGATCATGAGGTGCTTAATTACCTAGTCAACAAGCCTATCATCCATAGGCACATTTGTAGATGGATAATTCTATTTGAATAATTCCAATTCTTAGTTGTAGTGAAGCCTAGAAAATAGAACTTATGCTTAGAATATTTTTCTTGCATCTAATCTAGTGATGAGATAAAACCTATTGAGGATGACATGCCTAATGTACAAATTTATAGGGTCTAACATCCCCAAAGACTTGGTAGAGATTGCAACATTCTTGGCATCTAGGTTTGCACCCTAGACTATGATGACCAAGGAGAAAAAAAAAATCATAGTTCATGCTACCCCATTTCAACTCATGGGTAGGGAATTATACAAGTTAAAATGAGATGAAGTAATACACCAATGTGTCTTAAATAATGAATGGGACTTAATCTTGCAAGAGGTGCATGAGGGGATTCTAAGAGACCATTGTGATGGAGATGATATGGTGTGTAAGGTGATGAAATTAGGCTTGTGGTAGCCAAGTCTATGCCAGGATACAGAAGATTATGACAAGGCATGTGACATTTACCAATGCATAGGAAAGCCAAACCATTAGGATGAGATACCTCTCATTCCCATTCTTGGTCAGGAACCATTTGAAAAATGGGCCATTGATTTTGTTGGGTTGATCATTCCTATTATGAGGTGTACGGGTGTATGATACATTTTGGTAGCCACAAATTAATTCACCAAATGGGCTAAGGAAATATCAACCAAAGATTGTATAAATTCCATATCTATAAGGTTTATATGGGAGAACATCATCAATTGCTATGGGTGCCCACTTAATCTAAATAATGATAGAGGTGTGCATTTCATCATTGAAACTATGTACACCCTACTAATTGAATACATGATGGCACACAATAAGACAACACCTTATCATCCCAAAGAAAATGACATAACTAAATCATTCAATAAGATATTGAGAATGTGCCTCATAAATATATGTAATGTTGGTCATAATGATTGAGATGATCATGTATCGATAGTGTTGTGATCTTATCATACTACATATAAGTTCCTACATAAGGTTACACTATTTAAATTGGTGTTTGGCATAGAGGTTGTTTTACCAATGGATATTATAGTACCCTCATTTCATATTTCATGTATTGGTAATTTGGATAACCAAGAGTTTTTGAGTGCATGACTAAAAGACTTGAAATGCCTATATGAGACATGCACCCAAGTAAGATAGAGTTGACAAATAGAGAAGACATACCAAAAGCTATGGCATGATAAAAATATCAAGTGTAAGGTACTTACTCAAGGAACATTAGTCTTGATATATGACTCCAAGTACCTGAAGCACCTAGGTAAGCTAGGGATTAGGTGGATCAGACCTTACATCATCCACAACATATTGGAGATTGGCACATGCAATCTATGCACATTGATAGGTGAAATGTTCTTGAAGTATTTTAATGGAAATATATTAAATCCCTATAGTCAATAAGATGGAGCTTACACCATCACACATTGACTTCTTAGTCACAAGTCAGTTGTGTTGTGCTAACCAAAATAAAATTTGGTGCAAGCCAAATCTTTGATAATGTTTTGTGTTGTTTGTGTTAGGGAGATAAGTGAGGCACTTTTAGGCCCAGAGGAGACATATTTTGGTGCATTCATTCATAAATCTATTTAGATGAGTCAAGCATAGTTACTTTCTAAGTTCTTGAGGCTAGACACCTAAGTTTATAGACACATGGAATTTCCATATTCTCAAAGATGTGAGGCCAAGTTTGCAAATAGAGGTGCATAAGATAATAGTGCATAAGAAACCTAGAGAATGAGTGATGGAGGACCAATGCAAGAATTTTTATGGGGTAGGGTAGGCCAAGGTAATAGATGAAAGAACTTATAAATCAACCAAATAATGGAAGCATGCTTGAAAGGAAGCACAATAGGAAGAAGAGATGGAACTGAGGAGGTTGAATTGTGGGCATGTGAAGTGATGCACCCATGTTACCATAAGAATGGTGAAGGTCATGCCAAGGTGAACAAAGAAAGGAGGAAGATCATCAAGATAAGATGGAATCCACCCAAAAACAGGCAAGAAGTGACCATTTGAATCATCGATCACTTCACCAAATACACTATTAAGAGAAGTTGATGCAGTGACAGTGGAGGCACAAAGATCTATAATAAATGCAAATGTTGTGATGGGTTTTCATGGATTTTTTGAGTTTAGTAGATTTCAAGAAATCTATGCATCATCATGTCATTAATCACTTATGATTAATAAGGTATAAACGAGTGAATGATTGACTATAGCAGGTTACAAATCTTGTGTGAATTTGAACATATAACTAGAGTCAAAGCCAACAAAAATGAGAAAATACTACCAAAATGAAATTTAATAACACCCAAAGCCATCAAATGAGAATGGTTGAAAAGAGAAAGAGATTGCATTTTGGTTGATATAAAAAAGGAGGCATGTGGAGAGATAATTACAAGAGAAATAGGTAGTATAAACTTTGAGTGACACTGAGGTCACCATTAATCATTAATGAAACTCGATAGCACTAGTTGCAGTCATAGACCCTATGACTGTGAAGAAGTGCAAACAAAGATTAAGGGCTTTGGGAAGATCAACTGATCATGCTTAAATAGCAGCTGGTTAAAAATAGGTAAGAAGAGGTTAAGTTCAAGTCCACTATAGGCATAAAAGGATGCCAAAAAGGCATGGATAGTAGAAAAAATAGTCACTATGGATAAAAAGGTGTAACTAGTAGAAAGTGTTAGCATCACTGAGATTGACCTTGAGGCAAGCACAAATCTTGCATATAGAGAAATGCAATTCCCTCCTAAGGTCATAATGGGGGAGATATGGGTATCCTTCATGCACATATGTAGATTAAGGGAATATAACCATTACATTCCAAATAATGTGTAGGAGCTCAACTAGGATTGGATGGTTGATACAAGGATGAAAATCAAGATGGGCATGGTACTATTCAATGTCTCCATCTAAGAGAAGTTAGTGACAACCAACAAAACCTAGTTATATGAGCTACCAAGTTTTGGCAAGCTAGAGGAATTAGTACAATTCTTCCTCTCATGCTTCCATGGTTAGATGGACATTAGTTAGATGATGAAGAGGTAGAAAGAGTTGTAAAACTCTTGGGATACTATAAGGTAGGGTTTGTATTCCTAATTAAGGACATTAAGGACCTTGACATGAGGGAATCAATGCACCTTGTGAGCTCTAAAATATTCCCTAATGAATGGTGGTCCATCATAAGAAAGAGATACTTGTGTATTTCCCACCACATGGCATAGCGGGATAAGTTCAATATCACAAATTTTATTGCAGAGGAAATTATGAAGAATGTGCTAGAATACCATATAGTTCATGAGACATTGAGGTGGGGGTCCATGCTAATACTGATATTAATAGAGGAGATCAACATGCCCAATGGTGATGGTGACAATCTATGGATGTTCTCATCACATAAGGGCTCCCTATCACTAAAGTAACAAGAATCACCTACCCACCCAACTTCTCCCAAAAGTATAAAATAAGAGTACTAGGGTGGCATGACTGATACATAGAGCCATTCAAGATTTAATGACACATCCTCGAGGAGCTCCCCTAACACATGATAGGTATGGTTACCTTCTCCATTATGAAACATTTCTATGTAGTGTGCCTGACACTCATAGACAAAAACCCCTTTGGTTGGCTAAAGCTACCTTATGCATTTTTTGATAAATTTTTCATGGTAGTGCTAATGAGATTACAAATGCACAATAGTTGGAGATCCTGGTGAAGGCCGTGGACTAAGAAAGGAGAGATTGAGGCATTAATATGAGCACCTCAGAGAAAAGGCCATAAAGGATGAGGAGGATGACAATGATAGAATGAACCTCTATCCCCTCCAAATGGAAATCATAATTGGGTGCATCTTCAATCTATAATACAAGATGAAGCCATGAAATAAGGGCATCAAACCTGAGAAAGATGATGATCACCCCCTCTTGATCGATGAAGAAGGGAAGCCAATGCCAACAATGCAGTAGAAGTCTCCTCAAAAGAAATGAGAAAAGACACCTGAGGAAATCCAAGAGTGTATTAGGTTGAGGGTCACATTCAAAAAATAAGATACACCACCATATCTCAAGAAGCACATAACCTTTACACTAGAGACTGATTCCTATAGAAAGAAGCATCAAAAGAAGAAGTCTAAGGGACCCATTATGCTCCCTACAATAACTCTGGTAGAAATTGAGGAAGAAGAGGCACTCTCACATGGAAAAGAGGAAGAGATAGAGGAAAAATAAGGAATAAATACCTACATCATGCAATTCAAAGAAGAGGAGGAGCCTAGCATTAAGGATATTGAGAATGCCATCCAAAGTAGTGCAACTGCCATGCTTAAAGAAGCTAATGAGTTCCTCATATAGAGAGCCTTCCAAATAGCCTCTATGAATAAAATATGAAAAGAGAAGGTTGTAGAAGAAAATGGGCCATAAAAAGGAAGAAATAAAAATGGCTTTGGTGCTTGAGAAGAAGAGGAAGGCCTCAAAGGAAATGGGCATAGTCAGACAGATGTTGAGAAGGCTGAGGTTGAGGAAGAGAAGGTTGAGGAAGAGAGAGAAGAAGAAAAAAAATGTTCCCTCAAGTTCATGACCAGCCTTTGAGAAGGCCAAGAAGGTGCCTAGCGGCCCCACTAGGAAAGTAGATGAAGCTGCATAATAGGCACACCCAAGTAGTGAAGGGGTACCTAGAGAAAAAAGGTGATACTGGCATCTTAAAAAAATAAAAGGAGACTAAAGAAGAATGCAAATAGAAAGAAGACAAAACTAGTGCCAAGGGAATCAACCTAGAGGTAGGCATTAAAATAACCCTAGGAAGAAGAAGTAGACAATGGGGAAAAGTATGAGGAAGAACCCCTTGTGGAATAAGAAGATGAGCCCTCAGAGGAAAGCACTGAAGATAGTGGTGGTGCCAGTGAAGAGGATGAAGAGAAAATATAGTTGGCCATCATTGAGAAGGATGATGTAGAATTGAGCATTAGAGAAAAGGTGTAGAAGGGGTGGATGGATGAATACTTCTATATGTTTGACTTCATTCCCTCTAAAGCCACCACAACTAGGATGTGCAAACAACTTGTGTTCATATTTGATCACTACATGAATGAGCCTCACTTTGAGGTACCTCAAAAGGCTATATTAGGTGCAAAAGAACCTAAAGAAGGACATGAATCCCTCATCATCAACCCTTACACCATGAACCCAGTCTAGTCTAGGAATGCACTTATTTGAGTGGCCATTGAAGTTATGCACAATAAATCATCAATGATGGTAGGGAAAAGAAATTGAAGAAACTCTGAAAAGATGCTAAAGATAAAGTGTAGGAAATGAAATTCAAGTTGCAGTATTTATATGAGAACATAGAGATGATTCAACCATCTCTTATGGTTATAGTGGATACTTCCAAACTCTTTGAGGTTGATAAAGTATGTGTGCTAGTGGAGTAGATGTTCCCAAGGATGAAACCAAAGCCAACACAAGAAGAAGAAGAAAATACTTGCACTGTGATATAGAAGGATCTTATTGCTAAGATCAAAAAGGTGGAGGGAATATTTTCAAAGATATAGGATGGTGTAGATGTAACCAAAACCATCTTCTTGAGCTTTTCCAACCAAGCATCAATCATAGACACACACCTAAAAAAGGCAAAGGAGAAAAAGGAGAAGCTGATGGTGCCAGTGTATTTTGTGAGAAAGTCAGAGCACACACAAATAATAGGGAAGGTAAATATGCTAAGTGACTAGATAAAGGACCAAGAATAGAACCTAGAAGCACTCTTATGCATCTTATAGATTAAGGCATGTGATCAAAGAACAATCTTGGATGGGGGAGTGAAAAAGGCTAAGGAAAATATAGAGTCCTTTAGAAAAGAGTTGGAAAAGATAAATGTGCTTACACTTAACACCACCTCCATGAAAATAGATAGTGTTATTGAAGAGACAAAGTTTGGTATCAAGGGATTTGAAGATTTCAACATTGAGCTTAATGAGAGCACACTTGAGTTTTGTGCATCAAATATGTTGACAACCTAGTTTGAGGATGGATTAAATTTTTTGTATGGGATAATGTTGGGCTCTTAATTCATTAAGTATGGGATTCATGCCAATATGATGGACACTCTAGTGTGAGGCATAATTTTGAATGATGACATTTTTGGCATCTTGGCACTGGCTAAAGGAATCAATGCTTACCTTTCACCAACTGGAAAATGACTAACCATTTCCAAGAATCCTAGGGCATCTTATAGGTTGGATGATATGTGGTGATTGCAACATGAAGGGTGCAAGGTGATGGAGCTAGGAGAATGATCACTTATCTCTAGCTCAACACTTGGTTCTTGTATACTATAAAAAGAGCTCAAATCAACAAGCAAAGATGATGTGAATTAATGTTGCAAATCTGTAGAGAATTAAAATTAGACATGTTATGCATACATTATAATGCCATTAGATTTAGGAATAGTATGGATGCATTTAAGGCTTTGTTTGTATATACCCAAGCTTTGATGTGAGCCTATCGGCCATTAAGAAGTTTGAGTTAACCATTCACTTTGTTTTAAAGTATATCAACTCTATTCTGTTTGGATTTTGATTAACAACATAAAGGGGTTAAAGTAAAGCATAGATTCTAGTTTTTATGCCTTTTTTATTAATATTTGAATGCATAATGGTTATAATGTTATAATTTATATACATTTATGTTAATAATGTTATTTTCAAGCTTATGGTCTTTGTCATTAATGACATCTCTATGTTAAATGATGATGCTAACATATCTTGAATAATGATTAAGTATAGATAGATCCCATGCCAAATGATGATATCCTTGATAGAAGATCTAGCCTAAGTATGAATACTTGAAGTAAGAGTAGTCCCTTGGCGCTTCAAAGCTCCTACATGACAATACGATTAGTAAAATAAAGGCTTTCACCCTTAATACTATAAAACCACCCCAAAATAGGCTTGTGCCTACATATAACTAAGTGTAGTCCATGAAAGGTTTGTGTTTATGGATCTACTTAAGCCTTTTATGAATTAACCAAGTTCCATATTGATGATGTGCACCATGGCAAAACTAGACCAACACAGGCCTTGATTCTTTCTCTACTATGCTTTAGGTGAGCACATAAGGCCTATGCCTTATGTGAATTGATGTCAACACAACTGAGTGTTAAATGTTGAGCATAGAAAGACAACCCCATGTTTGCACCTGGTTGTAATGAGTCTAGAACTGACTTAGACAAACTTTGTGCCCCTTGTCAAGGAATTTTATACAACACTACATCTAATGAATCCTTAGGAGCTTCTTCATCATTTTGTGACAACTTAATCATCTTGTTCTCCATCAAGGTCACCTTTCTCTTAACCCTCAAAGGATGATTGGCATCTTTCTTGACCGAGTTGTGTTCCAAAATTAAACTCCTAGTCACACACACTTAAAGTGTCATCATCATATCCTTTTTGGAAGTGATATATACTTACAACTTAGATGTTTTGCTTAAGAAGAGGTTGCTCATATTCATAAACCAGTTTTGAGTTCTCATTCTCAATGTGATTGTTCTTCTATTACCTCCATTCATCATTGAATCCCCCCATCTTTGGAATGTTTTGGCTTTTAGTCTTCTTCACAAAGACCTCATTATTATTTTGAATACTCTCTTGAATGGATTTACAATATGGGAACTTCT
Source organism: Torreya grandis (assembly GCA_037957365.1). Taxonomy (NCBI): domain Eukaryota; kingdom Viridiplantae; phylum Streptophyta; class Pinopsida; order Cupressales; family Taxaceae; genus Torreya; species Torreya grandis. The sequence continues at coordinate 1,665,975 of JARHVA010003289.1, forward strand.
TAGGTTTTTTAATATTCTCAACAAGGATCTATTATTTATTTTGGATTCCTTCTTGACTGGACTTCTAAAATGGGAAAGATTTAGGCTCTTGAGGAGGGATGGGAGAGAATTGAATAGGTTTAAATTATTCTTTGGTATCAACTCCCCAATTTATGCTTGTTCCACTTTGTCTATCCCATGATTTCACCACTTGATTCCAACTTGGAATCTTAAAAGACTTCTTGGGAGGTTCTTGAGGAAGAAGAATATAATTTTATGACAAAATAGATTCATTAGCTTCTCTCCAAGTATCAATCAAGATTTCCAATTTTGATTTATCTTGATTATCAACAAAAGGCTACTCAACAACAACCTCTTTCTTATTTTGGATGTTTTCTTGGATTGATTTACATGAAGGGAAATATTGAGGGGTGTGTGAAGGAGTTAGAACACTTTGAATCTCACTTGAAATGGTCTTTTTAAAAAGAATGGATGACACATAAGAGGGCTAAACAGGTATAGATGAAGGCCCTTAGGGTTGATAGAATTAAACCTATTGTACTTCATGAACTCTTAGCTTATCCTCTATGCCTTGAATCAGGCCACTTATGTCCATCATATCACTTGTGAATCTTTGCCAATTTTCTCTCTCAATAGGTACCCACTCTCTCTTCATCATCTACAATGAGTCTCTCACATTACGTATGAGGTGACTAGGAAATTTTTTACCATACTCCCTTTGTGTGTTAATCCCTATCATGTACCTTTCATATCCCAAGAGAATTTGCTTGAAACTTGAGATGGATTTATTTGAAATGTGGCTTTGTCGACTAGGGAGAACATGGTCTCGAGAAGGTTGATTAGGGGAATGAGAGGGCTAATAAGGAGGTGGACTATTTTGATAGGAATAATACTAAGGCTAATCATATGGATAACTAAACTCATGTGAAGGAAAAGTAGGCTCATTGTAGGATGGATATGGCCCATTAAAGGTATGATATAACTCATTAGGCTATTGGTAAGGATTAGTATACTACTAGTAAGGATCAACATAAGTCTGATATGCCCCTCCAACTTGTGTAAAATAGAAATAAACACCAAAATCAGCCATAAGACCTTATGAAAAAGGCAAAAATGAAAGACAACTTTATGAAAATGGTACCTAAGCTATTATAACTAGCTGAATGCATTTAGAGTCACCATTAATGTTTGTTGAACTACCTCCAAAGGCTAGTGAATTGAAGAGAAACACAAAAAACTCTTTAATTGATTACAATCTAGTCTCATTGGGTGTGACATAACTATTATAACTCAAATTTTCACCCTTAAGAGGGTGATTCAATCCCTCTCAACTTGAGTTATGTAATGGGATTGGTCTTAGGTTGTGGGTAACCTTTAGATGGATCAAACCTATAGGTTATAGGGCTAACTCCCCTTGATGTATCAATTAGGATATATTAAAATACTAATTTTCAAGGAAAATGGAGAAGGATAACATAAAAAATAAAGGGGGTGATACATCAAATAGTTGATATCTACCAACCAGCTGCATGTGTACTTCTAGACCAAGAAAACTAACCTTACATACACTACTACTAATCTGAATCTATCACATAAGTGTTTTAATGTGAAGGTGGTGATAGATGATTAGGATAAGATGAATAATAAAGAGATATTAGAGGACATTAGTGAATATACCATCTCACTCAACCTTTGCATGACACTTACACACTTCACATGACTTGCAGAATAAGCTTTCAAATTACATTTGGGTGTTAGAAAAGGACAACATGCCAAGGAAGACAAGTCAATCCACTTGACAATATAAACTATTCACACACACACAAACACACTAAGTATAGTCATAGGAGGAGGTAAAACTAGTTGAATTTCATTTATCAAAGACATACAAATGGGCATGAACTCACCATACCCATGTGGAGGATACATAACAAGCCAACTAAGGCTGCTTAAATAGAGAAGTGAGAGAGAAGAGATAAGGGATAAGAGAGAGAGAGAGAGAGGTGACAAGATTATAGAAGGAGTAAAAATCAATAAAGGAGTTGGATAATAGTCTTATCGTGTCTTCAAAGACATGCATTGATTCCTTAAAGATGCATACTCCTCCAAATGGCATAGGAGTTTCAAACATGGCTTGACACCTTGATCTTCTGCTTTAAAACTTCCCTTATCTTGACTTGTAAGATGACAAGTGGCACTCTTCATCATCAAGTCATGTTGAGTTACATCTTGATCTATTCTTGACACCTTTCATCTTTTTAGGAATCTTCTAAACTTAAATTTAAGTGATGATCATTCTTCTTAGGTGTCTTGAAGCCCAACTTGTCCTACTACACCTATCTTTGCCTGCAAGTGTCAAATATTGATTTCATATTCACCAATGCATTCTCTCTCCAAGGATGGAATATATATACCTTATCAGACCTGAACCAACTCCTTTTGAATCCTCAATCACTCCCCATTGCTTCATCTTGCACCTAAAGCTCTCACTTGGCCTCAATTCTTTGTAGCTTTGAAAACAAACAAAACTCCTTGTGTGGAAGAATTTATGGTTTATATTGGAAAATTATTCATAGATTTGAGTATTCAGTATGGAATTAAATCTCCATGCCAAATTTGATGACCTAAAACCAAGTGAAAGTTTCCTTTTTCATCTGATCTCTCTCCCCAATTAGGCCTCTGGGCCTAAAAATTGAGAATTTACTCCTAAGACTTCCCAGACATGTGAAATTTACATAAAGGGTGTGATTAATTTTCCTCAACCTATAACCATCCTCCATACCAAATTCAAGATTCTAAGGCCTTGTGTGGATAGGTGAACTATGAGAAGGTAAAAAAACCTAGCTTATCTTAAGCCCTTTTCAAACTGCCTTCAACAACTAGCCATGTAGGAGTATTTTCAAGATGAAATGTATATATTTTTGGGCTTGAAGAGATATAATACACCCCAAAACATATTCCCCAATGGTTTTCATATGTTCATGAACTCAAAAACCTTATTTTTCTCTCAAATCCTTAAAAAATCATGGCATTTATTGCATTCATATAGTTGCAGGTATAAGGAAAAGTCATGGTGATATTAAACCTAGAGTGAAGAATGATGTATAAGAGGTTTCATGGGTAATATAGTTCATCTCAAACACTTTGGAGGCCAATCTCTCTCATTGGGTTAATTTTAGCCTCTAGGTAGCCAAAAACACAATTATCATCTTAACAATGATTCATAAAGTACAAGCCCTTAAACAATGAACAAATTACAAAAATCAAAAGTAGACAAGGCCCATTAACATCACCTAAGATCTTGGGATCCCATGTAATCTATCTGTATTATTTCAAGTATGATAAAGTGCCTCTCATGCTAGAAAGAATGCATTTGGTGCGGTTAAGAGAGAGATTGACTTGAAAATGGCATCTTAGATTTTGGATTTAGATCCAAACACCTTAGGGAAATATACAACATCCATATTGACCTTTTATAATGGTGTCCTTTTCCATTCATCTCTAACATCATAGGTTGATGCTTAGGGTTTATGAACATACATATACTCTTGACCCTAGATACTATGTTTGTCCATTTTTCACTAACTCCTTTGAGTTTGGAGTTTTTTAAGGCCCCTTCTCAGGTCATATACCTTTTATTCCCCCCTTAACCTTCATTTCCAACTTAGTACATGTACAAACCACTCAAATTTCATGAGCAAGCTAGAATAGTCTTTACTAGGCCTCTTGAATGAGTTCATAAGAGATCTCTACTTTGATTTGTTCTTTGAAACACTTATTTATTAAAGTCCCCATAAAGGTTTTAAAAAAATCTTATACTATTTGTTCCCATCTCATTTCACCCTTAATCAACAATCTCTTCACAATTTAATACACATAGGCATGTGTGTTTGTGAGTGTAGACCTACATGTCTGCAGACGTGTAAGTCTAGATTTGGACCTTAGTATACCATGAATAAAAAATATATTGGTGTATTGTTCTATTTAACCTCTTTAATGTTCCCTTCACACTTCTGGTTAGGCCAACTTGACATAGACAACTCAAAATACTCTTTCTTTTGTAGGGCTCTGATTCTCTTGATTGTGCCTCAGCTCACACTAAGGATTTTATTTTTTGAGGGGTATAAAACCTAAATAATAACCATGAAAATATTAACTCACCTTATTAATACCCTCCAATCATCATAATTCTTCCAAATCATGTAAAGTCCTTGTAATTTTCATACACATTCATACATGGATTTGAGAGTGTTCACACTTGCCTATTAAGCCCAGTCAACCTTTTAGGTATATCATTATATTCAAGTGTTTAAACATTAAATGAGAAAAATATGAGACTAAAAAAAAAATGGAAATGTATCCTTTATTCCCCTTATCTCTTATGAATACTTTTATATGTTCTCTTTATGACTTAAGACTTCATGTTGCTCAAATTTTGGCCATTCTAGCTATAGGTGCATCATATAACTGTAAGCTTAAGATGAGTTATTTGTATAGAATTACATAATGTTTTTTAAATATAATTATTATGTTTTCAAGTGATTATATGAACCTGGATATTCATCTAAGCCAAACTCCCATGCCAAACATTACCTCTTGCCTGTCAAGTTTGAAAACTATCCTAAATTTCTCAAGCAGGCTTGTAGGTGCATCATATGATTGTTTGGATGCCATATTAAGGGTTTAGGATATTTAATAGGATTATTATCACTCTAATATAATTTTTATATTTATTAAAAGTCTCTTTGGACTCCAATTTACCATTTGCCTCAATCATTCACACTCTTGTAGACACCAAAACATTCATGTATCCTTTCATTAGCCTGTAGGTTCACATTGGACCTCTAAATTGTTATTAAGGTGATCCATGTGGTTTTCATGAGGATTAAACTCCATAAAATCATTCATGGGGTCATAAAAATTATAAAATCCTTTAAAATCATTATCATTTGTCCATCTAATGTGAGGTTTTACAATATTATAGGAATACCTTTAGATGTTTGCACCTTTACATTGGAGGCATACCATGACTCACTAAAATTTCCTTGTGTGATAAATTTAGGTTATATGGATATGAAAATAACACAATAATATTTCATAGAGACATAATCTAATTTTTCATTCTTGAAAACCCTGACTTATCACTTCAAGATTTCAATAGAGTTTGCCTTGGCTTGCAACTTCACAAACATAGAGATTTTGATTCCTCTTAACTATTCACACATGAAAAACCTGATGGATGAGGTGTGATATGGTTTTTTAATCCATATATACCTCCAAAAATTCATATCATGCTCCAACTAGCTTCAAATTGCATGAAAATTATACAAAACCAAGCTTGTGGGGTTTAAGTGAGCTTTAAGACCACCTACTGGTCTTAATAATTATTAATAAAGATGGGGGCACCAATATGATAAAAAAATGCCACAAAAATAAATGTTATTAGGCCACTTTACTTTGAATACAATATTAGATCATGACTCTCTCTCTTCTATCTGTACTAAGCACATGAAAATTTCTTGTGCTAGTCTTCCAAGAGACCAATGGATTTTCTAAATCAAACTTTGGAATTTTAAGACCTGTAAAAGCTTGATATGAATGGATATGGCCTAGATAATGTGAAGAGACACTCTAAATATTTTTTCCCTTGAAATTTAATCCTTTAAGTTTGTATAAGTGCTTGCAAAGGAATGATTCTCTCTCATTTGGGATTTGAACCTACAAAACTAGTACAATATAACATACTTGACATATTTTAAAGTTAGATAACTCCTTTACTAGATTTGACAAGTTTGATTTTATGGTAATTTGGTCATTGTTGGCTTGAAAATCATTGGAGTTAGTTATATGGCCTTTTTCTCTTGCTTTTCACATACCTTAAAGTTTGCAAAAGAACCTCAACTTCTCCAAACCAATGTAAAGTATTAATACAATGTGGTCAAAACATGATATGAATTTTAAAGACACATTTGAACCTATGAAACCTTTTGACCAACCATACTATACTAACTTTATGACTAGACTTAACGCAAGACAAAATAAGACATTACCTTAATTTTTTCAAAATAAACTTAACATATGCTAATAGGACTTTAAAAGGACCCTTTTAAGACCTCATAAAGAATGGAATGGGTTATGAGAAAGGTCATGAGGCATGAAAAGAAAGTTTTTTGTGAACCTAGGTAATGGTAGCTAAAATTTGGCTATCAAGATTCATTGAAACCAATAATGGGTGCACCTTTTTCATCACGGAATATGCCATCCACTTCAGCCCAACTAGGGTTTGCTTTAGTAGCCCCATAAAAATTTAGCTTAATGGAAATACCTTGAGGAGGTGTTCAACTAACTTGTAATCTACCTCTTCTAATTCTACCAACCCTTATATCAAGGATATATAATAATAATAATAATAATAATAATAATAATAATAATAATAATAATAATAATAATAATAATATTGTAGATAATAGATTTTATTATTTATAAATTCTTTCTTGTTGATTTGGAATATTTTTTTTATGTGTACTTTGTGTTTGGTATAAATTTATTATTGTTGCTGAAGATATAAAGATTTTCTTAGGTCACATTATCATTGCCCCTTACCATCACCACCCAACTCACCTTGATAATTTTCATCACTTACATGTTTTGTATGGCTTTTCCCTTCCCAACCTCTTCCTCATTGCTCAAGCTCACTATGAAATAAAATGTCACCTCCTGGCATATATAATTTCCATGTCATATTAAGGAACACACCCCCTGATCTTCCATTCTCACCTCAACTAAGATTATAAGATTATTATTGATTAATGCTTTATATATAAAAGGTGAGACATGGTCATTGATCATAAGTTTTGAGTGAGGTATGAATCTCAATTTACACAATTTTGTTTGACAAAACCTTGCTTTACAAAACAAGTGTCATGATGCAGCTATAATACATGTTGCTAAGAGGAATATTTAGAGTTAACTAGTGTTAAGACTTTAATTATAACCACATATATTAATAAATCCCAAGATCCCATAGGGAAAATTTAGGTGAATATGTGGAGTGTTATTAGTTTATTCAAAAGTGTCTAAATCTAGAAAACATTATTAAGGCATAGGTCATGGAGAAAGATTTCAATGATGACAATAATTATGACAAAGATATGGAATCTTTTGATTCAAAAATGTTCAAGGAGAGAATAAAATAATAAGTCAAAGTTTCCTACAGATAGGGAATTGAATTCACTAACAAATAAGGAAAAATGTAATCCATCAATTCATATTCTCATAACACAATCATATAGATCTAAAATTTACCTATTGTTTCAATAATATAACATTAAAAACATAATTTAAGGTTGATTTTTTTTTTTTTTTTTTTTGCTTTCATAAATACTGATTTCAGCTAGAAATTTATTTTCAATACACTATGTTTATTATGTGTTACATGTAAAATAGAAATCCATGTAAATATAAAACTACTCTAAAACCAAGTAGATGAATAGTTGAAAAGGCTTTTTCAATGAAACCACAAGTACTACCAATTTTGGGTAGTCTGTTGGACTTGGGTATGAATCCTCACCAATATTTTCATACTCTTTACAAGTGATTTGGTGGTATGATGTATCTCAAATTAAGAAATGCCCCAATTGTTATATCTTCCTTTGTGGAGGATTCAACTATCATACTAAAGAACATAAGTTGCATTGAAAGGGATGCAAATTTCTTTTTTGGTAAGAAGGGGGTTTGTTTAAATCAAAAGAGTGTAAATCAATAATTATATATCATTGGAAACCTATCACAACTGATCTTATCTCACCTTTTTTTTATGAAGCATTAAGAAATAATATTATGATATTCATTTAAATAATCTTTCCAAAAAAACTTTTTCCTAACAAGTAATCTATTAGATTTTATATTTTGTTTCCTATATGGATATATAAGATATTTATAAAGACATGCTCTAATTGTGTTGGCTTTTCTTCTAGGGTTTGAGTATTGTTAAGTTGTGGAGCTAAAAGCTTCACTAGGATGCTAATCAGGAGGTTGCTGAGTTCAACCAGTAACTGGCATCGACAGTATTGCTGACGTCAATCAGGCAGGGACCAGGGATCAACCGACGTCAGTCAGGAGCAGACTGATAGCAACCGATGTCAGTCACCTGTGCATGTGCATGCATTTCCAGAATGTGTTTCTAGAATTAGACTTGTCTAATTTTAAGAGGTCTGAGAGTGTTTGCATGTTGAAGACTAATTTAAGTCTTGAGTCTGTGTTTCTAATTATTGTAATGAGAAGTCTAATTATTGTATGCTTGGGATCCTATTTAAGAGACCCATGAGGCATGTATTGTAAAAAGGCAAGTAAAGAATTGAAGCAAGAAAGCAAGGTCAAAGGAGATTTGCAAGGTGCAAGGTTAAAGAGATCAGCTGAAGCTATCAAGGAGGGGATAACAACTCATGTTGTTGAGTTAGTTGTGGTTGAGAAAGAGAGAGAGAACTCTTGAGTGAAATACTGTACACCTAAGAGGTTTGAGGAGGAGAGGAAGATTTCTTTATTGTATTCAAGAAGAGTGTTAATACAGATAGTATTGTTTCTCATATTCTTTGCTGTTTCAAGTTTCTAGTTACTTAATCATTTTGGTTCAATTCCGTGTTTAAATTGCTTATAGAAAAGTAATCAATTGTGCTCCTAATCCTGATAAGTATGGAATTTTAATATGTTTTTATTCCTACTATAGTTGTTCTAGGTGTTAAAATATTTGTGGCATTGATGAATAGAAGCTTCAAGATAGACTCTAGGACCTAAAAGTCTTATCTTAATATTAGCAGTATTATAACATTGATTTAAGGTGCACATCAAATTTGGATCCATGCCATAACAAAATCAACTCTCATGACATCCTTAGCCAACCTTGATAATAGAAAACTCTCAGTCAAAGATGTAACTACCCTATAAGATGCAAACCCCTTTATAATGTGTAAAGGGTTTGTCAATCTAATAGCTACCATGAAACCTAGTTTGGTGTATAATGTGGGCCCTCATGTATACATTATATATTTTTCATATATATATATATATATGTTTAACCTTAAATTAGATAAGGATCCTATGGGTTTAGGGTTAAGAATATATAAATGAATAATCACAAGGGTGATAAATAGATCTATAATAGGTCAATTAATTATAAAATTGAGATAAAACATATACTCAATTTATTATGCTGAGATATACATAAAATGAAAAGTAGATCTATGTTAGATATCAAAATGATAATGAAAATAAGATACTTAGCTAGTTCTGATGCTAATATAGATATGGATCTAGAACATATAGAAAGTAGATTGGATCTGAATTCTATATCAGTCACATGATTATATAAATTATACCTCTATAGCCATAGATACTTGCATCAACATGGGATGGTTATGCAGATACTTCTATCTAGATCAGACATAGGTGTCTAATATAAAATATCTACTAAAAGTAGATGTGAACACTTAGATGCTTCTAGTTTCTATATCACCTTCACTTTAGTACATTTAGATTTATGTAATTGACTATCAAACCTTATCAAATGAGAAAACCCTACTTATTCATCTTCATAGTTGCTATGGGAAAAATGGCTTAGTGGGAACATGATGTTGAGCTGCCCCAAAGACCCCTCTATCGATGAGCACTGCCTAGATAACCAATACTTTGAAGAGGGAATTATAATCATGTAGTTCTTCCATACATGTTAGCTTATATATGAATCATGCAATGCGTGATAAACAAGTACAATAATGACCTAGCTTGTAACTTAGGAAATGTGGCTCATGGGATGCTCCTTCAATACTTCAAACTTGTAGATGTGTTGTACCTATTAATGATATATAAATATAGGAAAATGTGAAAGCTTTGCTCACTTGAGTTCTTGATTCAATGCCTTTGGTAAGTTACCTTATAATTTATTTAGTCTATGATATGTGAATAATGAATGAGGATTGAACCTATATTTATACCAATCATTTTGGAGAATATTTCACATTAAAGAACTTAGGCCAACCATAAGTATACATTTTATTTGCAAATTGGATGAATTTAGGGCACTGAACATTTATGTCAAATTAGGATACTTACATAGACATAGGTGTCTGATTGGGATACAAGTGTTTGAGAAGTATAAAAATAGGTACAAGTCTAAAACTTATAGAGATGGAAGATAAATAGGTTCACAACATTCTAGCCAAGATAGAAGGCCTGGGTCATCATAATAATATTGGTCAGACTGAGAGATAAATAATTTGGCATAAAGAGATAATGTATATGAGCCTTTTAGCAGTGAGAAGATCTAGAAGCTGAAGTTATATCCATGATATGTATTTACCATGTTTACAAGATTGAGATGCTATATAATTTAGAAATAATGTCTATATTCCCCCTCTTTAATCTAGTAATGAAATTGCTAGTTTAAAGGAAAATGAATGCATACTTGGGTGTGTATAACACATCTTGCCTTTGCATGAGCCAACTTTAGTACTTTACTAATGATATAATTATAACCAAGCTCATGTTACAATATATAATCAATGTATATAGTCTGAAATTGAAAGCATTTTAAATGATTGAAATTAAAAGAGCAAGGTTTAAGAGTACACCTATGTATCAATGCAATTGCCTTGCCTTTTGAAAATTTGATTTGGAAAGATATATCATTATGAATAATTGAAATTGAGATTATAGAAAAATATAAAATATGGAAATTGCATATATCTAGAGAGATAGAGAGAGATTGGAAGACACATGCCCCCAACTTTAGAGAAAAGAAGAGTTGTCACTTGATAGTTGAGATTAGCTCAAGTTTCATTTTAAGATACCATATTAGAAACCCCATTAGGTATATTTAGTCTAATCTGATTTGAATCCTTGGAAAATATGAAATTAAAAAAAAAAATTACCTTAAGTTTTTTATATAACTGTTCATCTACACAGTTAAAACATATAAGTTGTGGGATAAATTTAAAAAGAGTAATTTTTTTATTAAAATTTAATATTGTTTAATATTTGGATTCCTCTTGAATAGCTATGCAATTTAAAAAAAAAAAACATCTCAAATTGAGTTTGTATGCAAAAGTTATGGCCTTTAGAAGTTGGTGCTCAGTTGCATTGCATCATGTTATTAAGTGACAACACTGTATCACCCATAAACATGATAAAATTTTAATTCCTCTTTAAGAGCTATATAATTTCAAAAAAAAAAATCATCTCAAATTGAGTTCGTATGTAAAATTTATGGCCTCCAGAAGTTGGTGCTCAGTTGCATTGCATCATGTTATCGGGAAGCAACACTATCTCACCCGACAACATGTTAAAATTTGGATTCTTCTCAAAAATATATACAATTTAAAAAAAATACTCAAACTAAGTTCATATGCAAAATTTAAGGTTTTTAGATGTTATTCAATTACATCACAACATGCCACTGAGTGATAACATGACGTCGAATGAAAATATGTTACCTAGCAGTAGCATGCTTTTGAGAGGTAGTTGTTCGCTAATTTTCACACCCAAGTTTTGCATCTTTCTTTTTGGCTAAGTGCATCATCCTTATTAGTTTATCCCCATAGTAAAATGACCAAGGTTTATTTCCTTTGGAAGCCTTTGTTTAGTCTTTTTACAAGTGTTATTTCAGTCTTTTTACTCAAATGTTATTTCTTTTGTCAAGGTTTTGCTTCAAGTTTTTTGTCCAAGTCTCAAAGGAATTGTTTTAGACTTTTTGTCCAAAACAAAAATTCTGAAGGAATTGGTCCATTTCAAGCTTTGTGAAGGGTCACTTGCAAAATTTTGAAGGGTATTTTTATCATGGAAGTGTCCTTTGAAATTTTTTTTAAGGGTACATTTCAGGTTTTCTAAAAGGTACATTGCAATATTTCTAAAAGAAATGTCCCTTACAGCTTTTCTGAAGGGTTTGTTCTTTCAAGGAATTAATCCTTTTCTAGTTTTCTAAAGGGCACTTTGTGGGTTTTATGAAATAATTGTTTCAAACATTTTGTTTGAAATAATATTTTTGAAGAAACCTTTCTTTCAAGGAATTGATTCTTTCAATTTTTATGAAGGAATTGTTTTAGACATTTTATCTGAAACTATCTTTCTAAAGGGTCTTTTTCTCATGAAAGTGTCCTTTGCAATATTTTTGAAGGGACATTTTCAATTTTGACAAAGGGTCTTTTCTCTTCCAAAGGGACACTTTCAAAATTTTTTAAGGGACACTTTTCAAGCAAAGGGACACTTCTTTCTCTTGCAAAGGGACATTTTCAATATTTTTGAAGGGTCTTTTCTCAGGAATTGGTCCTTTACATTTTTTTATCAAGAATTATTTCAAACATTTTTTTTGAAATAACATTTTCAAAAGAATTAGATCTTAAGGGTTTTCTGAAGGCATTTTTTCTCATGTAAGTGCCCTTCAAAAGGTTTGAAAGGTCCTTGGGACACTTTCAAAAAATCTGAAGGGTCTTTTCTTGAGAAAGTGTCCACTTTAAGATTACTGAAGGGTATGTTTAATATTGCTGAAGGGCATGTTTGATCCTTTCAAAGGGAACTTTCAAAGTCTTGAAGGGTATGTATATCAAAGGAACCATCCATTTTCAAGTTTAAGAAGGGGCCCAAAAGGTTATTTCTTTTAGAAAAGGGTCAATGGGAAAATTGTTCAAGGAAAATGCTGAAGCAAAGGTCTAAGCAAAAAACCCTGAGAGAATGGTCTCAGTAGAGTGATAGCTATATGGACATCAACTTCAAAGTGATGAGATAGTCATTGGTGTTTAAAAAATGGGTCCCAAGTAGATGCAAATGAGGCTCATCTCACCATTGATTAGATCACGATCCACGTCATTTTTTGATGGCCAATCAAAGGAACAAAAGGTTGAGGAGCTTTGCAAGATTTGAACATTTGACTTGGTTGAGCTAAAATGAGTTTTTAAAGGATTCTAACAAATGCCATGAAAGTGTACATGTATACTTTGAGTGATGCCTCTCTAAGGCCAATAGAATGAAAGTGACTCTTCCCTACAGCATTGCACACCTAAATAAGCAAGTGAGAAGCTGTTAGCATCAAGACAAATCTACAACAAGTGGAATCTCATTTGCATAACTGATTGATGCCATTACTTATCTCAAAAATATCTTATTTTTTCTAGTGCAACTATTGGGAAAGCATCTTTAAGAGAGCAAGCTAACTATTAACCACTTGAAGTGACATGGATCAATCGAATGGCCCAAATAAGCATCATTTGCAAAGATAGTTGTAACTGAAGATGGAGACTCCTAAAAAATTGATTCCTCTTTCTAGCACCAAAGGCATCGTCCTCTCACTTCTTTTTTTCTATAAATACAACCTTTGGGATAGTGTAAAAATAACCACATAGTGTATGGTAAAGCCCTTCTAGATTGATATCACATTTTACCTTTAAGCAATAGGTACCGGTCTATTTCTTTCAAGTTTTTTGAATAATTGTATAGGTGTGTAAGAGATGTATAGTGATAGTAAGTGGTGATTTTTCATCCTTATATCCTTTATCCTTCATGCCTGAGCAAAATTTCTTAGTCTAATAGGTCATATAGAGTGTGTTGAATTGCTGTAAGTGTACAACTATTCTTGGAATGTGAAATTTGCCTTTCAATTCATTTGCCATATGTCATTTCATGCATCTCAGCTCTATACTAAAATACTTGTGCTAGAAACCCTTAGATCTTGGGAAAGTTATATGCATTTTGATGTATTGTGAACTAGAATATGATATTCATGTGGAAGATAATCTTAGTGTATTACCACTCTTAGAGTAGGTTTTCCTTTTCTGTAATCTATAACTCTTTTCCTTTCAAAGAAAACTAGTTTAGATAGAAGTTATTTTTCAGAGATACATTTAAGGAGATAACCCTTTAAATTTATAGGTTCATTTCCTCTATAAGCATACCCACATGCCTAATAATGTTCCAACATTGCCCAAATTTGAAAGAAGATTGAACACTCTCTTTTAGGGTGCAATATTTGGAGACAATAGTTCTAGCATGCCTGATGGGACAAATTACTGACATGTCAAGGTGAATGTTGGTCTTGAAAAGCCGAAGGTTGTAGAGATATTCTTAATCAAACATTTGGAAACTCCAAAAGGTGAGAATCTTTGGTTGTAGATCAAGTTTCCCATGTTATACTTCATGGTCCTCACTAGGTCATCTAGGATTTCTGATCAAGCCCCTCTAATTGAAGCTCTTCTTGAAGAGCAATGCCCTGAACCATTCCTAACACTTAGAGATCCCTGGTAAAGAAGTTTTGGAGAATAAGAATAAGAAATTGAGGAAGTTGGAGAAATAGAAGATCAAGAGGAAAGAAGATAAATGGAGAGGAAATAACCTTTCCAAACCTTCAACACTAAAAATCCAATTGACCTTCCTGTATATGGCCCTATTCCTCATAATTCTACCAAGAGTTTCCTTGGTTTCAATGGAGAGGGTCCTATTACCCCATCTGAGCATATTAGGGACATTTCAAATTTTTGTAACTTCCATAATGTCACCTGAGCCAACATAGCCATTAGATTGCTTGCTATGTTTCTAAAAGGAAAGGCACTTGACTAGTATAGGACTTTAGAAGGTGATTGCATTACAAGTTAGGATGGCTTTGGGGAAGTGACCATAATTTTTTCATCTATTAGCTAAACATGATAAAGAAAGGACCTAACAAATCCATGGGAGATTTTAATGAGAGATTTCAAAGGACATGGCATAGGTTACCACCTATTTTGAGACCTCCTCTGAGCTTTGTGTTCCCCACTTATCTCAAGGGTATTGGTATTGATATGGTGATGATGTTATATTCAATGGGAGGATTCACTCTACTAGATGCATATGAGATAGCTATTAAAGCTGAGAATAGCTTGATATAAGTTGAAAATATACCTCCAAGAGTTTCCATGCCTTTCCTATCTCATAGTTTAGTTGAAGCTCTAAACATAGCACAAGTTCCTAATGCCAATGTCAAGCCAAGAAAATTTACCAAGAAGATGGATAATGTTGTGGATAAAGATGAAGAGACCCGATCATTACAAGCTCAATTTAAGAAAGCTAAGTTATAGACAAGTGCTCCACCTAACCCTTAATACTATCCTCAATAAGGTTATAGAGCTCCACCCCAATACAACTACCAAGGAAGAGGACAAGGTCAACAAAGTTTCAATAGGAAACCCAATGCCTATAATCCTAATTCCATTCCTTCCATGAAGGCCATTGTTCCAATGCATGCTAACCTAGTCCAAGGGGAGGATCATTTGGACTAATGGGGACAACCTCAAGGTTAGTTTATGCATGATGGTGGAGAACATGGCTAAGATTTGGTGGCACAAGAAGAATCTACTCTGTACATGACATCGAAAGAAGCAAATCCCATGTAAAGGGATATTCATGGAGAAGGTAGCAGCCAAAGTATAGGTATGATAAATTTTTAAGTGAAAGATGATTATGTGTTGAATTATAGCACATCAATTTCAACCAACATAAGATCTAAGAAGAGAGCTCTGAGAGATGTTTTAGGAGCACATGTGACTCCAAGTGATGCCTTCCCAAGGCCACAAAATGTGAATCCTAGTGCAATACCTACTACCAATCATACTCCTCAACAAATTCAGAATGCAAGTAGGGTTGTCAAGCCTACAATATAATAGGTTTAGACTTCCTCACTACCTTCAATAATGAAATAAAAGGTGAATACTTCCCATCTAAACATTTTTTATTCTTTGAAGAATACCAAGACAAGCATATCTCTTTTGGAAGTCTTGCATATGCTTGGTCAAAAGGAGCTCTTACAAGAATAACTTGAGAGCATCCATGTAGCCCCTCAAACTTTAAATCATAATAGTATATCCCTTATAAATTCTCCAATTCATGTCTTAGATGCCTCCACTAAATCTAAAAATCCTCCACCCTTCTACCTCACACTCATTATGGGAGACAAGTTGGTTCACAATTGTATTGTAGATAGTGGAGCTAGTACCACTGTCATGCTTAAGGTTGTGGCTGATAAATAGGGATTGAAGTATGAATCACATAGTAAAGATATGTTATAGCTTGATGGGACTCTAACCAAGATAGTGGGATTGGTAAGAGGTTTGAAAGTCTTTCTACATGGTTGCCCAAGTTTCCCCATTATACAAGACATTGTGGTGGTAGACCTTATATCCCATTTTGCTATTTGCTTGTCAAGGGACTTCATGGCTAAGATAGGTGGGTAAATTTATACTAACTAGTATTTTATAGCTTTTAAAACAAGATATGGAACGAAGGTGACTATAAGGACTCAACCCTTAACAAGGTTTTATATTGAGCCATACATGGAGACAAGTTCAAATCAAAATTATCTAATTAACAAAGAGGAAGAAGGTGTCATGGATGGTGAAGTATCCTCCCCCCTTGAAGTTATTTTTGATCTTTTTCTTGATAAGTACACCACTAAAATGCAAGGAATTGATCCATAAATTTCATAGAAGAAACTAATTTGGGAGTTTATTGTATACACAAAAAATATGTTTCAATCCCTTCACTCACTAATGAAGACCATGAAGTTGAAGGAATATGGGAAATGTTTTTTGATGGATCAAGAAGAAAAGTAAGTGCAGGAAATGCAATTATGTTAGTTTCTCCATCAAATAATCAATACTACTACTTATATAGATTAAATTTTAGCTACACTTATAATTTGGTAGAATATGAAGGCCTAGTTCATGGCCTCCAATGGGTAAAGAAGAGAGGGATCAAGAATTTGAAGGTTTATGGGGATAATGAATTGATCATCCATCAAGTGAGAAATCAAGATACAACCAAGAATCCCTTGCGTAAATATTACAAGCATAGGGTATGGGACCTACTTGAATACTTTGATGCCTTCAACATACAACCCATACTAAGGGATTCAAATAAACACACTGATAGATTGGCTATCATAGGAGCATAGTTTGATGCAGTTGTTAATGTAGAAAAGGAGAAAAATAAGTCTCATATCAAGGTAATTGTGAGGCATTCTATTTTAGATAATGACGTGTCATGGTAGGTGTTTGAAAGTGATGAACACATTACACACTTCTTAAAAAATGAAGCAATATTCTCATTGAGGAACCAAAAGAGACTGCATGATCAATATGAAGAACAAGTTATTCAGTTGAAGACAAACAAGATACCTAAGGGGACGATTAATTTGGAGAGTATTTTTAATGAAAATGATAAAAAGAATAAAGAAAGAGTGAGCATGTCAACAAAATAAGATAATTATGAGAGAGTCATGATTTATAAAGACAAGCTCCTAAAAATTGGTAAGGTATGTTCTTTATCTGAGAGGCCGGCCTTTATTGAATTATGTAAAGAGTTCTATGACATATTTGCTTGGGAATATAAATATTTTAAAGGGTTTGATCCAAGTTTAGATCATCAAACCATTGAGTTAGAACCTAGAGCTAAACCAATCAGGAAAAAACAAAGGCCTATCAATCTTAATATAGAGGAACTCATGAAGAAAGAGTTGACCAAGTTGATTGAGTCTAGGATTATCTTTCTTATCAAACACTCAACTTGGGTAGCTAATCTTGTACCTATCCAAAATAAGAATGGAGAGATTATAATTTGTGTGGATTTTTGAGATTTTAATAGAGTGTCTCTTAAGGATCATTATCCACTACCTTCCATATAATAAATTCTGCAAGTTGTTTCAGATTCTTAATGCTTCTCACTTCTTGATGGTTATTCAGGTTACAATCAGATACTGGTAAATGAAGAGGATCAGTTCAAAATAGAATTCAATATAAAATGGGGGACCTTTGCCTATAAGAAGATGCCATTTGGTTTATCCAATGTTGGAGCTACATTTCAAAGGGCAATGGACATGGCTTTTAAGGGTTTAATCAATAAGTTTTTGCTTGTGTACCTTGATGATATAACTATTTTTTCAAAGGGTGATATTGATCATATAGAACATCTAAGGCATGTGTTTGAGAAGTGTAGGGAGTATGGAATATCCCTTAATCCAAAAAAGTGCATATTTGTTGTCCATGAAGGTAAGCTATTGGGTCATATTATTTCAAAAGAAGGCTTGTCTATTGACTTTGATAGGATTGAGGCTATTCTAGGCTTGTCTTTGCCTCAACACAAGAAAGGACTTCAAAGATTCTTTGGGAAAATAAAATTTATAAGAAGGTTTATTCTAGGCTTTGCAACTATGGTGAAGCCTATCACAACCATGCTCAAGAAGAACCAAGCTTTTGCTTGGACAAAGGAAGGTAAGAGTTTTTTTGAGGCAATCAAGAAAGAAATTGCAAAATATCCTAATCTCTTGAACTCAAACTTTACCAAAGATTTCATACTCTTTACCTTTTATAACCTTGATACAATCTCAACTATGCTTATGTAAAAGAATGATGAAGAGGTAGAGAAACTAATTGCATTCTTTAGCTAAGGATTAGAAGATTATGAATTTAAGTATACATTTGTTGAGAAGCAAGCTCTAATAGTGATAAGAGGATTGAAAAAATATAGACACATGGTTTCAAACAATAAGATAAATATCATGGTTTCTCATTCTAACACTAAGGAGTTTCTCCCAAGCAAAGACCTCAATGAAAAGAGAGCTAGGTGGATTACAAAGATAATGGAGTATGATGTGGATATTAAGGTAACAAGCTTGGTAAGAGGAAAAGGGTTATGTGAGAATTTAGCTTTATATTTTTAAGAGCTAAAAGAGGAATTCTTGATCAACCAAGTTCAACCCCAACCAACTAATCACATACAAGTTCAAAGTTGGACACAAGACATCATTAGTTTTCTTTAAATTGGTGAGTGCCCCAATGGCTTGAACAAGTATCAAAGGAGGTATTTTAGATTGTAGACCATTCCCTACTATCTTGTAGATGGTGTTATATTTAGGAAAGACATGAATGGTGTGTTTTTTAGGTGTGTTAACAGTGATCAATTTGATATGCTGTTGGAAAAGTTTCACAATGGTGTAGATAATGAAAGATGCAAAGATAATGAGGGTTGGTTACTATTAGCCTAGCTTTTTTAAGGACTATTACCACTGGGCTAAAAAGTGTCCTCAATGTGCTTTCTTTGTAGGAAAATAGAAAATTACAGCCCTTCTATTGAATCCTATCCAAGTAGACTAGCCTTTCATGCAATGGGGTCTTGATTCATTGGTGTGATCAACCTTGCATCAAGTACTAGACACAAATAGATATTGACTGCTACTGACTATTTAAAAAGGTGGGTAGAGGCTATTGTATTAAAGGAGGCAAGTGAAAATGCTATCTTGGAGTTCTATGAGAGCATTATAACAAGGTTTGGGGGTCCCCATGTTATCATTTCTGATAATTCACTTGCTTTCATAAGTGCTAAAACTTTTGATTGGGAAAATAGGAATGGAGTTTACTTGAGTACCTCATCCAACTATTACCATCAAGGTAATGGGTTGCTGAATTTACTAACAATAATCTCATCAAGATCATCAAGATGATATTGGAGAGCAATCAAAGAGCATGGCACAATAAGTTGAAGACAACCTTATAGGCTGACAATATTACTCATAAGAGATCAATTGGTAATTCTCCCTTTGTGATTATTTATGAGAGAGAGGCTAGGTTATCCATATCTTAAGAACTCCTTGCTCTAGAGATTTCACATTAACTATAACTACCGAAAAATACTACAATGGAAGTCAGATTAATAGAAGTAATGTAGTTGCAAGAAGCAAGAGACAATGCACACAAGGCCATAGAACACCACCAAGTACTCATGAAGAAGTCCTTTGACAAGAGAGCAAGTGCAAGAGTGTTCAAGGAAGGTGACTTGGTCCTAAAATGGGATGAGGATAGAGCAAAATTGGGTAGACATACAAAGTTTGACACTTTGTGGAGTGGGCCTTACATCATTAATAAGTGCAAGCAAAATAACTCCTTTTAGCTAACCAAGATGAATGGAGAATAATTTATTATCCCTATTAATGGGATACATCTAAAGTTATACTATTAGTCTTTGCAAGTATATTTTGTAAATAGTAGTTTAGGTGTGTGTGTTTCCTTTGGTTTTCTATTGTGTTCTCCAAGTGATTTGTAGCATAAGTGTGTTTCCTTCCTTTTGTTTGGTGTGCATCTCTACCTTAGTGCATGTGAATCAATCTAGCTTGTCTTTTTGAGCCAAAAGTTAGTTCAAGTCATTTTTTGGGTGCCTATATGCATGAATCCATGTCCAATGGAAGGGTTTAGGCAACTAGTCTTAGGCATAGCCAACATGCCCCCCTTGGAATCACTAAAAATGTTAGCCAATTTTCACACCCAAGTTTTGCATCTTTTTTTTTGGCTAAGTGCAACATTCTTATTGGTTTATTCCCACAATAAAAAGACCAAGTGTTATTTCCTTTGGAAGCCTTTGTTTGGTCTTTTTGTAAGTGTTATTTTGGTCTTTTTGATCAAGTGTTATTTATTTTGGCAAGGTTTTACTTTGGGTTTTTTATCTAAGTCTCAAATGAATTGTTTTGGAATTTTTCTCTGAAACAAAAACTCTGAAGGAATTGGTCCATTTCAAGCTTTTTGAAGGGTCACTTGTAAAAGTATGAAGGGTATTTTTCTCATGGAAGTGTCCTTTGCAAAAAGTCTAAAGGGTACATTTTAGCTTTTATAAAAGGTACATTGCAAGATTTCTAAAAGAAATGTCCCTTGTAGCTTTTCTAAAGGGTTTGTTCTTTCAAGGAATTAGTCCTTTTCAAGTTTTTTGAAGGGCACTTTACTAGTTTTTTGAAAGATTTTTTTTAGACATTTTTTTCGAAAAATATTTTTGAAGAAACCTTTCTTTCAAGGAATTGGATCTTTCAGCCTTTTAGAAGGAATTATTTTGGACATTTTATTTGAAATAATCTTTCTAAAGGGTCTTTTTCTCATGAAATGTCCTTTGCAATAGTTTTGAACGGACATTTTAAATTTTGCCAAAGGGTCTTTTTTATTTTGCCAAATGGTATTTTCTCTTCTAAAGGGATAATTTAAAAAAGTTCGAAGGGACACTTTTCAAGCAAATGGATGCTTGTTTCTCTTGCAAAAGGACATTTCAATATTTTTGAAGGAATTATTTCAGACATTTTGTCTGAAACAATCTTTCTGAAATAATTGGATCTTAAGGGTTTTCTAAAGAAATTATTTCTCATGTAAGTTCCCTTCAAAAGGTTTGAAAGGTCCTTTGCAAAAATCCTAAAGGGACACTTTCCAAAAGTCTGAACGGTCTTTTCTTAGGAAAGTGTCAAGTTCAAGATTGCTGAAGGGTATGTTCAAGATTACTAAAGGGCATGTTCGAGCCTTCCAAAGGGAGCTTTTCAAAGTCCCTAAGGGTATGTATATCAAAGGAACAATCCACTTGTAAGTTTAATAAGGGGCTTGAAAGGTTATTTCTTTCAAAGAAAAGGTTCCACTGGAAAATTATTTAGGGAAAATAGTGAAGCAAAGGTCTGAGTAAAAAACCCTAAGAGAATGTCCCAATAGAGTGATGACTATATGGATATCAACTTCAAGGTGATGATATAGCCATTGGTGTTTAAACATTGGGTCCTAAGCAGATGCAAATGAGGCTCATCTCACCATTGATCAGATCATGATCAACATCATTTCTTGATGGCCAATTAAGGGAACAAAATGTTGAGGAACTTTGCAAGATTAGAGCATTCAACTTGGTCAAGCTGAAACAAGTTTTTAAAGGATTTTAATAAATGCCATGAAATTGTACATGTAGACTCTAAGCGATGCCTCTCTAAGGCCAACAAAATGAAAGTGACTCTTCTTTATGTTTTTCACACCTCAACAAGCTAGTGAGAAGCTGTTAGCATCAGGATAAATATATAAAAAGTGGAGTCTCATTTACATAACTAATTAATGCCATTACTCAACTCAAAAATATCTTGTTTATGCTAGTGCAACTATTGGAAAAGCATCTTTGAGAGAGCAAGCTAGATGTGTAACCACTTGAGGTGACATGGATCAATCAAATGGCCCAAATAAGCATCATTTGAAAAGATATTTGTAATTGAATATGGAGACTCCTAATAGATTGATTCCTCTTTTTGGCATCAAACTCCTCCTCCTTTCAATTCCTTTCTGCTATAAATACAACCTTTGGACTAGTGTAAAAATAACCACATAGTCCTGATGGATTGATGCCACATTTTGCCTCTAAGCATTAGATACCAATCTATTTATTTCAAGTTTTTTGAAGAATTTTATAGGTGTGTAAGAGATGTATAGTGATAATAAGTGATTATTTTCCATCCTTCTATCCTTTATCCTTCATGCTTGAGTAAAAGTTCTTAGTCTAACAGGTCATATAGAGTGTGTTCAAGTGTGTTAAATTGCTGTAAGTCTACAATTATTTTTGGAATGTGAAATTTGCCTTTCAATTCATTTTTATTATGTCATTTCATGCATCTTGACTCTATACTAAAATACTTGTGTTAGAAACCCTTAGAGCTTGGGAATGGTTTGTGTATTTTACTGTATTGTGCATTATAATATGATATTAATGTAGAAGATAATCTTGGTGTATCACCACTCTTAGAGTAGGTTTTCCTTTTATGTAATCTCTAACTCTTTTCCTTTCAATAAAATTGGTTTAGACAAAAGTTTTTTTTATAGAGATACATTCAGGGAGCTAGCCCTTTAAATCTAGAGGTTCATTTCCTTTATAAGCATACCCACATGCCTTGAAATGTCCAACATTACCTAAATATGTAAAAGGATTGAACATTCTCTTCTAGGGTACAAGATTTGGAGACAATAGTAGCATGATACTAAGTAATATCATGATACTGAGTGACAACATCGTGATGCTGCTGGATGTTAACACCATGATACAGTCAGGCGACACTGAATGCTAACTTTCTAAGCCTATAACTTTTGTATACAGACTCAGATTGAGATGATTTTTAAAAAAATATATATATATCTCTTTGATATGAATTCAAATATGCAATAATATTAAGGTTTATTGAAGTTCTTTAAACTCTTTTTTATTTATCCCACAACCTATCTATTAGTTGGCCTCAATATTCAACATGGCAATGAGGTAAAAAATGAGACTTGGATGGTAATCATTGTATATATATATATATATATATAAGGAAAATCATATGGATGCTCCCATAGTTATTATACATGATTGATGTGTTGAACCCTAAAAAATTTTACATCCCAAAAATTTAAGCGAATAGGTCCTATGTATTACTCCCAAAAAATCACCAAATATAATTTACCAAAAAGTAAATGTTCATGAATTAACAAATATTCATCATTAAAATTTATGCTAGATTAGTTTAACTGTGCAACCCAATCATAATTATAACCTAACGAGTGTGAATGAACCAAGTCAACTCACACTATAAAGTTAGTGAGTTTGGATGATGTAATCAAGTCCAACCTCTAAACTTGGAAAGATTGAATGATTTAATCACCTCAAGCATACTAAAAATGAATCAACTACTACAGTAAGTTGGCTCAATCAATTTATAAAATCCAACTTAGTGGGTGATGACAATCCATACAAGTGTTTGAAATCTAAAATTGATTTAATTTTATAATTTTAGGTGCACATTACATAGCATATGCACTTTATATATGTCTCATGAAGAAACTATGTATAACAATGGTATCAATGTATAGAATGTTGCCATAAATATGTATCTAAATCATATGACTATGCAATTTGGCTAATTTGAAATTTTATAAGTGTGGAGAACATGTTTAAAAAACATGCCCCCATCATAATTTGAAAGTGAAAACTAGTGTATGAGTGTGAAGAAAAATATGCATCCATTGTATATCTAAAACTGAGAATTGGTATATGAGTGTGGAGAACATGCTTCCAAAACATGACCTCACTATATATCTAAAATTGATAACTATGAAAAATGTGGAATCCATGTCTCTATGACATGCCTCCACTAATATTCCCCCCCTTTTGAGGTGAGGGGAAGTAAAAACTAGTAGTCACCTTATCTCAAAAGGATAAGATAACTGTATAATATGTGTATGAACTAAGTAACATTAATAAGGAACATGTCTAGTTAGATATATCATTGAATCATGTATGTGATCACATCAAGTCCTAAAATGCATGATATAGATCATGGTAATGTATAGATAGTAATCATACAAGTTCAACAAGAAATCAAGCACACACATAAAAACACTCAAAATCAAATCAAAATATAATGGTTTAAGTATAACTCAAATAAGGGGCATGTTTGAATGCCACACAATTGAAGGGATATGATTTATTAAAATGTTTGCAAAGCAAGAAATGACATATATAAATGTCAACATATAAAAAGCCATGAAATATGAGAATGCCACATTAAGTAAACATAGGCACAAGGGGCACATTCAATAGAGCATATTTAAATTCTTGAACAAGTAATATAATGCATGGAAATATAAATCAAGAACACACTCGAGGAAGTGCAAAACTGAAAGCATTAATAGTAAACAACCAACATAACATAACATACTAGCCCATGGATCATATGTGTTAGCAAAAAATGTTAAGTACATAACATATCAAGTACAATATGAAATATATAAGCATGGATAAAAGAATTTTCAAGTATATAAGCTCAAACATGATAATTTAAAGTGATCATAGAATAATATAACCTAGATTTATCATGATCAAAGAAGTGAATTCACCTAATGTCTATATAACATGAGTATAATGTAGACCCAACATATGTACATGAATAGATCATGTATATGTGTATGCATGTATAAAATTTAAATGATGTGTGAAATACATGAATATATATAAAATACTGATATGCCATATATCAACATGGAATCAATAACATAGATGCCAAGGAGGCAATAGAACATGTAAGTGTTGAAAATATCTTTGGCTTTTGAAGTTTTTATTTGGGTATTTTTGGAATATTTGGAGCTTGTATAAGCTACAAAATGATCTAAAGCGGAGGATATGAATCTATTATGGGTGGTAAATGTATAACCTATCTTGAACTAGATGTAGCATATGTGTGCATAGAAGAATCATAAAGTGTATATGTTCTTGTATCAAGTGGATGTAATGATTGATATGTTGATCCTCTTTCTCTCTCGTGATGCTAGATTTTAAAAAAATGTTATTCCAAGCTACCTTTGGTTTTTCTTTTGAAATATGTTCTATGTCCTTTTCCTATACTAAAATTCCATTATTTTTATCTATTTATATGGTAGATGAAGATATACTCCCTTATTTGAAAAATGATCTAAGTTTGACTTGATGATAAAATGATAGTCAACTATTATTTCTATCAACCATTGATCCTATTAAGTGTAACTATGATTTTCCATACACAATATTGTAAGCATATAGATTATAAATAACCTGAAAAGTAACAAAAAATTATTTTGAATCAAATAAAAATATTAATTGATTTGATCCCATACTTGTTGGAATTGCATTAGTTTCATCCACATGTTGAAACTTATTTTCAAGAGAGATAAGAAATAACATAGAACAACAATTTGTATCTTGATAGTCTATAACCTTGATATTTGTAAATTGATGGTCCTCTACATGAACAATGATATTAAATGGGTCTTGATATGAGAAAAGGCTTGTGATTTTCCCCTTTGTAAATAGATTTGAAAATTTAGCTTTTTTATCTTAATTTTTTTGTAACATAGCTTTCTCTAGCTTTGTCTTTTGAATCTTTTCTTGTTCTAGGTTTTATATTTGTAAATGTTTTTATCTTGAATTATCATTTGGTACCCATATTTTTTGTTTTGAAACTTGTGCTTTAGGAGAGATATTCATAATGTGATTGTTTTTTTGGAGTGATGTATTGATTATAAGATCACCACTATCTCTGAGACTTTGTATTTTGCTTTCTAATGTAAAATAACAATATGTATGATGCCCATGCATTCTATGATATGCATAATAATATTTAGATCTATGTATAAGATGTAATTTGATCACTTTGTTTCAAATAATTTCTCTTAGGATTTCACTTGGTCTCTTATTATTCTTTTGTTCATATTTGTAATTTTATCTTTTAGGGATTCACAAGCACAAACCCTAAGTAAATCTGATTGAACATGCAAACATACACCATCTATATCACCCCTTGAAGGAGTTATAGCATGGACATGCTTAGAGGGATAGTATTTATCACCCTTCTTAGGGTTAGGATGAGTAATAAGCTCTTTTTTAGCCATATTAAACATGATTTTAAGAAAATAAATTTTGATTGTTGATAAATTATAAAAATTGAGAGATAAAAAAACTAGAAAAAACCTAGAGATTTTTCATTCGTATAGATTAGGTTCACCAAATGTTTAACCTTAAATTGGATAAGGATACTATGGGGTTAGGATTAAGAATATAAAAATTATAAATAAGAACAAGGGTGACAAATAAATCTATATTAGGTCAATTAATTACAAAAATCAGATAAACCATATACTAAATTTATTATGTTAAGATATGCTAAAAATGAAAAGTACAACTATGCTAGATATTACAATGATAATGAAAATAAGATACTTAGTTTGTTATTATGATAATATGGATCTATATATAGAACAAACATAGATTAGACTAGGTCTAGATTTTGTGTTAGTCACTTGATTTTGGAAATTATACCTCTGTAGTCATAAACACTTACATTGACCTAGGATGGTTATATCGACACTTATGTCTAGATTGGTTGTAGGTATCCATTACATAATACCTATTAAATATATATGTGACCATATATATAATTCTAGGTTTTGTGTCACATTTACTCTAGTACATTCAAATCTAGGTCGTAGACTATCACTTCTTGATGAGAAAACCCTAGTTCTTAATCTTTATAGTGGCTATGGAAAAAATGAGTTAGTAGGCACATGGTGTCAAAATGACCTAAAGACCCATATATCCATGAGTTATACTTGTATATAAAATACCTAAAACTTAACTAAACTTCTCTCTATCAATGAGCACTACCTACATAGCGAATATATCAAGTTACTCCAAAGACCTCTCTATCAATGATCGTTGCCTACATAGCCAATACTTTGAAGAGGGCCTAAAATTTGTGTAGTTATTTGATATGTATCTAGGGATATGATATATTAATGTATATGGGTTTATGGAGATGTTGACATGTGGCACACATCCCCCTTAGTTAGTTATATGGGTCTAATATATTAGGATCAGAGAGTAACTTATGGAATTAGTGCATTGGGTAATGGTCGGCCTACATTGGGATTAGGAGGTTACCTATATATTATTAGTTAGTTAGAGGTCTATATAAAGGAGATAATTATCATTGTAAAGGTATCAAGTAAAAATTGAGTCTTCTATTATAAGAGGATATTAGAGGCTGTCCCCTCAAAGAGACATTGTGGAGTTATTCCTTCCTAAAGGAGTATTGTATGGTGTTGCCCTACATTAAGGGTATTCTATTTCTACATATATTGATTATTTAGACATTTTGGTCCACATATATATTTTTTGATGTGTTGATCTATATTATAAATTATTTCTAAATATTATAAGTGTGGATCATAACAAGTGGTATTAGAGCTTCAAGTTGGAAAATTTCTGTGGAGTGAAACCCTAGTTTTTTAGAATCATCAATATCTTTCGATTGGTTGTGAATTTTTGCACAAATTTTTTAATAGATTTGAATAATATTTTAAGGAAGTCACAGTAAAAAAATTAAGTTTTTTAATCAATTTTGAGGGAGTTATTGCTATTTTAATATTTTTACTAATTTCATTATATCTTCCAAAATAAATGGAATTTTTATTTTAAATTTTTATTGGAGATGTAATAACATACAAGAGAAACACAATAATTTTTTTAGAATTTTTAGAATTGTTTTGAGTGATTTATTGCAATTTTATTATTTTTCTTATTTTCTCTCTACAGGTCAAAATTTGTGGATTTTTTTCACAAAATTTTGATTGAAGTTACATTATCATAGGAGGGAGATACGATCAAAATTTGGGACTATTTTTATTAGTTATTGATATTTTATGGTTTCATGAACCCTCATTTTTTTGGTGGATCATGAAGTTGTAAGTATTTTCAGGGGAGAATGATATTGATGCTAGATAATGGTGGCTCCTTTTTAAGGAAAATAATAGTAAAATAATTTTGTGGAAAACACAGTTGTCTCTTTATTTATTTGGGATTGCACAACATTAGTTTAATCAGTTGAGCTTCACACAAAAGTATTCTTCATGGAAAAAAATGGCATAGGTCTTCCTAGATCAATGGGATATAAAAGAAAAAGAGGATGAAGAAGAGGAAGAAAAATAATGATGGTAATGAAGAAGAGAATGAAGAAGCTAAAGAAGAAAAACTAGTGGAAGAAAATAATGACAATAAGGAAGAACATGCAAGTGAAGAAGAAGAATAAGAATTGGATGATAAGGTTTCAAATAATTTGGATCCAAAGAAATCTAAGTAAATTTTTCAATTTCATGGATGAATTCAAAAGAAGAAGGTTGTTGTGTCCATAAACCCTACCAACAAGTATAACTTCATCAACATGAATGTGACAAAGCATCTACATGTTCAAGCAAAGAATATCAAGGAAGTTCAAGTAGATGGTAAAAATATTCCAATGTTTGAAGATTTGAAATTCATTATAGAAAAATATGTTTTTCATTCATATTTTTAGGATTTAGATATGGATGATGTGGATATGGTTCTTGAATATCTATGGTTAGAGACTTTGGGAAAAATCAATATTAATGTTCATAAAAAGTCAAGATCTATGGTTAGAGACTTTAGGAAAAATAAGTCACTTTACAAGATATCATAGTGGCAAAGGCACCAATAATAGTCAAGATAGATCATGAAGAAGATTTAGATGACATAGATAAAAATACACTACAATAAAAAATGAACACTTCATCTACTCAAGAGATAAAAGAAACACCAAAGCAAAAGGTATAAGAGGTAGAAGAAAAGGTTGATAAGGTCAAAGTATAAAAAAAATTTGAGGTATATAGATACCCACATCATCATGAGAGGAAATAGTCATGGAGCCATGTGAGGGAGTGTCATAATAATAGGCACTTTAGCTATATAATAAATTAGATTTCTAATAACTATGGATATGCATGGAATCTAAAGAATACCTACTATGGTTATGGATGGAATTAGAGTAGCGTAGTGGAATGTGGTACATGGAATCACAAGAGGAATAATTATGCATGTACACCAAAGAAGTATAATTATAATCATGAATGGAATCAGAGGAGCATAATTGAATTTGAAAACAATATTAGAGAGTTATCACCTGCTAAGATCATATATGGATGACTAGATGATTGAGATTAGAGATACGTGTGTAATGATTTAAATCACACTCATTATTTGGTTTCTTCTTATGTTTCGGGGATGAAACATGTCAAGGAGGGAAGAAATGCTATATATCTAGGGATATGATATATTAATGTATATGGGTTGATGGAGATATAGATATGTGGTACATATCTCCCTTAGTTATACGGGTCCAATATATTAAGATTATGAAGTAACTTGTGGAATTAGTGCATTGGGTAATGGTCGACCTACATTGGGATTAAGAGGTTACCCATCTATTGTTAGTTAGATAGAGGTATACATAAAGGAGATGATTATCATTGTAAAGGTATTAAGTAAGCATTGAGTCTTTTATTGTAAGAGGATATTGGAGGTTGTCCCCTCAAAGAGACATTGTAGAGTCATTCCTTCTTAAAGGAGTATTATATGGTGTTGCCATACCTTAAGGGTATTCTATTTCTGCATATATTAATTATTTAGACATCTTGGTCTACCTATATCTTTTGTGATGTGTTGATCTATATTATATTTTGAATTATTTCTAGATATTATAAGTGTGGATCATAACATTCTCCCTTACATGTTGGCTAATGTGTGAATCATGCAATGTGTGATAAGTAAGTACAAAAATGACCTAGCTTGTAATTTATGGCTCATGGGATGCTCCTTCAATACTTCAGACTTATAGATGTGTTATCCCTATGACTAATATGGAAATAAGGGAAAATAGGGAAGCTTTTCTCACTTAAGTACTTGATTGAATGCCTTTAGTAAGCTGCCTTGTTAGTTCTTTAGTCTGTGCTAGGTGAGGAATGAATGGGGGTTGACCTTGTATTTATACCAATATTTTTGGAGAATATCTTTCATTAAAGCACTTGGGTAAACCATAGGTATATATTTCATTTTTAAATTTAATGACTTTAAGGATCATTTGTAAATTGAATGACTTTAGGGCACTAGACACTTGCATTAAGTCAAGAGCCTTGCATAGATGTAGGCATCTTACTAGGATGCAAGTGTCTATGAAGTAGAAAAGTAGGTATAAGTTTAGAACTTATAGAGATGGAAGACAAGCAAGTTTAAAACATTCTAAAAAATATATAAGCCTTGGGCCATCATAATAATATCGATAAGACTAAGGATAAACAACTTATCACAAAGAGATAGTTTATGTAAGCCTTTCGACAATGGGAAGGTCTAAAAATTGAAGGTACATCTATATTATGTATTTTCCAAGTGTAAAAAACTAAGGTGCTATATAATTTAGAAATAGTGTCTACAATATAATTATATAATATTCTTGTATATTAAATTTTTATTATTAGATAAATAATATATATTATATTATTTTTTTACATTAAATAGTAATTATATAATACATATGAATATTATATTATATATTATATATTATATATAAATATTAAATTATATAGTATATTATAATATTTTTATATATTAAAACAATGATAATTTAATACTAAGATATAATGATAATTTAATAATAATATATTATAATACAAGGGTTCATTGCATGTATGATTTAGGACACATCCTATATAACCTCCAAATGCTCAACTATATGGTGGGATGTTTGGGATGATAATGAACAAATCTACGAATATGGAGTTAATAAAACTAAGCCCAAAATAAAACACCCATTATGTTCTTTCCCTAATTTTCTAATATAGGATGTTGAAGAAATATCAATTTTAGTTAAGAAAGAATTTGAATAAAAGTTAAAATGGTTTCTACTTTTGGAATATTCTCTTGAGGATCTCCCAATCCTTAGGGATAAATAATAGTTGGAAGAGCTTGTAGATCCTAGGCTTAGTAGAAAATATCCAAAGGACTTTGTACAAGTATGTACCATTATATATGCCTATGTATCTCCTAAAGTAAACTAGATGTTATAAATGGTTGAGAGTACTAGTGAGTACCATTAGAGTGGAGAAAGAGATGGGTTTGCTGACACACTGACAAACTCAAATAACACTCATACAACAAGTGGAAGAAATATCAATACTGTGTCAACCATGTTTGAGTCAGATGTATCTTCATCAATATTTTCTTTTGGTCTATTTTCTAGATTAAGTAGAATTGACAATGATAATATTTCATGCGCTGAATTTGTTTTTTGGAAGATCTCCAAGAAGGATGATAATTGGTGTTGATTTCAGAGGTTTTGCATGATTTATAGAAAAAAATTAAGTAAGAAATGTTTTAATTTTAAATTTTGTTTTCCAAAATATTATGAACATAAAAAAATATAGTGGTTATCATCATTGATACTTTATTCAAAATGATTAAAGAGGCAACTAGATTCTACTCAAGTCTATATTTATAGTTGCATGTGATAAAGATCAAAGATCCATTATTTCTTTTGATCCTACAATGTGGGAACCTTAGATAATGTACATTAAAATGTTTATCATGGTGATCGTTTATAAAAATAAGTTATTTGTGCGTAGTTACAATTTTATAGTTTCATCTGTGCCATTCAAACATGATTCAAAAATTGCAAGATGAAAACATCAACAATTTTATGGTATGGTTGTGCTTCTCCTTGTCCATCATCATCACATTACCAATCACCTAACATATTACGTGGAAATAAGACTTTTATTTCTAACTCTACCACCTATTTTCATTGACAAGAATGACATTATGATATTGCTATCAGGATTCAACTGTGTGGTTTTTTGAGTCAAATTCCTTGAACCATAACTAATAACTATGAATTTAAGGTGTGTTCCTCCTTGTTAATGTCATGTAAATCTAATAACTATTCTAAAACTGAAACTTAGTTTGGTGTATGATGTGGACCCTTATATATATTATATATTATAAATATATAATAATATGATATATATATAATAGTATAATATTTTTATATATTGAATATTAATTATTATATAAATAATATATATTATTATTTTTTATATACTAAAAAATAGTTATATAATATATATAAATATTATATATATATATATATTAAATTATATAATATATATTATAATATTTTTATATATTAAAATAATGATAATTTAAAAGTAATTTATTATAATATAAGGGTTCACTAGATGTATGATTTAGGACATTTATCTTATACAATTTTTAAGTATCTAGCTATGTGGTTGGTTGTTGGGATGATGATGAACAAATGTGTGAACAGGGAGTTAATAAAACTAATGCAAAAACAAAACACCCATTATTTTCTTTCTCTGATTTTTTAGTGTAGAATGTTGAATAAATATTAGTTTTAGTTCAAAAAGAATGTGAATAAGAGTTAAAATGGTTTCTATTCTTGGAAGAGAGGAATTATTTTCTAGTTAACATATGTATCATATTTAAGTACAATTTATTTTTCTATTTTTAAGGCTCACCTGGTCCTTAGGGATAAAGAGGCACATCGAACCTCAAACCTTCTATTGTGGAATTCCACCCATCATGTGTGAGAAATTCCCATGTGGAAGGATGGATTGAAATATGTAATTGAGGTGCTTACTCAATCATCACCACACCTTTTCCATTCATGTGAGTTAAAGATTCTTGGAGTAGCTCAATAACCATGTTTTTGATAAGAACACACAAAAATGGGATTTCACTTTCTTCTAACTTGAGTACCAAAGTAGCAAGCTCTTCACTGACCAATGAGAGTGGATTCATTATCTAAGGACACTAACACCATGGAAATAGGATCCTACCTATCCATCTAGGCTAAACAATTATCCACATGTCGCAGTGGGAGATTATACATCAATGTTCCCAATGGAATCATGGGTCACTCAATGGTTCTACGAAAATAATCCACACACACCCATTATAATTGTAGTCATTTATTAAACACTATCACCCAACTTCCATCCATATGTAGACACTCATTTTTGGACATTTCCATGTTTAAACAAACTTTCAACCAATTTCTAGCAAATAATGCACAATTAAGCCTAGAAATCACTAAACATCGTAAATTCATTCATACATTGGATGTAAGTTCCCAAAATTATGTCAAAGATTCCCTATTTGGGGAAATACCCTATACGCAAGGATAACCTCTTGTAAATTCATCCCTAGTTAGGTTTTGACTTAGAAAATTGATATTTTTGACTGGGGCACTTAACCCAATTCTTGAAATGACCAAAAGTATGAGCAAAATTATTTAACCAAGTAAATCAAATTAAATGCTTAAGTGAAAAATCTGTTGAATTAGTGAATATCTAATTTTTAAAATCAAAATTCAAAAAATATCAAAGAATGTGAGGTCATGATGATGTCATCATCCTCAAAGTCAAGAA
Source organism: Torreya grandis (assembly GCA_037957365.1). NCBI lineage: Eukaryota > Viridiplantae > Streptophyta > Pinopsida > Cupressales > Taxaceae > Torreya > Torreya grandis. Next base: position 1,699,619 of record JARHVA010003289.1, read on the forward strand.
TTATGAAATATCAACATAAATACCAAAAAAATCAAAAATGTTGAGCCATGCCTCCATAAATGTATAATTAAAGCCATCATTAATTAAATTTTGACTCCCAACCTTAACCCTAGCCTAACTACACATGGTTAGAGTTAGTTTAAAATTTATAAATACAAGTGCCATGACCATTCTTCAACAAGTTTTTATGTGCAAACAAATAATTCCAAATTGTTACTAGAAAGCTTCATTTCGAACACAAGTCAAGATCTAATTTCTAAGGGAATAAGAGGAAGTGCTATCCACAAAGTATAAAGCATCATCAAAGATCATTTGTTCACAATACCGAGCACAAGCCTTCTTCCACACTAATTTCATGATTGAGTCTTTCTAGGAAGGTAAATGGTGTTTTTGTCTTCCATTAGTAGATTTATTTGTTTTGTTATCATTTCTCACCGTAGTAATTAGGATTAGAATGTTAGTTACATCATTTATTGTCTTGGTTTATTCACTAACAAGAGAGACTAATAATTATCTTCATAATCCTATGTAACACCATACACTTTCTTGACCACTCTGCCTACTTGGTGTGTCCTTATTTATTTTGGTAAGCGTAGAGCAACCTCCATGCTTCAAAGAGTGGAAATCAAATGACCGATGAATGGAAATGAGGTGGAAATACTGTGAGATCTTATACTATTTTTTTCTTCTCTATCCCGATGGAATTTTGGCCTATAACAAAAGCTACATTGGTGGTAGTTATGGAGACTAAAAATATAGTTAGAATGCCTAGCTTGGTGGTAATGCCTGAAACATAGTATTGCATCATATCGTGGATTATAAAATATGATAAAATCCATCACAATATCTCTTTGAATGGCTTATCCCAACCATCCATGGCTTTTAAGAGAAGCTAAAATATCTTTCCCTCTTTAACGTGTCCCTCCATACAATCACCTAATTATCACCTATACCAACTATAACACATCTAAAATAACATCAAAAGATCCACAAATACATCTATGTATTATTCTTGGCAGTATAATACCTCTGACACAATTTATGTTGAAGAAATATTATAATTAAACCCAAGCCTTTTTTAAATCTAAATATTGATTAATATTAATCACAATCACTTAACATATAGATCTTATGATGTAAAAACTAATGAACTCATAAAATGTTGAATCTTAACCATTCAATTCATGTAGTCAATCCATGCCTTGGATGCCACTTGTATTGTTACTTTTTTTTAAACCTATCACATTAAGACACATGTCCAACATTTAAAATTGATCACATGTCATTTCTCAAGTGATACTACCTTTGGAGGAAACTATCTAATGGCCATAGTCTCAAACTTATTCAACATACATATTAAATTCCCTAAAATGTTTGCCATAAAATATATAGATCATGCATTATTTTGTTTCTTCTACAAAGATTTAGGTGTGCAAATAATAATAATACCTATAATACCTATGTGTTGATGTTGTGGTAATTTTCTATCCCTTGTCATTAGCTTCGTATGCACATTACATTCCCACATTCTTTAAATGGAAATATTATGTATTAAAATTCCATGGCTCACTCAATGGGAATCAAACTTGAGACCCATTGCATTAGAGGTTTAAGACAGAGATCCACTGTAGTGAAGATTTAAGACAATGGAATTAACACACTTAAAATTTTTACCACTAGAGAAATAGTGTAACACCTCTTATCATGCCAAAATGACTTGTGCCCAACACATGAAAAATAAGAGTTGCATACATTATTTTAGCAGAAAGTCCAACTTTAAATATCAATTCATAGGATAAGAAAAATGTAAATTAGAATAGGCAAACATGATTCCAATATTAAGACATTCTCACTAATTCCACCAAGCAAACCAACATGCCAAATGGAAAGGGTACTAAATCGTATGCATTTGCAATAATGAGGTCACCTTTACATTGAAAGAAAGTATAAATTATAGGTAATAAGTATAAATCTAAGCCACTATAAAGACTAAATGTTTAATATGTACCTCAAATCTTGCATTGACATCTCATTGAAGTAAGTTTACATTTTTTGAGTGATGGGATGATGTGAGATGTGAAACATTTAAGAGATTCCATAAGTTTGGTAGAATATGAAGACCAAATCATAACTTAGATGTGATTAATTGAATAATGATAGTTTATACTCAATCGAATTAGATCAGGTTATGTTCTAGTCATGGTGAAGATCAACCCAATATTGTGTCAGTAGGCCACATCATTTTTGCCGAGTCTTTAGAACATATACAAAGAACTTGATTGTAGTAAAATAAATCATGGGTAGTGGGTAAATAAGGATTTTGAAGCCACATGATTTTCATGATGGTAGCCCTCAGACCTAGGTGATTGCTCAAGTATGCCTAAAAAATTGGTGACTAATCTGGTAGCTCATGGAGCCTAGAGTCTGCTCTGGCAGCTGTTGGGTCCATCTATGGTGAAACAAATCTCAATTTTAGTTATATGGCATGCCTTGAGAATACTTGTAATTATCATCATAAGTAATCTTGTAATTATATTTATAAGTGTATTAGTAGTGATATGTCAAATAGTTTATAATAAATTGTAAGGTGATAATGCTGAAAATAATATGTGTCATGTTTGAAACATAAGAACTCTCACCCAATTGTTAAATGGAAATTTTAAATTAATATAATCATATTAAATATATTTATCTAAAAAATGTTAATATATATTAATGTCAAGTATTTTTTTTCATTAACTGGTGATATATGGTCTCAATCTAGTTACATTATTGTGTTGGCTTTGAAAAATGTTTTTTAGAGATTTAAAAAAAAAGGGCTCCAAACTTAATCGTATATCCATGATATTACAATTTTTTGATCAATGTATTCAAGTAAGAAAAAAAATTCTATAAAACAATAAAATTAATGTCACATTTAAGGTTAAAACTTACCCTATAATTTTTAGTTGGATGCCAAATTAAAATTTGGCCATTAATTAGTAAAAACTCACAAATATTACAACCCACCACTAACTTTAGCTCTAATTATAAGATGAACACAAATATTTTATGTGATTCAAAAGATTTTGTAAATCATTTTGGTGCTTCAAAAAACTACAATAGCTTCACAAGATTTGTTTATAACTTCACATACGTAAGATGAGCTTCATAGGCCTAAGTCAAGCTTCACAAGCCTAGTTGAGCTTCAAAAGTATGTTTCAATGGTTTAAGAGATTATCATGGTGTGGGACTCATAGTGGTAAATAATTTCTCCCCATAACATGTTTTTTGATGCATCAATGTTATATTTAAAGTTACTCGAGGATAGATAAATGTGGAAGAATCTGAAGTAACATATGACACCAATTTCTTGAGTTTTTTTTTTTTTTTTTTGAAAGAATAGTAAGTGATAAATAACTTTCCAAGGGAATTTGATCTTGAAAATACATTTATATCAGGAATCAAAACATTAATAGGAAATAAATTCCATGCAACAAAATTCATAATAGTTAGTGATGGATTCTAAACTTATCATGTAACATGTACATATGTACTGCTTAGGTATAAATTTGAGTCCCTTGTTACAATTTCTTGTAATGCTCATGGCAATATATGGTATGAGTAATTATCAACACCCAGAAAATGTCCCCTTACTTTTTATTAGGTTTTAGATTGTAGGATTTAGTGTATAGTATTTTTATAAAATTGACCTAAATTAGGTTAACAACTCTCAGTTTTAGTTATATGGTATACCTTGAGGATACTTGTAATTATATTTATAAGTGTATTAGTAGTGATATGTTGAATAGTTTATAATAAATTGTAAGGTGATAATGCTGAAAATAATATGTGTCATGTTTGTAACATAAGAACTCTCACCCAATTGTTAAAGGGAAATTTTAAATTAATATAATCATATTAAATATATTTATCTAAAAAATGTTAAAATATATTAATGTCAAGTAGTTTTTTTCATTGACTGGTGATATATGGTCTCAATCTAGTTACATTATTGTGTTGGCTTTGAAAAATGTTTTTTAGAGTTTAAAAAAAAGGGTTCCAAACTTAATCGTATATCCATGTATTACAATTTTTTGATCAATGTATTCAAGTAAGAAAAAAAAATTTCTATAAAACAATAAAATTAATGTCATATCTAAGGTTAAAACTTACCCTATAATTTTTAGTTGGATGCCAAATTAAAATTTGGCCATTAATTAGTAAAAAATCACAAATATTACAACCCACCACTAACATTAGCTCTCATTATAAGATGAACACAAATATTTTATGTGATTCAAAAGATTTTGTAAATCATTTTGGTGCTTCAAAAAACTACAATATCTTCACAAGATTTGTTTATAACTTCACATACCTAAGATGAGCTTCATAGGCCTAAGTCAAGCTTCACAAGCCTAGTTGAGCTTCAAAAGTATGTTTCAATGGTTTAAGAGATTATCATGGTGTGGGACTCATAGTGGTAAATAATTTCTCCCCATAACCTATTTTTTGATGCATCAATGTTATGTTTAAAGTTACTCGAGGATAGATAAATGTGGAAGAATCTGAAGTAACATATGACACCAAATTCTTGAGTTTTTTTTTGAAAGAATTGTAAGTGATAAATAACTTTCCATAGGAATTTGATCTTGAAAATACATTTATATCAGGAATCAAAACATTAATAGGAAATAAATTCCATGCAACAAAATTCATAATAGTCAGTGATGGATTCTAAACTTATCATGTAACATGTCCATATGTACTGCTTAGGTATAAATTTGAGTCCCTTGTTACAATTTCTTGTAACGCTCATGGCAATATATGGTATGAGTAATTATCAACACCCAAAAAATGTCCCCTTAATTTTTATTATGTTTTAGATTGTAGGATTTAGTGTATAGTATTTTTATAAAATTGACCTAAATTAGGTTATTGGTTTATTCTTCATGTTTTCATTATGCCCACTCTTTCTTATAGTTCCTTCTCTCTTGTCTTTGTTTGGTATTTTGGTCACATTTTATGGAGCATCTTTGATACTCTTGGGCCCACATTTTAGGTTATTCCAAGTTAGGGTGCACCTATCCCTTTATCCTATATTTATTGTTGGTGCCAATAGAGTCCTAATTCTATATTAATTTGTATATAGTTACACAAGTATTTCAGCTCATTTGAAACACATAATATCTGGAAAACATTTGAATACACAAGCTACCAATCAATCACATTCATTCTAGAGATATCAAGCCATCATTAGAGAACTTATCATTAAGGTACACAAGTTCATATTAAACCAAACATTGGAATGAAGAAGAACACACACTCACACCTCCAGGGCTTGGTATGTCATCAAAATTGATTTCAATTAAGTAAATTTTGTTTTGTTTTAGAAATATTGTTTCTTGTTTAGGGTTTTGATGATTTAATGATGCCTAAAACCAAAACTAAACCATGATATATACCCTAAAATAATCATTTTTCTCTTATGCTATGAATATTGTTGAGAATATAAGGCAAGGATACTGTAGTTTATTTTTTAGGTTAAAGGTGTCACATGCATCAAATTTTACATTTTATTTTACACTTTAAAAAAGGGGGTTCCAAACATCACTATATATCCATGATATTATGATTTTCAATTTAGATAATTCTAGCAAGAATAAAAAACTTCTATATAATAATCAAATCAATGTCATATTTAAGGTTTAAAATACCCTATAACAATTAGATGAATGTAAAATTTAAATTTGACCAATTAATTAGTAAAAATTCATGAATATTACAATCCACCACAACCTTTAACTTTCATTATAAAACACCTATTGACATATAAAATAATAATGTATTTAAAAAATACACTTTTAATACCATTTTCATTCAACTTTACCTCAAATTTAAGTTTTGTTATGTAGGAATAGTGTTTCAAAACATAAAGAAAGAAAAAAGATGACTACTAAAGAAAAAATAGTGTTTCTTATGTCTCAATTTTTGTTTCCTCAATATCTTAAATTTTAAAGGTAAATTAAAAAAATCCAAATCATATAATGAGTTAAGTTTCGAGAAATAAGTCATTAATGAAATGAGAAATGGATTTTCATCCTCTAATTATCACAACATGGCATGATATGCAAACTTAAATGTTACTGATGTAATTTTTTATTAGGTCTAGTTTTATTTAGAAATTGTATTTTTATTGAGATTTTATTTGACCCTATAAATCTCATTAAATTACATGATGATGGAAACTAACATATAAGTGATACATTACCTCTATGGATATTCAAATTATCTTGCATTCAAGTTGAAAACATTTTCTTTTAAATAATAAATATATTGTTGGGTGAAGAATACAATAAGTGTGATAATTTATTCTTCATATTTCATTTTGAATTTCACAAGTTTATTTTAAGATGAATATTAGTATTTTATATGCTTCATAATCTTTCAAAAATTATTTTCAAAAAATTACAAGAGTTTCATAACCTTGGTAAAGCTTCATAGGCCTAACTTAAGCTTTGCAAGCTAAGTTGATCATCATAAACCTAGTTGAGCTTCACTAGCCTAATTTGAGATTCACAAGCATGTTTCAATGTTTCAATAGATTATCATGGTGCAAGATTCACATTGGTGGAAAATATCTCCCCATAACATATTTTAGATGCAACAATGTTGTGTTCAAAATTGTTTGAGGATCAACAAATGTGAAAGAATTTGAAGTAACACATGACACCAAATTATTGAATTATTTATTTGAAATAATAGTAAGTTATAAATGAATTTCCAAAGGAGTTTGTTCTTAAAAGGATATTTATATCAGAGATCACAACAGTAATAATTTTTTTTGTCATGCAACAAAATTCATAATAGTTAGTGATAGATTCTAAACTCATTATGTAACATGTACATATGTAGTGCTTAAGTGTAAATTTGAGTCCCCTAATATATTTTATTATAATGCACCCAAGCTAATATATGGCATGTGAAATTGTTGACACCTAAAAATGTCTCCTTGATATTTATTAATTATTAGATTATAAGATTTCGTGTACATTATTTTTTGACAAATGACCTAAATTAGAAGTTATTGGTTCATTCTTCATGTTTTCATTATGCCCCCTTTTTTTATATCACCTTCTCTATCCTGTCTTTGTTTGGTCTTTTGGGCACACTTTCTAGAGCATCTATGATGCTATTGGGTTTGCCTTTTGGGTCCTTTAAAGTTAGGGTGCACCTATCCATTTGTCCTATATTTTTCACTTCTTAGTCATTTAATGTTAGTTTGGGTGTGAATAGAGTCCTTATATTTCAAATTGTATATCAAGAATTATAGTTCATTTGAAACATAAAATATCTGTAAAACATTCATAAAAAATCTATTGAGCACTCATATGCATTATACAAATATCAAGACATCATTATAACGCTTATCATTAAGGTGCACTAGTTCATGTTAGACCAATCATTGGAAGGAAGAAGAACACACATTACACACACATAAGATTTGGTATATCATTGGAATTGATTTAAATTAAGTAATTGTTTTAAGATATATTTTATATTGTTTAGGGGTTTGATAATTAGACGATGCTTGAAACCCAACTAAATAGTGACATATGACCAAAGAAATATAGGGTAAGGAGAATGGAGTTTTTTGAAAGTTAAAGGTGTCACATGTATCAGATGTTACATTGATTTTAAACCTAAAAAATGGTTTCAAAACTTCATCATATATCTATGATATCATGATTTTTTGATCAATTAATTCAAATAAGAAGAAAAAATTCTATATAACAATCAAATGGACATCATATTTAAGGTTAAAACTACACTATAATAGTCATATGGATGTCAAATTTAAATTTGACCATTAATTAATAAAAATTCATCAGTATTACAATCCACCACTACCTTTAGCTCTCACTATAAAACACACATCGACATACAAAATAATAATGTGTTAAAAAGTTACAATTTCAATATTGTTTTCATTTAACTTTACCTCAAATTAATGTTTAGTAATGTATAAATAGTGCTTAAAAACATAAAAAAATAAAGAATAAGATGATGACTAAAGGAAGAAAAAGAGTGTTTCTTATGTGTTGAAAAGAAAGGTTTTTCCAGTGTCTTAAATTTTGAAGGCCAAAAATCCATTTATATAGAGAGTTAAGCTTGGATGAATAAGTCATTAATTAAATGAGGAAGGGGTTTTCATCCTCTAATTATCACATCATGAGCATAGTATGTAAACTTAAATCTTGCTTATTTAATTGTTTCTTAAGTCTGGGTTTATTTAGAATTTGTATTTTTATTGAGATTTTATTTTGGATCTAAAAAACCCACAATTTTTTTAAATGGTGGAAACCATTATATAAGTGATAGAGGACCTCCATGTATCTTCAAAATATCTTATTGAAATTGTATTAATTTATATTCATGTCAATTTTTAATCACATTTAGTATATGTTTATATATTGAATGTTTAAATATTCAATCTCAATGAATAATTTTATATTTAATTGCACACTACATGTTGCACTTTTTATTTGTTTCATATACTTAATAATTATGTTGACAATGATGATTTCTATTCTCTAATGAAGGAATATATAAAACCTATTAGATGTACCATATACATAGGATTTACATGTTATCTACATACACCCTATGTGATGCCCCATCTGCATGTAACAACCTTTAAATCATGTCTCATCAAATTGATTGGACATGATTTTAGGACCTTTTTATAAAAATGGAACCTATACTTAGAATATAAAATAAAAGATAATGTGAATTGTACCACATCAAAAAATACATCAATTAATTTCAAAAATGTATTTTAATAATAAATTATTGTCCATTAGGCTCAAGGGCTTTGTGTATTAGTGAGGTACACGTAGTTTATACTCATCAACCTAAGTTTCATTCTCATTGAGCCCATGAGGAATATTTCAACAAGTGGTAAAATGGACACCTTGAGGTAGGGGTGACACTTCTCCATGTGAACCAAGCTTAAAAAAGTGGGGCACTTTGAATGTGGATCACTTGGGAGAGATTATAGACCTAGGCCCATCCACATGTCCCACTTCAACAAGGTGCTCCTCCACATCACTCTGGTTTATAACTATGGTATATCAAAAGAATTTAGCTCCAAAATTTTTTGTATTCAAGTATTTGATGTATTGGTGAGGTACAAGTGGTTTTTACTCATCAACCCAAGTTCTATTCTCCTTGAGTACATGAGGACACTTTCAAAAAAGGGCCATGTGGATACCTTGAGGTATGGGTTTCACTTCTCTATGTGGACTAAGTAACATAGTGAGGTACTAGGAATGTGGATCACTTGATGAATATTGAGGACCTAGGCCAACCTTTATGTCCTAATTTAAGAAGGTGTTCCTCCATATCATTTCTTTAATTCATAGCTTTGATATATTAAAAGCATTTACAACCCAAAATTTTGACTCAAGGGCTTGGTGTATTAGTGAGGTATAATTAGTTTGTACTCATAAACCCAAGTTCCATTCTTATTGAGAACATGAAGACTCTTTAAACAAGTGGCCATGTGGATAATTTTAGGTAAGGGTCACACTTATCTATGTGGACTACATGAAATATAATGAGGTGCTTCAAATGTGGATCGCTTGATAGACATTATAGACCCAGGCCCATCCATATGTCCCATTTTGAGAAGGTGCTTCTCCACATCACTCTGGTTCATAGCTTTGGTATATCAAAAGTGTTTACCCCTAATATTTTAGGCTTAAGTTATTGGTGTATTGGTGTGGTACAAGTAATTTTCACTCATAAACCCAAGTTTCATTCTCATTGAGCCTATGAGGACTTTTTAAAAAAGTGGCCATGTAGACACCTTGAGGTAGGGGTCACATTTATCCATGTGGACCAAATGGAACATAATTAGGTATTTTATATATAGATCACCCAATAAATATTATGGACCCATGCCCATCCACATGTCCCACTTCAAGAAGGTGCTCATATACATCACTCTAGTTCATAACTCTAGTATATCAAAAGAATTTACCCTCAACTTTCTAAGCCAATGAGATATGGGTAAATTGGTTAAAGAGGCTTGGCTGTGTCCACTCCCACCCAAGTTCAAATTTAGGTGGCATGTTAGGCCACTTGTGGCCATTATATATGTTTGTGGGGATGATAGTGGCCTTGGTGATATTTGTGGGGGTGGTTGAGGTTGAGGTGCTATTAGTATGGGCTAGTTATGGTCATGGATATGTTTGTGGGCCGGTTGTGGCAAAGGTATTAACTGTAAGGGAGATTTGGGGCTCTCATTTATGTCCTAGATTGGTTCATAGATTTTAATTTTAATTTTTTATCAATAATTAAAAATATAAGTTATTGCCCACTCTTTTTAAAATTAATCTATATGTCGATTAATTCATAGGGATTGACTATGTAAAATATAAGTTAAGAAGGATATCATTAATAATTAAATATATATTTTTAATTATGTGGCAACATTAAGTCTCCATTTATATAATTCATACACCTTATATCACTAAAATCCAAGAAAGGATCCGTCTACATCAACCACGAAAATATAAATAAATTCTAAGTTTTAACTGAAATCATTTTAAAAATCAAGAAAATAAGAAAACATTACAAAATGATTGGAAATATTATGAATCATATAAAGAATGAAACATAAACCATACACAACCACATTCTAATTCCAACCCCTTTTCCATTTAGAAGGGGAAGTAAGCCCATTTTTTTGGTATGACATCATTTGTCACTGCCATTTGAATTTTAATGACAAATTCAAAGTCACCATTATTGACAAAAAATTTAGCCTTGAGTTCAGGCCAAGAAATCCAAGTTGTAGTGTGTTTATTGAAGATGAAATTATTACTAGCATTGACTGATGAAAAATACTTTGACCTAGTAGATCACAACATTGAATTGAAAAATACACCATGTTTTTCACCAAAATAAATTACTATATATTTTGTAAACACACCCTTTATTGCACACATATTTTACAAATACAAATTACAACATTGAATTGAGAAAAAAATTGTCTTTTTCACCACAAGATATTATTTTATTTTATCTATCATACACCTTATGTTATACATGTGTTTTCCAAAATAAATTAAAACATTGAACTAAGAAACACTAACCATACATGGACCATACCACAAAGATGTACTATAAATATTTGTTAGAGTGGATTTTATAAACCAGTGCCCTGATTAAGAGATATTGGAGTCATGAGGATTATTATTTGAGATTGGAATATCCTTTGTTGGTTATATTTAACCATTATTAGCATGACCATTGGGTGATTTTGGGCCAATCACACCCTTCAGTGACTTCAATTGATAATTTTTTATCCTAATTAGTCATTATTACTAAAAGAGTTTGTCACTTTAGAGTGAATCATAACCAAATGTTTATATTAATAGGGGTTAATTATGAAAAATAATAACCAATTAAATACACTTACCTGTTATTAGATAATGAATATGATTTTTTATACTAAAATTATGAAAAAAATGAAAACCCATTTTTAAAAATTTTTGACACATTTTTATATTTTGAATTTTATAATAAATTTAGTATAGAATTTGGGCCCTAAAATTTTTTTAGTGCCTTTTATGGCTTACATAGGGCATCCATCCCCATCCCCATAACTATCTATATAGATCATATCATATCTGGGTGGACGGGGTTGAGTGACCCCCATATAGAGATAGGGAGATAGGGGATTTCATAGGTATATAGGGGTGACATATCCTTATATATTATCTAGGGGTGACTATCCATAATCACTTGTGCTAATATATTATAGACTAGGAACCCTTGTAATAAATATAAGGTGAGTATAAATCAAGTCACTACCAAATTAGACTCGACCTGATAGGTGAGATAGACATTGGTGATTGGCACTCACTAAATATGAGTAACATTCTCTTTGAATACTATTTCCTTTATACATGCCTAATATATATATCTATTTGGTGATCCACTATATTTTGGACAAACTCTTAATGACATAACATCTTTCTATGCTAATAAATAGATGGCACTTGTCTCCCAAAACTAATTTGATTGACAAGATTTCAAATGATTATTTTGGTTTGTAAATTAGGTCAATGACCTATGAAATATGACCATACTAATGATAAATAATAATAATATAAAAAAAATTCAATTATTTTTCAACTTTCACCCATTAAAATCCACTCCTAAGGTGGATATGTGTCATCTCCATTTGAAGTGACAATATGGTTCTCAATTGGAACCCTTCATTTTTTATTCTAAATAATTTTTTAGTTCTACATTGTACAACTATAAATTAGATAAAATGGACTATATAAATATACATTTAGGCATACACCTTCTTATAGGGGTTTTCCATGTTTTTATAAATTCTGAATTGTAATAAAATATTATTATTTATATAATTATAGTTATATCAATATTGTTTTTATCACTATAACACATTAAAATCCAATGTTAGTGAATTTTCCACTAAATTGTGTGCTTAATTCAAATGAGTGGTATCAGATAAATTGGTTACACTATCACATATCCCATCATGAGGTCATAATACAAAAGCACTATCTTGAGACTCAAGATCCTTTAGACTATCTTCCTTTTCACTTCAAATGACCTTAGACAATACAAGAGGAAATGGGAGATCCTTTTGAATAAATACTTTATGAGGCCATAAAGACCTTAGACTATCTCTCACATGTCATCCTTGAGGATAATCCCACACCACCATCAAGCAATACCTTTAGGGGGTACGACACCCTTCAAGGTACTAGTAAAATTTGACATTCCTTAGTTTGAAGGGAAAATTGATGCTAATGAATGGGATAAATGGATCAAATATCTCGACTCATATTTATATATCAAATATTTATTTGATAATGAAAATATAACATTCATAATTTTTTAATATTATTTGCATGTTAAAAAATGTAGATAATCATAATGTATTCAAGATTAAGACAAGGGTTATTTTTTTCTCAATGAAGCACAAGAAAAAAAGTCAGACAATTTTGTGGAAGCTATTAGAGAAGAAGACTATCTAGTAAATATTTATGAGGACCAATTCAAAAAATTGTATGAATTCCACTAGGGTCATGATCAAACATTACAAGAATAAAGCAAAAATTTCATGCCTTATTAGAAAAAAAGGGTACATGTGATAATGGGAGGCAAAATTTATCAAATACTTTAGCTTGTGATATTAGCTTCATGAAGATATGGAATTTAATAACATCATGACACTATAAGAATCCTAGATATATGCAATCAAAGTTGAGGAAAAATTTATATGTAATGGTACTAAATATTATTTTCCTATATAAAAGTCCCATCCAAAAAAAAAGAAAAGATGACACCAAGTAGAAAGGAAAATATGCACCACTATAAACACAAGATAAGAGGTAGACATGGAAGGAAAAACCAAAGAAAGATAAAAGAATTTGGTGAAAGAATCACTAGCTCAAGTACCATAGTAGAAGAGGCTGACGAGTCAATTTTTTTTGGTAGAGTCATGGGAGCTAGACATAATATAAGTATTGAAATCTATTATGAAAACTCCATGTGGAAAATATAAAGGGAACATATCATGGATGAAAATACATGCTACACTATCACCAGTACATAAACAATTCCACCATCAAAAGAGGATGCAAATAAATTGTTCCACTCATAGATGTGAGTACATGGAAATTATTTACACTTCATCATAGATAAAAAAATTCAAAACAATTTTATATCTAATAAATCATTCAATAGGCTAAAAATCTTCACCTATAACCATACTCTTTTATATGGATCAATCATGTTATAAATATTTATGTTGTTTGATATTTTCACTATCCTAATTATATTAAACTATTCAAGGATGAGGTAGTATATGAAATTTCACCCTTTGATGTCTACAATATGATTCTATAAAAACCATACATGTGGGAAACCCATGGTATATATGAGTCGATGCTAAGTGTATCATCATCACTCTAGGTCCTAAGTGCTACCACATACCAAAGGTAACGACTTCTAAATCAATAATCTTGAGTAATGTGAATAAATGTTGACATGTGATTTATAAGACCAGGACCTTTATCTTGGTCATGATCAAACTCGAGGAGAATAAAAAGCTAAAAACAACCATAATCACTACCATAGTAGGCCAAAAAAGGCAACATAATAATATGGACCATAAGTTGTCAATAAACATGGATTTATTGATCTCAATGATATATGTATCTTTACATTATCATGTGAAACATCCAATTGAATTTCTACCTAGATACCCAATACTAAATGGATCATTAACTAGGTGCTCAATTTTTGAGAATGATTAAATTAAGAGCTAAATTTAGGAGTGATTCAAAAGGGTCACATCTAGCCAAAAAACTCACCTTGTGGAAGCTTAATTGTACTCACTCAAAAGAAAGATGAAACATGGTGACTATGCATTGAATATCAAGCCCTAAACAAGACCATAGTCAATAATAGGTTCTTACTTCCATGGATTTATGACATCCTAGACTAGCTCAATGTATCTAAGTTTTTCAAAATTTTTGATCTGAAGTCAAGGTATCCTTAAATACCCATCGATTTATTAAACATTTGGAAAATAACCTTGAAATACAAGGATGGATTTTTTGATGGGTTGGTCATGCCATTTGATTTGAAAAAATAGAAATAATATTATGATGATGAGGAATGATATCCTTTAGCCATTCATATATTATTTTGTGGTTGTCTATTTGGATGACATTCTTATATTTAGTAAGACATGGGAGGAGAACATACAACATGTTCAAAAAGTTATATAAATCTTGAATCATCATAATCTCTACAACAACATAAATAATTATTCCATTGGCAAGGAAACTAGTCAATACCTAGGTTACATCATCAATAATGATGGTGTGAACATCGACTCAAAGAATACCCAAGTCATCAGGGACATACTATCCCCAAAGACTCTCACTGAACTCTAGATTTTATTAATACTATAAAATATGTAACATAGGTTTGGTTTTGGGTTTTATTATAGTGTATGGATTTTAAACTAGGTGATAAAAGGAGGAGCCAAATAAAAATTCATATGGATAAAGGCACATCAGAATCCATTTTCATAGATGAAGCAAAGGTTCTACTCAACACCAATTCTTATATTTTTGAATCTATAATAGCAATTTTATATTAAAATAAACACCTCTATGTATTCCATCAGTTTAGTTCTCACCCAACATAGACCCCTAATTGCATAGACAATTATACATTCTTTGACATAATTCATATATAATCAATATATGACATGGAGTTGTATTCTATTGTGTAGGCATAGAAATAGTGGAAACACAAGATTATAGGAAAAGAGACCATAATTAGCACAAATCACAATTACCTTAAATTCATGTAGACCCAAGGAATTTTGATTAATGACTATCATTAGAGATGGTCCACCTATATTGAGAAATTCTACCTCAATATCTTATATAAGAAGGGGAGTTCTAACTAAGTTTTTGACTATTTCATTCAAACCCTATTTATAACACTAACAATAATTATTGACTCATGTGGGAATGAGACATCAAAACTAGCTTAGTTGTATGAATAAGACTATTTTTTTGACATATAATAGAAATTAAGAGCTAGCAATCATGTTTAAGCTACCACTTATAGGAGGGCTTTTTATGCCACATGGGATGCCTCTGTGTTCCTATGGGGAAGCATTAAAAAACTATTTGGGAATCTCACTAAAGTGGATGGGTAAGTCAATTTGTGGTGGAAATAATAGTGTAAATTTTACATAAGTATTTATAATAGAAAATGCTTCACCATGATGTCACTAGATACATCAAGTCTTCCATAACTGAAGCAATTATTAAATCAACCAATCAAAAACATGGCCTTTAAAATCCTCTACCAATTCCAAAACAAAAATTAGATTCTATCTTAGTGGGTTTCATGTCATGTATTCATATAGTAAGGCATGGTCAAGATTGTCTTTTTGTGGTCATTAAAAATCTCTAAAAGATGGTATTCTATCACCCTAAAAACGTGATTTCAAGAGAGTAGATTGTAAAACTATTCTTCAAGCATGTGTGGGTCAATTTCAGCATACCATGAAGTATCAAGTTAGATATGAAGAACATATTTTTAGGGATATTCTAGTTTTTTACCATTTTTGGGATAATGTATTAGGGTTAAAGGGTTAGAATAACCTAATCAAATGGTTGAATAAAACTATTCTAGAGCATGATAATTAAACTTATTCAAATAACACAATATACTAAATCTATAAAATTATTAAATATGGATAGTACAATGCCAATTGATATCATAATAATTTAAACACAATTAAAGGATAATAGTTAGCTAATTTATAGATGTGTAGGTGGATATGAGTTATTCAGAGGTGGAAACAAGTAAATTGATTCTTAGGATCTAGTTGTATGTAATCAGAAATGCATCATGTCTATGAATTAATCTTAGATCAGATAAGATAGATCAAACCTACACTTTAGATTGGGATACACTTGTTAAGTGGGAGCATGACTAATATGGGGATCTACTAGACTCGATTAGGGGATCACTTGTCATAACACATTATGCTAAGAAGGGTTTTAAAGCCTACAATCTAACATAATCACACAACAACCCTAATGGATTCCTAACGTTTAAAACATTGAATTTATTATAATAACAAGAAATCAAAAAATAATCTAGTACACACCAAATAATGTGGCACAAAGTGGGGGTTAGAAACAATAAAATAAACAACTAAACTAAACATGTATTAGAAGACATATACTCATGTCAATGTATATGTAATCCTAAATACATGGAGAGAAGAATACAAATGCATTATCTATCTACTCTTACAAAGGAGAAATAAAGTTAGGAATATTTACCTTTGAATATGAACCTGTTGAGCCTCAATCTCTCCCTTGGCCAAGGTGCTTCACAAAATATTATTGTGGTATGTAAGGATAACCAAGATAGATCATATCTAGGCTATACAACCTATTTAAGTAACCAAAATAATTCTCCAAAATACAAGATATGTATCTCCAAAGAAATTATGGAACCCTAAGCTTTATTACTCAAGTAGAATGGTCAATAAGCAGATGTTCACTCACACTTATTCACTCTTAATTATTCTCTTATGAAATGGTGGGCAAAGACCTTATATATATAGGTAAATCTTTCCCTAAATCCTCCCAAGAACATCAGATGTATAGGGTTGACCCAATTGACCCTATGTGTTTTTAGGGATAATTTACTAGGTTTGTGCTAGGTCGATCAAAAGCCTAATAAACCAAGAAAGTAAATAATACCCTTAAACTGTACTGGGTTGACCCAGTCAACCTAGTATAATAGATTGTCAAAAAGGATGTTAAGGCAAGAAAAGGAGGAATGGAAAGAGGAAAGTACTGGAAGAGGTAGGATTGAGAATAAAAATCTCAGGGTAAATGATTTTAGAAGACAAGTGTGTAGATGGAAAGTAGAAAAAGGGACAACAATCTTATGAAGTACCGATGGTCTACCCGCCCCTTTCTTGGTACACCCCTTAAGGCATGAGCTCAAAAAGATTGAGATTCAATAGGTTTTTGCAAGATACAAAGTGTCAATAATCAATAAAATTTTGAAAATATTATGTGTATACATATTCCCCACTTGAAGCTCATCATGTGTCACGTAAGTGGAACACGAGATGGTGCTTTGAGATAAAACATGATAACACACAAAGCTGATGCTAAGTAAAGTGTAGTAAGCAATAGATAAGTTAAATAAAATGTCTAAATTTAAAAATAGATACCTTTACTTACCTTAGTGTCGTAGATAAAGAAGTATATTATACGAGATGTGAAGGCATCAAATGTGAAGAACACTAGACGAACCTGTAGAAGTTTGTAAAAAATAGACAAAATTGATTTTTTTTTCAAAATAGGCATATGATAGTGGAAAATAATCTCTACATCATCATGAATCTAATGCATTTTATGGTTTGAAAAATGGATGAGTAGAATCAAAGATATAAGCAAAATAAGGAATCTACATGATAATAATTGAAAGATTTGTATTTTGAAAAGTGTTTTAAATAGGGGAAAAGATAAATCATTTGTTATTTTGACTTTTTAAAGGAGATAAAAGAGACCTTTAGAGAGAAAAAAATCTAGGATGGTGAGGAAATGACATGCTAGATAGATAGAGGCTCTAGAGGTGGCAACAAGTGCACTATAGGTATGCAACTAAGAATCTCAAACCAAATTTTGAAATTTGTATTGAATTAAGTGAATTTTTAGTAATTTTTAATTTTAATCATTTCTAGATGTCAAAATGAAGCAAAATTAGATTATAGGGGTATAAAATTGGAAGATAAGAAATGGGTTTGAAGGGTTTAAGAAAAAAACAAGAAAATTGCACTTTTTTCAAAAAATGCAAGGGGTTAGCAGGCAAAAAACACTGGGTTGACCTAGTCAATCCAATAGGCTAGAAAATAGGTAGAATCCATAGTGCTAACCTAGTAGGTATGGGTTGACCTTGTACATTTTGTAGGTTGAAGGCCTAGTTTGGAGTTTTCAAGTGGTTCAAAAGGTCCATAATGGACCTCAACACTAGGGAGGGGAAGATAAGGGGGTTGACTTAGATTTTTGAGTGAACCAAGAAAAAATAGAAGAAAATTTTGGTCAAACTAGTTTGACCAAAGAGCTAAAAAGATACAAAAAATCATGAAAAAGGCTGAAAGAGGGGTATAATAGCCCAAAATGACTAAGGTCAAGAAGGACCAAGAAGGCTAAAAGTAAGCTAAAATGAATAAAATAAGGTAATGTAGGCTTATTTTTTTATGTAGAAATGTAAAAAAAATGTATTTTGACTATACATGGCATGGAAGAATTGATACATCCTTTGTTGTTTCTTAGGTAAAGGGATGATGGAGATTTTGGTGAATTCTAGATGTGACATGGTTATCAGATTTATTAGATAGGCTATCAGATGGAGATAGAGATAAACTAGGATCCATAAGTCTAAGAAGGATAATAGAGACATGTCAGATCCCCCTCAATATTGATCTATTAGTCATGTTCCTTGGTTGTTGGGAAATATTAACTAATACTTTGATATAGGAGGTGGATGGGGATACAGTAGAGGTGGTTATCACACTAGAGGATGTCCATGCCATCTTGGGACTACCTATAGTAGGAGTGTACGTGATCATAGGGATACCAGATAGTCTAGAAGAGAGGAGAGCCTTAGCCATGTAGGCTATAGGATTAGAGATGATATTACCAGGTAGGATAATGAGTATGTTTGATGTCTATACATCATAGATTCTAGACATCCAAAAAGCTATGATAGGCCTTGTGACACAACAGGTGATATGTCACAAGTCAAATAATAAGGTACCATTATTCATGGTAGCTTTGAATAGGATGATCTTGGAGGAGTGAGTGATATATAATGTAGGCTTGGTCATTTACATCCAATTGGTATATGATATATATGAGATGTTATTCAGAGGGTAGAGGACCATGGGACCAATCATATTGTTGATAACTTGGAACTATGAGAGGTTTCCTATGTATCAGTTAGTTGGGTTTCCCCATGCAGTTGATGATAGGTTACCTTAAGTGCAAAGATGGAGAGAGGACCAGGTAGTATGGGCCATAACCCATGTGCTAGCATTTTAGTCCATGAGATGTGTAAAGATCATATGGCATCCATACAAGTAGATAAAAACTATATGGGCAAATTGGGATACAATTACACCAGTGATAGAGAGGATAAAAGTGATTAGACACTACTTTTGGTGGAGAGAGCCACATTCAGTGGCATGGGTGCTAGGATAGATGGACCTACCTCATTCAGTGACATTGATAATAATGCTTCAATAATGGGCTTGGCATATGAGGGAGCCATGAGAGAGGAGAGGATTGGGGCCACTAGTAGTGAGGCCAACACTGAGGCTGCATCAAGAGTGACCATGGGCTAGTTAGGTATGATGAGGATTTGAGTAGGAGGATAGGGATGTAGAGGTAGAGATACCATATGTACCACTACTAGCTCCACATTACTATGAGTAGTAGCCATTGAGGATATGGCATTGATGGAGCTAGGAGGTAGAAGAGAGAGTGGAGATTATTACCATTCCAGATGACCCCATAGGTGAGCTAGAGGAGATGATAGAGAGACCACCTAGACATAGGCTAAGATTAACACGAGCTATGATAGCTAGGTTTGAGTTGAGGAGGCATCTTATAGAGGAGGTGCTAAGAGGCTATGCAAATGGGGAGACTATGCTAGGCAATTGAGCAGATGGTGAGACCATAGTAGTCGAGACACAAATAGGTAAAAAGAGATGGTTAATTTTTTGCTTAGATAGGTAGATATTATGAGATATAAAAATGATATAATATCCATATTTTGTGCTGTTTTAGGTGTATGTGATGATGAGGATGAGATATGGGGGTCCCTAGTGAGGGGAGCACTCCATGACATCCTAGATGAGACTCTACAACCATATGACCCCACAACACGAAAGGATATAATTATACCATCTAACCCAGATTAGGTGAGATAGTTTAAATTAGATGGAGAGGTAATGAGGTAGATATGGGTGTAGAGGGAGAGGATGTAACCACCAATAATGATGGGTGCAGAGGAGATACAGGCATGGTAGGCCCTAGTAGATGAGAAAGTTACACATTTGGCTATAGTAACACATATGATAGAGATTCAGATTTAGCTGATGGAGTCACATATATAGGCAACATAACTACAAGGATAGGTAGAGGGGTTGAGATCTTTGATGGCCTCCTTATAGGATACCATTCAAAGGAGTTAGACTAAGGCCTTAATAGGAAATGTGGCTAGGCAAGAAATAGATAGGATGGGACCCAACCATAGAGCTAGAGAATTATATATGGTTGCATATGTTGTATAAAAATCATGAGATATATATAGATCATTTTGGCATATTAGTGTTGGATGTGTATGTTGTCATCATGGCTGATTCTATTTGTTCATTATGGTTGAGGCTGTGGATGCTTAGGATATATTTATTTCTAGCATATGTATTTAGCTTTGTTGTATACAATATAGGAAATATGTAAGAGGTAGTTTCTTTTCTATCATTATGAAAAATATATGCATGGTTAAAAAGAAATAGGCAAAAGGATTTGGAAAAATATAATCAATAAAAAAATGCAGTACACACTATTTCAAGATGGGAAATATGTAATAACAAAAAATGACTAAGTACAAAGAACCAAGAAAAGGAAAAACAAGATGGCAATAAGGAATTTGTTTTTAAACCAATGTGAAAGATTTTTGCACCAAATTAAAATAAGTAAAATCATACTAATATTGCATTGGGAAATATGAAAAATAAATTAATAAAATGGAAGGTATGAAAAAGGGCAAAAATGGTAATAAAAAACAAATTAATTAAGTCAATCAATCATACTAAATCATGCTGGGAAGTATGAAAGTAAAAACAAAATTACAAAAAAAAAAAATAGTCTTAAATTAATCATACTAATTCAAGTTGGGAAGTATGAAAAATTCAAAAAATGGTTGAAATCTTACACCCACTCAAAAAATAAGAAAATAAGATGGAGAAAGAAAAATGAAGTAAGCATAAAACATACTAAATATCAAGATGAGAATCATGTAAAATGACATGTAACTTCATAATTAATCTAATCTTATCTCAAATTTGACACTTGTAATTTGGATGGTGACTTGGGTATTAGAATTTTTTTGAGGAGGGTCGGGTCCTATCCACAATATTACACTATAACTCGATAAAGAGAACACCACTAAGGTAGAATAAATAGGAAAATTGGGTAATAATATAATGTGGGTAATAAGAAATAAAATATGGTAATTTGTGAGGATGGTTGGGTCCTATCCATGATCTTACAAAGCAACTCACAAATGAAATCCCAAGGGGAGTGATTGGTAGAAAAAATAATATTTCTCAAGAGAAAATATAAGGGGTATAAGGAGTGAAAAAGGGAGTGTAAAAATCAAGACTTAGGCATCTTATAAGAAGACCTTAGCTGGCAAAAGGCATACTAAAGACACGAGAAGACACTAAGTGACTAGTGGTCATATATGTACAAAGGAAACCTTCTCACTATAGACACAAAAATTTGTAGGAAAATAGGTGTGCTACTAAGATCAACTCATGAAGGTAGATTGGTACAAGGAAAATAAAATGGACCTACCTTCCCATGATGTGTTCCTCACTCTATAGGACCCCTTATAGAGCCGTCAGTCTACTGCAAAGATTTAGTACTTGCGTGAGAAAGTAAGTAGCACTATTTTTTTTTAATTCTCATCTTCTAATCTACTAGCCTACCACACCCCAAAGGACCTTAGCTCTACTGTGAGGCCAACTATGGATTTTGAGCTTTGATTAGAAGAAGGATATGTGCTTTGAATCATGTCTTTTAGTGTGATTTAACTTTTAAGAATATTTTTGCCTTTTGATATCATTGTATTTTATTTGAATGATTTAGCTTTTAACATTCTTTTGAAGGCTTTTTAAGATTCTTCCTCCATACAGATTTGGAATGACCAATCATGAGAGAGATAGTGGTACACATGAATGAGCTGTAAACTAAGGCTAAAGGAAGATAAGTAACCAAAGACAAAGACTAACTAGGACACTTAGACTTGATAATAAACTATCATGTGATCTCATGGCTCAACTGTGCATATGATTAGTTTACAAAAAAAGGAAGAGGGAAAAAGGAGATCCAAAGTGGATTGGTAAAAAGAGATAGTAATGAGATAGATTGTTTACTAACTGATCACATGGTAAAAGGTAAATAACAATCAAGGGGAACAAGCTAAGTATAACCAAATCACCATGATAAATTATCTATGAAAAATAAGGATAAACAATTAAAATTATCATAAAGATACAATAAAGTGAGTTTTGAGAAAAAATCTAAGGAAAAAGGGGAAATAAATGATAAATAAAAGACAATTATATGCAAAAAAAATGATAAGATAAGCAAGATATAGTACAAGTAAGAAATCATGATATAAGATAAGCAAAAATTTGACATAGTGTCAAATGATATAATAGATAGAAATGATATAATAGATATAAGGACTCATGGGTGGAGAAGGATCCATGGGTGAGATACTCATGGGCTGAGAAAGATCCAAGGGTGAGGGAGGGTCCACAGGTGAATAAATCATAGGTGGAGGCACAAAAGGTGGTGAAGGGACAATAAGAGGTGATGAAACCACTGGAGGTGGATGCATAAGAGAAAAAAGAGGAGCCTTATTATAGGAATGACCTATGGGAGGAGTGGTAGAAGATTCAGGAATGGCTATAAGG
Source organism: Torreya grandis (assembly GCA_037957365.1). NCBI lineage: Eukaryota > Viridiplantae > Streptophyta > Pinopsida > Cupressales > Taxaceae > Torreya > Torreya grandis. The sequence continues at coordinate 1,722,981 of JARHVA010003289.1, forward strand.
TGATCTTTGAGATGTTGTAGGATGTGACAATGATCAGTGTGATGGGTGCTACAGAGATGCCATAGACAATATACCTCACCATACTTAGGCAAATACTCAAGAAGTACCTTCAAAGAAGGTATGGCTTTGTCTGATGATAGGGAAGAATGATACAAGGTATCAAAATATTGTCATAACTTGTGACAATGGGTGGAAGAATGGTTATATATCCTATAAAAGCAACATATACATTGGTGAGTGCTTCTAGGAGAATCACTCACAAAAGGAGGTAAAATAGGAATAGAATAATTCAAATAACACTCATCGACCCATTTGGTGGGTAAAGGAGCCATCTTAGGCAAGGGGAGTAAACCTTCACCAAGGGAAGGTGATGATGAGGAAAGAATGGAACTAGGCTCAATAGAAGGAGCAATAACATCCGAAGTAGGAGTAGGATCAACAATAGTAGTAACAAGAATATGATTAGTTATAATAGGAGTGGGAAGAAGCTCAAATATAGAAAGATCTAATAAGGGGATAGATCTATAGAGGGTCTAAGAAAGGTTGTACTAACTTCAGGGGTAAACTAATGATAGGGGTTAAAGAACCTAGAAAAGTGATAAGGCTGGGTCATAACATGATCCATGAGCATAGTCTTATGTGGCTCCTCAAAAATTGGAGGTGTGAGTGCCATCTCTACCTTATGATAAAAGGGAAAAATGCAAAAATCAATAACTATAAGTGAAGGAAAATGATGAGATGCATGAAAAGACTCAAGTAAATAAGAATGATAATAGACAATCTTGAAATCATGGGCTTGTACAAGACCACCTAACAACAAATAATCTAAGGAATAACCATCATCATAATCCAAGGTATGAAGATCAATGACACATGTATGGATAACCTTGTCATCTGATGAAGCATGGTAAATAGAATGCTTAGTCTTGGTCAAGACTACGAGAATGCCCCCACAAGGAGATTTGCGAGAATGAGGCTACAAGGAAATAAGAAGATGTGAGATGAGATGAGGTGAGAGATTGGAAGTTTTGATATTTAATTTAATCTTATCAAGATAATCATCATCAGAATTTAAAAGGTTAGGATGAATGTTACCAATGAACTTAGGATGCCCATTGTAACCATGGGTTGAATTAATAGGAAAGTTGAGATGCTAAAACTCACAAAATTAAATACTTGGAAAAATCTCAAGAGTAAGAATATTGAAGACACCATGATCTTGGAATTATTTTAAATTTCAATGGTTAGTGTCACCTTGAATCTTATAAATGGCTCCATTATGAGGGGATTTAATGCATTGGTAGGTGGAAGAAGTAATAGATCTCATGCAGTGAGTCCATGACTTACCAAGTAAGATGTTATATGAAAGGGGGAAGATAAATATTATTACCTTCACATGAATGGTGATAGGTGGAATGGTAATGGTAAGCCACACATAACCTATAGGAGGAAGTTTTATTCTATCATATCCTTGGCATGTGATGCATGTAGACTTAAGATTGTATTCAAAATATCTAAGAGTCTTAATAAAATAGAGAGAAATGACACATGTTAGAACCCTCATCAATCAAGGCATGATTGACTTGGATATCACCTATTTTGATGATAATGAATAAAGTAAGATCATCCACATGAAGTAAAATCTTGTTAGGAATCATGGAAGCTATGGGAAATTTAAGGGTAAAAGCTTAAACAATTTAGCTGAGGATAAAGGTTTGTGAATATTGATATTATTGGGTGAAGATAAATGAAGATTAGTATATTATTGAGAAGAAGGAGCTGGTTCTGAAGAAGTGTTAGTAATGACAACTTGAACATTGTGAATGGTGTCATAAGAATTGGTAAAACCATCATTATTGATATTACATTTTTTGTTCTTTAGTAAGAGATGAGGACCTACATAAGGTTGGGGTGGTTTGAATTGACGCATTAAGAAATCTTGTATTTTAGCTTGGTCAAAAGCCTCCTCCAAGGCACATGGAGAGAGAGAGAGTGTGTGGACTCAATATTGTAATTTAGGAAAAAGGGAATTTGTAAAGAGATGAAAAAGATTGTCATCTGCTATGTTATGTTCACATTTATTTGACAAAGTCTTCCATCTCTTAACAAAGGCCTGGGTAGTTTCATTCTCATGTTGTTTGCAATTAATGAAATGGGCCAAAGACTTTTTATAAAGATAATTAGTTTAGAATTCTTGAACTAAATCATTTAATAAGTCCTCCAAACTAGAAATGGAATGACCTCTAAGTTTATTGTACCAATCCAAGGCATCACCCATGAGGGTTTTAGCTTGGAGCTTGACAGAGACATAGGTGTTTAATTTGACCCAATCCTTGTAAATATTTTTGAATGTTTTAAGGTGAAGGGTAGGATCAGTTAAATTATTATAAGAAATTGTAGGTGTTATACCTCCTATATCAATATTGGCAATTTGAGTAGTGAGAGGTTCATTTTGTAGATGATTAATGGCTTTATTGATCAAAGGAGGTTGAGGAATGAGATTGCCTTGAAAATATCAAATAGGATGGAGGGAAAATTTTGGTTATGTGTGCCCCAATCCATTGGTTTTAGATGAGATTGAATATTAAGGAGATGGTTTTGCATTTTCATCATTTTATTTGTGTTATGAGCTTGAATGGTATTGATTTGATTGAGAGTTTGCAACAAAATTTGGTGTGTTTGATTAAAATTAGATGAATTAGAATTGGTATTTATGTTGGTATTAGTGGCTTGGGTACCACTATTAGTTTTGATATGATCTTGAGAGGAATTATGAGAATCTGAGGCATTAGTGGAAAAATTTGCTTATGAAGCAAAAGATGGACTAGTGAATGGTTGAGAGGAAGAAGCACTAGAAGCATGACTACCTTGGGCATAAATCAATGAACTAGTGGAAGGATTAAGGATGGTGGACCTTATGAGAGGCCAACTAGATGTAGAACCTACCATGTTAGTTGAGATAATAGGCATGGAGGTATAAGAGTTTAGAGTAGAAGATGCCATGGCAAAAGAAGGAGTTAAAATTGAAGGAAGAGGTTGAGAATTAAATAAAGTGGTATGTCCAAATCCCATATGGAATATAGGAGTAGGTGAATGAGGTTCTTTAGTTTGACCACTAATCATGAGGTTATAAATGGTAGAATAATCCTTTCCACTATGTTGAGGAAATTTAGAGATAAAGAAAAGCATTTCAAGAGTATATTCTAACTCAAGTTGGTCTTCTAATGAGAAAGGATGATTATGATATGAAGAGGAATGATAAGGGGTTCCATATTTCAATGTGTGAGTGGTAATATGAACATTAATAGTATCCAAAAGAGGAGCCCTACTTTGTCTATGGGAGACTCTATTAGGATTTGTAAAGTTCATCATGTCTGTTGACTATAACTCAATGTTATTATCCAATCGAAAGTCCATGATGAAGGGAAAAGAAGAGAGATGAGAAAGAAAAGGTCAAAATAAGTGATTGAAAATATATAGGGTCGATTGGGTCAATCTAGTACAAAAATAGGGACTGTAAAACTGTATCGGGTCGACTAGGTTGATCCAATACAAAAGATAGGGAACTTAAGAATCCTAAAAATAGATTGCAAAATGAAACAATCTAACTTCAAAAGTAGTGAAAATCAATAAGTACTAAAAAGAAATAGACAACTAATTGATTAATGTTAGCTAATCTAATTGAAACACACAGAACAAAATCTTGCATCAACACTGGCTAATGTAAGGTTTTGTGCACACAGTTGAGCAAAGAGTAAGAAAACAACTTGAAAAAGTAAAGCTAACTAATTGGTCAACTTTATTGTTTCTTAGGTTATTAAGAATGATTTTAAATGTGATTGAAAGTTGGCTATAAGAAAAGTACTAGATATAAATCTAAAGATGGTTTTAGGTAGTTTGGGCCGAAAAGGACTATAATGGTAATGATACAAGATTGGTATTGGGGCCTACCCCCTCACTTCACACATTATAGTGATAAGGGTGTTAGGTACTTAGCCAAAATATAGCATTAACCACACTTTATACTTGACCAGAGCATCAATTTAGCTTCCCCCTTGGTGATGAAATCTAAGTAAGCTAGCCTAGGGTAGACAAGATGTTAAAGTGCTTGTTTATGTTTTGTGATTTGGTCATGTGTGTATAAAATATAAATATAAAGTAAGTGATAAATTGAAAATCACCTAAGTAAAATATGTAAACTATTCTAAGCATGTAATCAACAAGAAAAGAAATGTGTGAGCTAATTACTAACAGATATAAGGTTAATTCCAATTTGAAACAAGGTATAATTTTGACACTATATGCACAAAATACATAACAGGGTTGATAGGGTCAAACCTATATTATGGAATCAAAGTTTAAAAATGAACTGGGTTGGTAGTGTCGATCTAGTTATTGTAGACATCACACAAAACACAAAATTGGGTTGATAATGTCAATCCAGTTGACTGTACAAGGGTAGTTTTGAAGACTTCACACTATGAAAGGAAATACAAAAAATTAAAAATAGAGAGGTAGAAAGGAACCTTGGTGGATCAAAGATGTAATGAAGGAAGATTGCTGATGAATAACCTTGAAGTATATTTGAGAAACTTGCAAACTAGGTTGATAGAATCAATCAAGATGTACATAAACCTATTAAAAAATTGCTAAAACTATAAGGGGTCGACTAGGTCGACCTAGTAGGCTAAATTGGGTTTTTGAAAGGCTGAAAACCTATATTAGGTCAATTGGGTCAATCCAATTGCCTGTTCCTAAAAATTTACACATATTAAAAATAGCTAGGTTAATAAAATCGATCCAAAATGTCAAAAATATATGATAAAAATGGTGATAAAAATAAATGAAGGTAAAAGTGAATAAATCTTATAAGGGTTAGTTCACATCAAGTTTACTAGAATATATGCAATCAGAAATGCATCATGTCTATGAATTAATCTTAGATTGGATAAGATAGATCACATCGACACTTCTGATTGGGATACACTTATTAAGCAGGAGCATGAACAATATGGGGATCCATTAGAATTGATTAGGAGATCACTTGTCACAACACATCATGCTAGTAAGGGTTCTAAAGCCTAAAATCTAACACAATTACACAACAAACCTAATGGATTCCTAAGGTTTAAAATGTTCACTCTATTCTAATAACAAGAAAGCAAAATCTAATCTAGTGTACACCAAAACTTGTGGCACAAAGTGGGGGTTCAAAGCAATAAAAAAACAACTAAATTAAACATGTATTAAAAGAAATATACTCACATAAATGTATACATAATCCTAAATAAATGAAGAGAATAATATAAATGTGTTATCTATCTACTCTTACAAATGAAAAATAAATTTAGGAATACATAACCTTTGAAGATGAACCTACCGATCCTAAATCTCTCCCTTGGCCAAGGTGATTCATAATAAATTGTTGTTGTATGTAAGGATAACCAAGATAAATTAGCACTAGGCTACACAACCTATCTAAGCATATAAAAGACTTCTCCACAAGACAAAATCCATATCTCCAAAGAAATTATGGAACCCTAAACTTTATTCCTCAAGTAAAATGGTTAATAAGTAGATGTTTGCTCGCACTTCTTTGCTCTTAATTATTATTTTATGAAATGGTAGGAAATGACCTTGTATATATAGCTAGATATTTCCCTAAATCCTCTTGATAATTTTGATTATACAAGGTTGACCTAGTCGATCTAGTGTGTTTTTGAGGATAATTTACTAGGTTTATGCTAGGTTGGTTGAAAGGCTAACAAACCAAGAAAGTAAATCATACCCCTAAACTGTACTGGGTCAACCTAGTTAACCTAGTATAACTAACTATCAAAAAGGATGTTAAGGCAATAAAAGGAGGAATGGAAAGAGGAAAAGACTAGAGGAGGTAGGACTAAGAATAATAAGCTTAGGGTAAATGATTTTAAGAGACAAGTGTGTAGATGACAAGTGGTAAAAGGGATAATAATCTTACAAAGCATTGATGGCCTACCCACCTCTTGTTCAGTGCACCCCTTAAGGCATGCACCTAGAGAGATTGAGACTCAATAGATTCCTACAAGATATAAAGTGTTAGTAATCAATAAAAGTTTGAAAATATTATGTATACACTAGTTATTAGATTATATAAATATCATATCTAAAAGCCTAAACATTTGCGTCAATAATTTTATTTGAGTCTCGATGGTTGTATTCTGTAAAAATATTCACTTTATTATGAAGTGACTGTTTGTGCCTATTAGGGATTTCAACTACTTTTATTTTGATGTAGGGATTGCACACATAGTATATGTATGACTGTGTGTAGTTTAAATGCTAGTTCTTCCCCTTAGGTTAGGTCACCTTGATAAAAATCGGTTAGTGGGTTCATGAAGTCAACCTCAAGTATCCCTATATTGATGAGTGCTATCTATATAGCCAATACTCCAAGGAGTGTCTTAGACATATGTAGTTATCCCTTAAGTGTGGGTTTATGTGTGCACAAGGGTGAAATATACTATATGTAAGGGAATGCAATGATCTAGATTGTAACTTGATAAATACCATTCATGGGATATTTTTTGAATGATTCAAAACTAAAATATGACTATTCTTATGACTGATATAGAAATAGAGAGAATAGGTAAATAAAATTCAATTGTGAAATTCATTGAATGAGCTTGAATAGGTGCTTATTTGGTAATTGAAACATGTGTGATTGATAATGATGAATGGTATTTATTTTATCTTTATATTGTAGACATCCAATTCTAGCCAAAACTAGCTTCTGACCAGATTTTAGACTGATTTCTACCAAACCTTGAAAATTGAGCCTAAGAATCACTAAATTTCTTAATTTTAACTGTGCATAATTCATAAAAGATCAAAATTATGTTGAGGTATCCTTATTTGGGATACTAGCTCATATGCAACAATAACCACTCATAGATTCATCCCTAATCACCTTGCGACATAACAACTATCAATTTGGCCTATAGACCCATTAAATGGGGCACTTGAGAAAATCTTAAAAGAGATAAAATGTTAATAAAAATAAATCATCTAATTAAACAAGATTAAATTCTTAGTTGAATTATCCATTTGCAATTAATGAATGTCTACAAATGAAAATTCCAAAATTCAAAATGTCAAGCCTTTCCATCATTGCCTTTATGAGTTGTCAATCTCTTCCAAAATATCTAATGAAGCATGCCTAGTAATTGAAAATCATAATTACATGACAAATTTTAATTCAACTGGAGTTAGTCTCATCTCACTTAGGTTTATTTTGAACCCATTCCATGTTTAAACTCAACATTGGGTGAGTGTTAATTCTTGAGGCTATAAATACAAGACCATACCCATTGATGTTTAAGCTCGCTTGGTGTAAATTTATTATACCTAAATGTCTTCAAAGATTTTAATAGTGTAGTGTTATAATGCTAATTTGAAGAGCGACAAGCCTTACAAGTAGTATTACCATGCCAAATTCATAAGCTAAGCAACCAAGCCAAGGTGTCAAGGAAAGGTGAAGCCAACAAATCTCTATTATCAAAGATTTCTTGATTCAAAAATCAAGTAAGCCACTTTAACAAGACATTTAGAGCTCCAAGAAAGGTAAAAAAGTGTTTTATTTTATGATTTAGTTGTGTCTTCATATGGATGTTTGTTACTTATGCTCTCCCTAGTGTCTAAGCTAGAGGTGTTAGGATTTTAATGTGTTATTTTGATTTTTTTTATTAGACTAACACAAGACTAACCTCCCCTCTACATATTCCTTGTTCACATCATGACACACTTGGTGGGACCATATATCCTTTATGGCCAAGGAGATTGATATGTTAGTTTTGTTTTTTCTAATGGATGCATAAAAATCTTCAAGTTTCAAGTTTTAGCTTCATTTTTTGTCTTTTTCATTTTAGCAAGTCATAGGTAATGTAGTTCTCCCAGTACTCTAAAGAGGGATCAAACTAATGTAGTTCTCCCATTGGAGTGCTTGGTGCAATTTATGTATGATCAATGCAACTAGAATGCAAAGTTGGATGTGATTCAATAGGATAGGGATTGGTGTAATGACTTGAGTAGGCTTTGAATAATATTGGAAGGTTGTATACAAAGAATAGGGAAGAGTGCTTGAGTGTACTTGCTTGTATTCTTGCATCTCTCTTGAAAATGAGTGACAAACCCTCTAAATGGACTTTGAATGGAATTTTATAGGGAAACTAATGATCATGGGTTAAATGAATTCACTTGAGGCCAACAAAGAAAAAGATAAGGAACCAAAAGAATCTGACCATTGGAGATAAAAGTAAACTTGGACAACAGTGTCAAAAATAGGACACCCTAGGTTCTAGCACTCCCATATTATTTGGGTGCTATTATCCTAAGGGGATGAGACACAGGGGGATGGATCTAGGCTTGAAAGGGTTACCTAGGTCTAAAAGGGCTACCTAGTCTAAAAGTGCTAAATCCAAAAAGATTTGGATGACTGGGAATTAGTAAATAAGTAACAAAGAAGGGTTTTGTGAGCCAACAAGAGGACCTATGGATTAAGTGTCATAGCCATATTGAAGTTATACAATTTCACATTTTACATGACTAAATTTACCCCCCTTTATTCTAGTGATGTAGCAAAGAAAAATTCTAAGATAAAGGAAAATAAGAAGCATACTTTTACTTACTTGTAAGGGTGAAGCTCATGAAGCTCTGTGATGCTGGATGTGCATAGAGAGAACACACTATGAATTGTGAATATTTAATGAAAACATAAAGTAGATCAATTCTTAATAGATATGCTATATCTAAAATAAGAATGTACAAAATCCAAGTAAGAGGAAGAGAAAGGAAAAAATACACCTCATTGAGTATGTGAACCAATACAAAACTTGTTGTGATGCTAAAATGTGTTAGATGATGTTGAGTGTGGTTTGAGTCAAGAGTAATATCATGAATATAATTGAGTGTTCAATTATCTAGAAAGTGGCTCAAGAATGTAAAGGTTATCCCTTTGGCTCCATCATCACCAACTATGTGAAGATAATTAATCATGCATGTGCTAATTGATGTCTAAATTGTGTGTCCAATCCATCTTAATAGGTGGCTTAAGAATACAAAGGTTAGATAGATCTTTGGCTCCATCATTGCCCTATGAAGTGATATTAGTATAGAATAGATGTCATATGACATGGGTCATGGAGCCCATGGATGATCTGGAAATTTGATAATATGGTGTGGATAGCTTGAATAGATGCTAGAAACTAGGCCATTCTTAGCCATTTCAAAAGATAGAGGTTAGGCTTGTATGAAAGCCTCTCCAAAACTGATGCAAAATATTTATGTGAAATCCAACTTAGGAAATTAGGTACTCAAAAATCTAAACATGTATGAAATTTTAACTCAAATGTGATGCCAACCATTTATAGATGGAGTAAAGCACACAATTGTTGAGAATGCCTAGAATAAAACTAAACTTAGAAAGAAAAGAAGATTAATGTGTCATGCACATTGCCCCCAATCACTAATATTTGGAACATAGATTTTGATATGGAAGTTATGCCAATTTATTAATCTAAATGGACACTGAGAACCATCATGCCATGCATGAAAACCCACTATATCTGATAAAACTGTACTAAAACTACTGAATCTGATTGATTTGGAAGTGCAAAAACTATCCCTAAACTAAACTTTTTGCCTATTTTTGGAAACTCTGAGTGTTTTTTTTCCTAGATAAGAGCACTAAAATGTGGATACCCCTATGTTTAGTTCTATTATCTATTTCTATCACTGTTGTTTGGTATGAAAACTGACTGCTGATATGAAACTATCACTATTTTTCTTCTCTAGTTTGACCTCTAGATTCAGTACTGAGTGTTCTAAATACTTCTATTTTGACTGTTAAGAAGTTTGATCTCTATGAAAAACCATTGTTTGATTCCCACTCTTCTAAGGGTAAGAATGGTGAACCTATAATGACTACCCTCAAAAGAAAAGAGTCCTGCAAGTGTGTTAAATTGTATAGATATATGCTATAACATTGATATTTGACAAGATATCTCTGGATATAGAAATGTTTGTATTTATAGATTGTTAGATCAACAAGGGTATGCATAGATAGATATAAAAATGTAAGATCATGTGCAAAGTACTAGACTAGACTGGTAATGTTAGATATTAGTTGTTAGTTGTTAGTTTTTTAGTAAGCATGGAGGGATGGAGCATAATGTCCATCATGGCATCCAAGAAGCAAGATAAATGCATGATTGGAATCATGGCAGTACACATAATGAGGAATAAACAAGCATACCAAGCAAGAATCAAGAAGCATACAAGGGTGGCCAAGGGGCCATGTAAATAAAGGATATGGACACATGTCATTCAAACTATAAGATAAGCATAAAAGACATGTTCAAATGCCACATACACATACAAGTGAATAAGAAAAGTTGGCACAAGGACCATAGGCACATAGAAAAGTACAAGCAAAGGACATTGGAAAAATTCCTAAGGTACACACATGAGTAGAGGTAAAGGACATTGGTAGATGTCCTAAGGCACAAACAAAATACAATTAGAAACTAGAAAGTGCAATCACACAAGCTATGCTAATCAAGGAATGAAAGAAAAAGTAAGAACTTAGAGGATACAAACACATCTAACTAATCAAAGAAAATATTAAAGTATGCAAAACATATGTAGTAAAAAACTAGGTACATGCTAAGAAATACACAAGTGCTAGGTACTAGTGAAATATTGATGTAGTAATCTAAGTAATCTAGTAAGGAATGTGCATTAATATGATAACTCAGAGTGTGTAGTGTAGGAATGACATAACTTGGATGGTGTAGTCATGTAGAAGATTCCCCCATTAGGTATTTATATCAATGTATGTATAGAATGTAGAAGTAGAAATGCCCCCTTGATGGGTAGAGTGAAGTAATCAAAGATCTAGATGTCACTGTGCACACTCAAAAGTGATCAAGTAAAGCATGGTAGTATAGATAAATCAAAATACAATAGCATGAAACAAAAAATGTAAGTCCTAGCATGATAATAGTAATATAAACATGGATGATACATACAATCAAAAAATGTTTTTGGTGTTTTTGTAATTTTTGAATGTTTTTATATTTTTGAAAATATTTAAACTATGTATAATAAAAAAAGAGAGTTTATGTACAATCAGTGCTAAAAAAATGTAATACTAATTGATGAGTCTTGAATGAGACCCCCTATCATGGTGTCTTATATCAAATAATGGGATCGTGAGGCATGATGGAGTGTCTAAGATTGTGGAGCTAAAATCTATGTATGTTATAACTGCTCTGAAATCTATGAAGTGGAAACTGAATGTGGGGTCCCCCTATGACTCTAAGAAGTGGATACAACTATAAGGATCTTAGGGACCCATATAAAAGTAGGACAAGAAGATTTGTGAATATGTTCTCTTTGTGTAGCTATATGAGACCACAATGTAACTGCTCTAGGTGTGAATAGTGTAGCTAGAAGCTATCTAGAATCCTAAAATTATGGGGGTGTATAAACCCTAGGTACTAGCAATGGATGCTATAATTGTGACTAGATCAGAAGTGGAAGATGTACTAAAACTAGAGTGAAAACTTAAATAGGTGGAAGAACTAGAACTGGTGACTGTAAGCTGGTAGATGGCTCTAAAGTGGGGAGTGGTGACTCATAAGGAACTCTACCAATTGTAATAACCTAATTAGAATGAATGAATTTCATGCATATATGAATGATAGAAGGTACTACCTTGAGTTTTTAAATCCATGGTCAACCAAGTAATATATCAAAAACTCCTGCATTGGGAACTATAGTGAATGGTGTGGCCCCATATGTAGGACCAAATTGTAATGGAATTACTATCTCACCTAATGAACTATGTATATGCCCACTAAAACCACTAATAACTATGTTTTTTAGAGTGATATCCTACTCTAAATAACACAAGTGCTGTAAATTGTGAAAGTACACATGTTAAGACTAGAATTATTGTCGATGAGTACACTATGAATAGGCTAATTTTGAATATGTGCTCTGATAAATAGTGCATTGTAACTTGTAATATCCTCCACAATCTCATGATCCAAAAAAGATATCGAAGGCCTAGCTAAAAATCTAAACTCATACACCCCTATCATACCACTCAAAGGATGTGATTCCAATGAAGGTGCTTGGTATGTATGGTGAACACTTGATGTGTTCCCTTGCTCTTGTTTAGAATTCTATGGAAATGGATCTAAAAATATTTTCAAATCTTTATCCTATGTTGGTCTTGCCATTGAAGGCTCAAGTAAAGTGCCCAGATCAAGTATATTATCATTGATTAAATTATGTATCTTATGTCATAAACTAATGCATCTATTTGTTGTATGGCCTAGTGCCCTATAAAAATCACAAAATTCATGCTGATCATATCCCCATGGAAGAGGCTTTGCTGGATCTACTTCCTAGATAGGAGGGAGAGTGATGATGTTACATTCCAATACTATTGTAAAACCTTGGCTAGAAAAACTGGTAGATTGGTAAATGCACAACAAAGAGGTGCCGATAGAACCACATGCTGAGGGTGCTCAAAAGCTAAATTATTTGTTGATTGATTTTGATTCTTATTATCATTGATTTTGACCTTGTATGGAAATTTTCTATTAATCTTATTAGTTGTATTTGGGATACTTGAATACTTAAGTTTGGCCATTGAAATTATCTTGACTTCTCTTTCTTTGAGTGTATGAGACAATTCAGTGAATGAAGAGAATCTTTTGAACATAATAGATTCATGCAATGCTGATAGAAGGCTCTATTTGAAGATGTCCTGTAGCTCTTGATCAGCCATGGGGCTAGTTAGTTTAGCTAAAATAGTCTTGTATCTAAGAACATAATCCTCATTTGACCTTTGTTTTTGCTATGCAATCTATGCATATGAAATCTTATCACCAATGTTGATACTAAAATGTGTGAGGACCATGTCTACTAAAGGATTGAATGCTATGATTGGCTGATTCAATAGACTATAAACCATCGTAAAACATAATCCTTTAGGCTCTACAAAAAAAGTTTGGTAAGTAGCCAGTCATTGGGTACATAATCCAAACATGCTACATGAAAATCTCTCAAATGTGTCTTTAGATCACCCTTACCATCATATAGAGTGAGCTTGGGTTGAATAAAACCTAGTGGTAAGGGTATGGAAGCAATGTGATGTGCCAATGGTGTATGTAGTGAAGTATAATAATTTAATGCCTATGTAGGTCTAGTTGTACCTTACTCAAGATCTTTCACCTTGGATTGAAGAGATTAGATCTCTTGCACAAGGGTTACTACATCAAGAGATAGGGATGTGTTAGCTACAACTGGTGGCATGGAAGAAGGTTAAACTATTATAGGGGTGGTTGAGACATATTTTCCCCTATAGTGTTATTTACAACTAGCTACTCTAAATGAATGGAAGACTCAACTTGTTTAGAATTTTTTATTTCTGTGATAGATTATAAAATTAGGGTATGATCTTTGGGCTGTTCCTTAATTCTTTCTTTGAAATTTTGTCAAACCAAATCTTTGTTGAGGACTACTTCATTATCAACAATAGGTGGAAGTGGATCGGTATTCCAATGTGGTAGAGCAGGAGCATTGATGTGTACATCATCATTGGTATTTTCATACTGCTCATGATCAAAGTTATCCTCATAAAAAATTGTATACTATAGATGTGTAGAATCTATAACAAGAATCTAATTTGGTTGTTTATCCATGGTATATGGTCAAGTTGAAGGAATCTGAGTGAATTTAGGAGGATTGCCATTAAGTATTGCACTTCATCTTGAGGGAAGAGATTCAAGGAACTTAGGTGTCATAAGGAAAACAATTTGGATAATAGAAGAAAAGATTGAGTTGATAAAATCTAAATAGGGAACTAGAATATGCATAGAAAGGATATAGAGCTATCAAACATGTAAGGTGATACCTCAACAAGCAAAAGGAGCTAGTACTTGCAACTAAAGATTTTTTAAAAATAGTATGAAATTTTAAATTTTAAATTAATTTTTTGATTTAGATATGCAACTAAAAATGCAGAAAATGATTGGAATATGCCTAAAAAATAACAGAGAACTAGTTAATGTAATTGGGGTTTAATTTTTTTTTCAAAATTAGTCTGATAATTTTAAATTTTTTTTATGAATTTGTATAATTTAGCTTTAAAAAATTAGTAAAAATCTAACAATATTTCTAAAATTAGCAATATATTTTTCCTAGTGGTTTGAAAGTGTTTGTATGCAAATAAGACCTAATATGTTTAAACTAGGGTTTGGGTGAATTTATTGAAAATATTTAAATTAATTTATAGTTTTTATAATTTTTAAATTCAGAAAAAATTAGGAAAATATTGCAAAAAATAAAAAATAATTAGCTCTAGGGTTTTTGTGCGAAAATTTGAAGTAAGTCAGGTTCACCAAATATTTTATTATTTTTAAAATATTAGAGTTATATTCCTAACTAATAAAGGAGATGAGAAATGTAATCAATACATATGCAAGAATTAACCTACTAATTTATGTAAATATATTATATTTTTACCTTTTCTAAATATAGTAGGAAGTGAGAGAGATTAGAACTTAGCTTCTGCTAGCTGATCTGGACTAAGACAAGGTCTGATACTAGAGGAGCAAGACTGAGAAACAATAAAAACAAGGTATCTAGACTTCATTTCATGATTGGATAGGAGCATCAAAAATAGGGCACCCTACTATCTAATTCTATAGTCTTATTTTAATGCTATTGTCCTGAGGTTAAAATAATTCTAGGTTCTATTTGGAATGTTTGTGCTACCTTGCCACTAAAATTTCAGGGTTTGGGACCACGTGGAGCTTATTGTGTGCCTATTTTAATATTTAAAATTCTTAGGAGATCTTAGTGATTGAACTTGAATGCAAACTCAGGAAAGAGAGAGAAGGGGTTAGTGTGTAAAATATACATTGGACGCACTTCACACCCCATGTGTGGGCACGCTACCTACATACCAATACTTTGAAAAGGGATCAAACTAATGTAGTTATCTCATTAGAGTACTCATTGAAATTTGTGTATGATTAATGTAACTAGAATGAAAAATTAGATGTGCTTTAGGTAGCTAGGGACTGGTGTAATGACTTGAATAGGCTTTGAATAATATTGGAAGGTTGTATGCAAAGAATAAGTAAGAGTGCTTGAGTGTACTTGATTATATTCTTGTATCTCTCTTGAAAATGAGTGTTGACCCCTCTAAATAGACTTTGAATGGCCTTTTATAGGGAAACTAATGATCATGGGTTAAATGAATTTACATGAGGCTGATAGGGAAAAAGATAAGGAACCAAAAGAATTTGACCATTGGAGGTAAAATTGAACTTGGATAATAACACCAAAGATAGGATACCCTAGGTTCCATTACTCATATCTTATTTGAGCACTATTGTCCTAAGGGGATGAGACCTGGTGGGATGGATCTAGGCCTGAAAGGGCTGCTTAGGTTTGAAAGGGATAAGTTTGAAAAGATTTAGATGAATGGGAATTAGTGAAAGAAGTAGCCTAGAAGGGTTGTGTGAGCCAATGGGAGGACCTATGGATTAGGTGTCTTAGCCATACTAAAGTTTTATAATTTCACCTTTTACATGACACCACTAATCATTCTTGGTAGACCTTGGTGAGATATAATTACACCAAAAATTAATTTTAGATCCTGAAAAATGACCTTTTCTAATGTAATTCATGCTAAATATATATCTCTCAATCCACCTGATAGACCTTCAATGGGTCTTTCTAAACAAATATGGGTAGATCATCTTGAATAAAATTAGACTAGTGTGTCTTCCTTATCCATGGTTACAATCAAAGAACATGTCTAATAGTTTGAAGAACAAATAATATAATATTTAGACCGAGAAAACCTATCTTTGAAGTCTGATAGTTTTGCTCTGAAGTTTGATAGTTTTAATTCGTAGTCTGAAAGGCTAGTTCTGAAGATTGATAAGTAAGTTCTAAAGACTAGTATTGTAGCTCTGAAGAATAATAACTATGCTCCAAGGATGAAAAATCATGAATGGGAATAATCCACCTCTATTATTGAGAGTTAAAACAATGCCATAAGTTCACCAAACATGTTATCTAGTCCATAAGACATTCAATAAGCCATAGTTGACTGAGCTTAAAATGAGTAAAATTCATTTTTATATGATTTTTATTGTCCATTGACCTATATGATTTCCAAAAGTAAAACCTTTTACAAGGATGTAACTACACTTTATATGTTATTACCACATACATGTCCATTGAATGCCTTGATGAGTGAATACAAACAGTTAAATTCCATTATTCCAAGCACTAAATAGATTGTAGTCTAACCTAGAAAACTATTGAATATCAATAGCTAGTTAACTGACCAATAGGAAAGAAAAGTGTTTACTGCATTGGTACAACACAAAAACTTTTACATGGGATTATAGTGATATTAAAGGAATACATTCTAGTGCCTATATACATCACATCTACACTAAAGATGTTGGACTAGTCAAACAACCATAATGAAAGATTAACCCAACCTTGAAAGAAATTGTTAAGAAGGAGATAGAAAAAATATTGGAAGTTGGGTTTATCTATCCCATATATGATAGTCAATGGTTTCACCTCTAGTCATTGTGATTAAAAATAGTGGAAAATGGAGAGTTTGTTAGACTATAGAGAACTGAATAAAACCACTATGCGAGACTACTTTTTCATGTCTTTTATTGATCAAATTTTGGATAATTTGAGAAGAAAATAGTATTTTTATTTCTTAGATGGATTAAGCAGATATAATCAAATTAGAATATCCCTTGAAGATCAAGATAAAACTACATTACTTGCACTTGGGGAACATATTCTTATACAATCCTTCCTTTTGGATTATGCAATGCACCTGCTACTTTTTAGAGAGCAGTATTAGCCATCTTTTCTGATTATACATATGATTATGTGGAAGTGTACATGGATGATTTCATTATCAATGGTAATACATTTGATGAAGCTTTGAATAATTTGGATAAAGTACTTACTAGATGTGAGTAACACCAAATATCTTTGAGTCATGAGAAGTGCATCATAATGGATGATGAAGGGATAGTCTTACGACATCATATCTCTTCTCAAGGAATAAAAGTAGATCCTAAAAAGATTGAGGTAATTTATGATCTTCCCATTCCATAAACATAAATAGATATTAAAATTTTTCTCAATCATACAAGAAATTATAGAAGATTTATTGAAGACTTCAGTATTGAAACGACCTAATTGAGAAAAGCCTTTTCATATCTATATTGATGCTTATAATAATGCATTAGGAGCAATCCTAGGATAAGGAGATGAGGATGGAAAGATGTATGCCATTTATTATATCAATAAGAATCTTACTCCCATAGAGAAGCACTACATTACCATAGAAAAAGAATTTCTTGTTATTTTTATGCTATAAACAGGTTTAGGCATTACAATACTGGTTATCAGATATTTATCTATACAAATCATTCAACTATTAAGTACTTAATGAATAAATTAGTAGTAGGCAGGAGAATAATTATATGGTTATCATTATTTCAAGAATATAACATTACCATTATAGATAAACCTTGGAAGTATAATGTTGTTTCTAAATTTTTGTCTAGATTGATCACTATAGGTAAAGATTAATCTATGGATGACTCTTTTCTAGATGAACAAATATTTTTTATATGTACATACTCCCCATGGTTTGCAGACATAAAAAATACTTGGTAATAGGAAAGTTTCCTTATTCCTTTACCTCTAAATAAATAAAACATTTGGTTAGAGCTAGATTTCATTTAAAATGGTTTAAAAGCATGTTGCTAAAAATGGACCTGATCACGTACTTCATAGGTGTGTCAGAGAAGATGAAGTGTATCACATCTTAAGAGCATTCCATAATCAACCAAGAGGAGGAGATTATTTAATAAAAATGACCATTCATAAAATCCTTGGTGCAGGTTATTACTTGCCATCTATTTACAAGAATATCAAAAGGTTTGTATGGTAATGTGATCATTTCCAAAGGATGGGTAAGTCTACTCTATCCTCTAAAATGCCTCTCCATCCTTAACTAAGTTTGGAATCATTTTATAAATAGGGTTTACATTTTGTTGGAGAAATCAACCCACCATCTCAAGAAAAGTAATATTTATTAATATGCACTGATTATGTTACTAAGTGGGATGAAGTGAAGGCACTCACCTTTACTAAGGAGAAAATGGTTTTTGATTTCCTATACCATAAGATCATGGTAATATTTGAAGCTCCTAGATTATTTTTTCACATCAAGGACCCTAATTGATGTCAAACATGATCAAGTCTTTTATAGAATTGTATCAGATTAATCACAAGAAATCCTCACCATACCATCCCCAAGATAATGGGAAAGTGGAGGTCACTAACTGAGAGCTGGAAAACACTCTAACTAAAATAGTGAACAACAAAAAATATTGGGTATATAAAGTACCTAAAGCAGTTTGGGCATACAATACAACATGGAAGACAACCACAAGATTCTCTCTATATGAAATTGTGTTTGGAAAGAAACCTTTGTTACCAATAGAATTTGATTTGCAAACATTAAAGACAATAGTTGATATGGGAATTGATATTGATGAAATACAGATAGAAAAAATCATGCAACTAAATGGGATGGATGAACTAAGAATGGATGCAGTCACTCAAACTAGCATGATCTAAAAGCCAAAAAAGCAATGGCATGCTACTCATAAAAAAAATAACATCAACAAGATGATTAGGCTCTTCTATTTTATTCTAAATTTCATAATTTTAAGGGCAAGCTTAAGACAAAATGGTTGGGACCATACCTAATCAAAACCATTTTTAGTAATGGCTCTGTCTAGCTTCAACCAATTGATGGTGACCAAAAGACACTTTTAGTCAATGGTCACTACTCACATACAAAAAAAATTCAAGAGGGTGATTGGGATCTTCTATTTTATTCTAAATTCTATAATTTTAAGGGTAAGCTTAAGACAAAATGGTTGGGACCATACCTAATCAAAACCATTTTTAGTAATGGCTCTGTCTAGCTTCAACCAATTGATGGTGACCAAAAGACACTTTTGGTCAATGGTCATAGCATTAAGGTGTATATAAGACCTCTCAAAAAGGAAGAATTTATTGAGTAAAATCAAGACCAATTTGACCTTGTACAAGAACTTGGGTCTTCCACTAAGACCAAATGATCTTTTTACAAGCATCTAATAAAGGAGAAGTGCTGAAAACTAACAAATGGTAGTTTTCCTCCCTTCAATATATATATATATATATATATATATATATATATATATATATATATATATACATACACACACACACACTACTGAAAGGTGAAAAGTAGAAATAAAAATTTTCAAAAGAAATTTATGCATAAATATGAATTTTGTCAACTAACCTATCTTCTCAAACTTGTTTATCCTTGTAGGACACATGACAACTTTTGGAGATGGGCATGAATCCGTAAAGTAGAGGTATAGTTGTATTTTTCTCAAAATATTAGGCATTTTATGTTTCATGTCATCCATGTATGGTCATTAGGTAGTTAACACTTTTTTACATGGACAAGTTTAGGTGATGCCATGTGGATGTGATGAAGCCAACATCATCACCACATTCTAAGATTTGATGTGACATTGTTTTAAAAAGGACATTTTCAAAAAGATATGATGTGATGTAGAAATCATTGCAAATATTATTCCAAGTGTTGCCAATTATGACCCCTTATATCACATCATTAATAATGACTAAAAAAGTGTTTTTCAATTAAATCTCACATGCTTCAAAGTGTTCTACCATAATTATTGTCATAATTTCATGATATATCTTGATTTTCTATTCATTGTTGTTGCTATCCATTATTACATCATATCTCCAATTTATTTCCTTCCTTTATACCCTATGTAATTTTGAGATCCATTTTTCATAACATAAATAGATTTTTGAGAAAACATTGATTGCTCTAAAAATGGGAGGAAGGAAGAAGAAAAGCCAACCAAAATCATCAGACATGTTACTACAGGATAAATCAGTTAGAGATATTTTTGAGTCAATAGGATGGTTGAATTTCCTAAAAATGTTTCAAGGTTTTTAGGAAAATATTGTGTAATAATTATTTGAAAATTTTTATGAGGACCATTCTATTATCAGAGGTGAGCACATTCTAGTGTATTCTTATATGATTAGAGCACTCTTTAGAATTCTTAAAGATGGTGTAGTTGTCATGGATAAATTAAGTTTTGTGGAATTAATTCAAATGTTCATTGAAGGGAATGAGATCCATCACATATTGGACAAATCCCTACAAGGTGTGGCTAGAGGAATCATGTGAGATAGTCTTCTATAGCCATGGAAAATATTGCATTTTGGGTTATGAAGTACCTTACTTATGATGGTCAATTTACCATGGTAGATGGAGATGCCATGTGACTTCTTATTTATTTGAGGAAAGGAGCTATCAGAGAAGAATACCAAGTAAACCTTCCCTCTTTTCTTCATCATGTGATAATTAATGTTGATTGCAAATTAAAAAAAGGAACCAGGTCTATCAAACACTATGGTTTGGTTAAACTCATATGTCTGCATCATTTTTTGTAAAAACCTAAGGGTGAAAAAGCTTGGTCCTCCTTTCCCTATAAATCCTCTCAAATTTATGCTAAAAAATCACCACATCCTATTTCTCCTCTTCCCACAATAACACAAATTGAATAAGGCCCATATTTGGCACCCTTAGCTCCAAATATGTTGCATTGAAGATCAAAAATATGAATGGGGCTTTCATTAGAAAACCCTAATCCTCTAGTCAAACTCAGATGAAGTAATTAACTCATTCTACAGGAGGAAGAAGATGTATAGGTAACCAAAATTTTGGGAATCTTAAGCTCTCCCATAGAAGTTATAGATGTTGAATAAGTAGTTGAAGAAGAAACCCATGCACAAATTTTTTTATTTTAAGAGTAAACCCTTGCAAAATAAATTATAGTTGACTAATTCTACCATGAGAAATTAGACAATATGGCAATAAACACACAATAAATTTATTGAATTGTAAAACACCACAAGTCTATGCATGAGACCTCAATTTATAAAGGCTCATAAGATTCTTATTTATTTTCAGCCCATGTACCACATGTACATGAAAAACAAATACCATGAATTATTGAGAGCAAATGTAGTAACTTTTAAATCTTTTATGAGCCAACATTCCACCACCTCTATCAATGTAATCATAGCCAGGTGGGAGACTTTGTATGTTGCTTTAAAATATAGGGAAGTTATGAGTCCCACCATCATTAGTGGAGTATTTAGAGAGCTTCAATAATTTCACATATTATCACTTAGCTCTTGGATGAAGGAGGACAAAATGTGTGAATTGGAATGAGATTTAAACCTTCCATTCTTCTATGTGCTATGTCCCCCTAGAAAAGTTGACATAGTTAGGTGAAAGTTTAATTTTAGGCATGGTTACACATAGTAGTAAGAGATGATGGATTCTTGTCTAGAGGTCATCGTGATTGGGGGCACAATTTAAAAATTTATGATCTCAGTCAATGATTAGAATTTGGACTTTTGGATTGAAGACTAGTTATCCCACTTGTTTGCAAGAGGACTTGTAAAAAGTAAAGTGTGGGGGGAAAAATGATAAGAATTCCATATAGCTCATTATATCTAATACATAATATCCATAAGTTTTGCCTTTTAGTTATATATTGTATTGCATTTAATAGTTAAGGTTTTATCTAAGTAGGAAATTAATGAAATTATCATTTGTTTGTATATGAAACATTGTTGATTATTTATCGTGTTATTGTGTCTAAATTAGATAAAATGAGTATATTTTTGTGTACATAAATACATCCCTATGGTGGGATAATTTTGAGAAGATATCAAATTTTTTTTGGCAACCCTTTTTGGTAATAGTTTTTGAAGATTCGATAAAGAATACATCGAGATCTGAAGATCTACAACTCTGAAGGATCTCTGAAGAAGCTCTGAAGATGCTCTAGAGATACTCTAAATATCTATATAGAGTGATCTGAAGATGTCCAAAAATGCTCCAAAGATGTCCATCTAGATCCTATACATCAAGATAACAATTCTAAATATATTTATTATATATAAATAAACTTTCCATATCTAGATATCTTATTTTTAGACATTGCTTTTCATAGTAATGGTATAAAATGATCTAGATATAATCTCTTTAGATTTATGTTAGTTATTTTCTATCTATTTTTAGTTAAGTCAGTTCTAATTCCTTCTTATAAGCATGGGATCTAATTCCTATATCATCTATATTTTAAAGAAGCAGATTTGGCTATTTAGATAGCTAGATTTTGTATTCTAAGAATAGATGTTGAGATGTGTTTGAAATACATGTCTCCATTTCATTTTATAAAGTTATAAAATTAAGCTAATCAATGTGTTAGTCAATCAATTGTGATCATAAATTAAAAGAATCATTACAATGTAGTTTCACACACACACACACACACACACACACACACACACAGATGTGTGTGTGTGTGTGTGTGTGTGTGTGTGTTACTTTGATAATGAAATAAAGTTCAACATTCCTTTTCATTATTGAGTAAAGTTTTTCTTGCTCTGAGGAAGGAGAAAGGGCCCACTTCTCTCTGAAGATTAGGACAAATAGGTACTTTTACTTTATAGTTTATAAGTATTTATCTAATCTAGGTATAATTCATTCACTACAAAGTGTGATTTCCTTTAAAACATAAGTGTGATTTACTTTTCAAAGTAAAGTGTGAATTTATTTTTAATGCAAGTGTGTTTCTATTAAATGCAAAGGTTGTTTCAATTTAATGCAAGTGAGTTTTCTTTATCTAAGAGTGTGTCTTTAAATTTCATAAAAATTAAATTTTTTTAAACTCATCTCCATATTAAAAATTTGTCAAGAGTAGTTTAAGTGATAATATACAATATCCTCACATTATAAAATATCACACTATCCTACCTAGTCGAGCAAGTCGAGTGATGACACCATAATGTCTTATGCTAGATGTTTAAGTTCTGGATGTTGATGGTGTGAATGCCATAGGAGATCTTTATCTAATAAACCTTCTAGATTTACTTTTATAAAACATAGAGTTAGAGTCCTATTTATTTTTCTTAGGATTTAGACATCACAATAGAGTAAATCCCCTAAATAAGAAACTATAAAATCAAATACCCAATAGTTTCATTGCATATAGCCTTGGATACTAACCCTGGTAGAAAATGACACTAATCCATTGATTGGTTAAATGAGAGGTATAACAATAAACTATAATAATTGCCACCATCCAAGTAGGGAAAATAATTAAGAAGTTAAAGTTAGATGATGTATGTTCATACCCATTCAATATGGACTATCTATAGATACCATTTCCTCCAAGGTAAGAACTATCAAAATTTGATAAATATAAGGGTGAAGGAGACCCTAAGGCCCATTTAACAAAATTATTGCTTTCCATATAGTGGATTATAATGACGTATACATCTTGATTTTGTTTCCTTAGAGTCTAACAGGATAGGATTTAGAGTGGTTCCTAAAATTTCCAAAGAATTCCATATCTGATTTTGATGACTTCTTGAACAAATTTGTGAAATATTTCTCCTACAATCTCAAACATGAGATTTAATTAGTAGATTTGACTCAATATAAGTAGAAAGTTGGTGAAATATTTTCTAGATATCTATAGATATGGAGAGCCCTTGATGTTCATTTCACCCATAGTTTACTAGATAAACAATTAGCCATTGTGTTTACTAAAAATTTGCATAGTGAGATATCCTATCATCTAGAGCTGCAATGTGCACATACTTTCAAAGAGATCATAGACAAAGGTTTGATAATTAAAAAGGCCCTTATTAATAAATGGATTATTAAGATAACCTCATTAAAAAAAAAATCAAAACCAAACCTAGAGCATAGGCCAAAATAAAAAATAAAACTAAGTCCAAATGCAAGCATCAACGACAACCTAGGCTAGTAATTATGAAAAATCCAAGCAATTAAACCACATCAAGAATGTTTTTAGAAATGGAATAACTGAGTTGCATCATGTAAAAATGGTACAAACACCATATACTAAACTAATTCTACAAATACAACTTACTCCTCATCAAAAATCCATTTATTAAGCATAACCTTGACAATAATCTAGACTAGCTCAAAAAATGCAAAAAATATTATCTTTGCAAACCCCTCCAAAAATAAATTTTCCTACTCATCAAGTCTTCAACAACCTTGGAGAACCTATTAAAGATATGTTTCATAAGATAACCATTTCTAATATCATTAGTTATCCAATACCAAAGCATTAACTTAAAGGCATTCCTTATCTAAATTGGTATAGAGAGAATGAGTTTTATGAATATCATCATGTTCATGGACATAATCTATGACATTATGTGAAAATCAAATAACTAATTTAAAATATGTTGGAACGTGGAGAGATTACATTGGATAATAGAACATCTACATCAAATCATAACCTAGGTATATACTAAAACCCTTTTTCACAACATAACAATAAAAACTAATAAAAATAACAACAAAGGCCAAAACAATAACAAAAATAGTATCAACAACTAAGATAATAATAGAAATATCAATATCAACAACAATAAAAATCAAATTGGAGGAACTAATACCAGAATGATTTCAATACCCAAGAGACTTACCACACAGTTACATATGACTACACTAAAGTTGTAGGTCATATTGTAGGAGGTCATATTTCCACCATCACCATTAATCCAAGACCAAGTGCTAATAGAAAAAGACTATTGCTAAACAATTCTAATCAACCCACTTATGTTAGTAATCCTTCCTTGACTTGGGACCATAAATAGGCACACCAACAAACAAGGATTACTATTTTATAACCTTATAATGATAACTCATCATTACCCCATGACCACAAAAAATTACATTGGAAATCGAGGCTTATCCTATATAGCCCCCATCCATCATCATTTTCTAACAACAATAGTCTAGTATCTAATCATGATTATGCAATCATAACTCAGTGGTCAAAGATTACCATTATTGGTCCATAACCACCTACAAATGAACCAATAAAACCCACCATCCTAGTTAGGAGCAAACCATACTCCACTATTAAGGAAAATGCATTTGACATTGTGGAATAACTTTAGAAGATGCCTGCATAGATTTGTTGCATAATTCTACTATCCATAAAAACATCTTGATAGAGTTTCTAGGCCAATCCCAAGTTTTAAATGACATAAGTTGAGACAAAATCCAAGCTTTGGCTGGACATCTATCCCTAGGACAATAATTAACCTTTGACCAAGGTGACATGTCATCCCTAATCCATCTCCATAATAGTACATTGTAAATTAAAGTTGTCATAGCATGGCATAAAGTGAAACATGTCCTCATAGAGAATGGATCCATCTTGAATATTGTGTCTTTGAAGCTCATCAAGCATTTTAGATATATAAAAATTGATCTAAAATTGGAAATGACCACTATCAAGGCCTACAACAATGAAGAGTAGGAATCACAAGGTACCATATGATTACCAGTTGTTGTTGGCCCCTTAAACCATAATACACTTTTTTATGTGTTAGACCTCAACCTATCTTACAATTTTATCTTAGGTAGACCTTGGATACATGAAATTTGTGCAATCCCTTAGATATTTCATTATTTTCTCAAGTGATCTCACACAGGAATGAAAGACATCATTAATGGATATTTGTAACCTTATGAACATTGTAAACATTTGGAGGTCGAGTATGAAAGTTACAATTACTGCTTTAGCCTAGATTAAGTTCCAAAAAAGGTTAAAGGTAAAGAAATACTTGTTGAGTTACCAAAGGCCAATTGGATAAACTTAGATTTCCTTGATTCATCTTCCCATATGCCACCTCCTAAGTTGTCCAATCATTTTACCATCTCATCCAATAGCCCCAAAGTATTTGAATCATGACACTTTTCACATTGCCAAGCTTCCATAGGGCCCTAAGTCCTATGGAAGACCTAAAGTCAAACCACCTTGTATGGAATGGCAATGAAAATGAAAAGGCAAGCTTCATAGTTTAGCTTCCATCATTTTTATACCGACCACTAGCCAAAAATAATACTCACTTGCTAGTGATGAATCCTAGTTATAAAATGAAAAATTGGTTAATTACTATAAAAATGCCAAATACCCCATTCCTAACAAGATTATGGAGAATCAATCCTATGAAGGAGGAGGCATCAGGTTGAATCAACAGGGTACTCTCGAGCCAAGCTTTATAACATGGTACCAAGGAATTTATGGTCTCAAATTTAAACCACCTGGGGGTGACCCCACATATCTTATTCATGTTCCAATGCCAATGATTAGTGATGATGATGATGTTAGCAATGAAGTAGAGTCTAATCATAAAATTTATGATGACCTTACTAATACTAATCTCTTTGACACCCATGACATTTCTACCATTACCCCACTAGTCCAACATAATCTTCTTCTTTTATATCACCCTCAACTTATAGCTTGGGACCAATAAGAATCCATAGTGCCTGTAGATGATTTTGAGAATGATGAGGCCTTTTGTGATTTTTTAGCTCTAAGAGACAATGTTCTATTGGGAGACCACAAACAATAATTCTCTATCAAAATGGGTCCTACAACCTATTTTGGAAAATGGGTGAACACCTTTAGCCATAAAAAAATAATTAAAACATTGAGGTCCCAAAGTGAAAACCTCTTTGAGGCATTTTTGGACCAGGGTAAAAGTAAAGAGAAAAGCCAATATTCTGGTGAAAACCTATTTCAGGCACCATTAAATGGGGGTATTCACCTTTCCTCAAATGAATCTCTGGATACCACCAATGATGAACTTGTTTTCAGGTCCAAATTAAGTTGTACAAAACAATATATCTTTAATAGAATTATTCAACAATTTCCAACAGTATTTGTGACATGGCCATCCTTACCATTGGGTGATTTAGATTCATCTTGTTTAAGAGAACTTGAAGACCTAGTCCAAATAGAGGAATTTATAGTTGTAGGCCAATTCAAATCATTACCAACTATTTTAGAGGATGGTTTGAATCTCCTCATAGAAGACACTATGGAAGTCAATATCAGGACTCTAGACAACTCATAATGGATCAAATTAGGTACATCTCTCACTAATGAGGAACATGAAATATTTTTAACCCTTTTTAGGGAAGTTATTGATATATTTGCTTTTAGACATGCCAAGTTTGGACTCTGACTTGGTTGTACACCACTTTATTGTACATCCTAATGCCAAACCTATGAAGTAGAAATTATGCAAGATGCATCCTCACATTATTACATTAGTAAAGAAAGAGTTTGAAAAATTGTTAGAATCAAGATGTATTTAACCAATTGAATACTTAGAGTGGATCTTGAATATTGTGCCAGTCAGTAATAAGCTAGAAGGAATAAAAATCTACACTAGTTTTAGAGATATAAATAAGGCCTACCCCAAGGATGACTTTCCTCTACCAAACATTGGCATGATAGGTGACTCCACATCTAGGTACAAAGTGCTTTCACTTATGGATGGATTTTTAGGGTACAACTAGATCTAGATCACACTAGAAGACCAAAACGAAATAGCATTCACCATTCCATGGGGAACATTTTTTATTAGGTCATGTCATTTGGTCTCAAGAATGCTTGGGCCACATATCAAAGAGTCATGACTGTCATATCTCATGATATGATGTATGACATTATTGAAGACTATGTCGATGACATATTGGGTAAATGATAGACCTATATGTATACACATAAATTTTTCAAACTTTTATCAATTAATGAAAATTTGTGTCTTGCAAAAACCCATTGAGTCTTAATCTCTTTGAGTGCATGCCTTAAGGGGTGCACTAAGAAAGGGGTGGGCAGACCGTTAGTGCTTCGTAAGATTGTTTTCCCTTTTGAAACTTTCCATCTACATAATTATATCCTAAAACCATTTACCCTAAGCTTATTCTTCTCAGTCTTACCCATTCCAAACATTTATCATATCATTATCCTCCTTTTTCTTTCCTTGACCCCCTTTCGCTATTTGACTATACTATGTTGATTGGGTCGACCTTGATAGTTTTTAGCCTTTGATTACTGTACAAGGTTGACTGGGTTAACCCTATAATGTTTATGGGTATTTTTCATTAAGATATTTGTTATCCCTTTGACCAACCTATCGCAGTACCTAGTGAATTATCTCCTAAAAACATCAGGGTCGACTAGGTCAACCCTGTATAGCTGACATATTCAAAAAGATTTAAGGAAAGATCCACCTATATATAAACGTTCATTTATAACCATTTGTAAGAATAGAAGTGAAGAAGAATAAGTGAAAATTAACATCTGATTATTGACCATTATACTTGAGGAATATATCTTAGAGTTATATACTTTCTTTAAAGATACAGATATTTTCTTGTGGAGAAGTCTTTTGGATGCATTAGATAAGTTGTATAGCTTAGATATGATTTGTATTTTTTAATTATTAAATACCACATCAATATATTTCAAATCACCTTAGCCAAGGGAAATATCAAGGCTTGATGGGTTCATTTTCAAGGTAAGTATTCCTAACTTATTTTTGTAAGAGTAGATAGATAATGCAGTTGTGCTTCTCTCCCATGCATTAGGATTATGTATACATTGACGTGAGTATATGTATTTTATGCATGTTTAGTTTAGTTTGTTTTTTTTCTAACCCCCACTTTGTACCACAAGATTTGGTGTGCATTAGATTATATTTAGGTTCTTGTTTATTAGATATAGAGTGAACATTAAACGTAGGACTCTTTTAGGGTTGTTGCATGATTATGTTAGACTGTAGGCTTTGGAACCCTTCCTAACATGGTGTATTGTGAAAATTTATCCCATAATTAGATCTATAATATCCCCATATTGGTCATGATTCCACTTAAAAAATGTATTCCCAATCAGAAGTGTAGGTATGCTATATCTTCTTTGAGCCATGAGTAATTTATAGACATGATGCATTTTTGATTGCATACATTATGGTGAACCTAATGTGAACTAACCCTTGCAGGATTTATTCACTTATTTCATTATTTATATCATATATTTTCCATACTTTTCTTAATTTTCAAATTACTTACAATTTTTTTCTTGTTTCCAGTATTGGGTCAACACTGCCGACCGTGTACATCTATTTAGCCTATAGGGTTGACCCTACACATTTTTTTCAACCTATTGGGTTGAATTTTTTGACCCTATATATTTTTTTCATCCTATTGGGTCGACCCTACCAACCTTGTACTTTTTTTAGCTACTACATTGACACTATCGACCTTGTATAGATTTTTGCCTCTATTTTTTTCCTGTTGACCAATTTTATCTCTATTTTTCCTCTTAGATTTTTGATATCCACTCATGATTGGAATAATGAATCCTCTAATAAATTTATTTCTTGATAGTCTCAACCCATTTTGAATATACATGGGTTGTTCTCTCCTACCCCACCTATCTAGCATAGAATACAACTCTTTATGGTGAAGCTCCTCATCAAAATCTTCTCATTATCAATCCATCTCATACCATATAGTCGATTCAGAGAATCCTATTAGAAAAATCCCAAACCATGAAAATCATATACCTTATACCAATTTTACACCTTCTAAACATAGAATTCATAAACTCATAAACCCATCTACATCAAATGTTAGAACCTCACATTATGTTCCACACCTTACAACCAATGTTCACAATCCTTTTGTTACACACATAACAAGATCACCTAGCATTATCACTTCCCAAAGTAACATGTTTGAAACTACTCAAATTGATAATCTAGATAATTCCTAATTATTCAAAAACTTTGATAATAATACTATTTACACTCTTACTAATAATGGTGGCTTTACCAAGCTTCTTTCTTCTTCTACTACACTTAAGATAGATAAAACTAATGTTGGGAATCCTCCACCTAAAAATAATCCTCCAACCAACACTAACAATCCTCTTCCTAACAACACTAATACACCACCTTCAAACCCACCTATTGATACAACTCAACTTCTTGCACACATAGTTCAACAAATGAACATCATGCAGACAACCAATAAATCTCAAATGATGAACATGCATCACCATTTATTAAACATGACTAGTCAACCTCCTTAAGTCATCATGTCTTAACCAAATCAAAATTTTGTCCCTCCTCCTCTTAGAGATGCCAATTAGAATATCATCCCTCAACCTCCAATGAATAATAAAATCCTTAAACATAGTCAAAATGAACCTTTAACCCCATTCATTGCATCCATAGATACTAGAAACATTTTTCCAACTATCACATATAATGGGACTAAGGACCCTACTATATTTCTTAAGTATTTTGATAATATTTATAAGGAATGGGTCCAAACTAAAACCTTTTCTACCACCAATCTCTTAGCCAAAACCTTTATTGGTGATGAGCTTGAATGATACAAACAACCTCTTAGACATTCCATCTCACAACTAGAGGATTTAGTCAATGCTCTAGTGAAGGAATTCCAACATGATGACCTTCTTGAAAATTACCTTAGCCATTTCATCAATGCTAAGCAACTTCCTAATGAATTTGCTAATACTTTCATCAATTTATGGAAGTCTCTCACTCATAAAGTGGACCATAGCATGAATGATGATACTCTTTTAAAACTATTTGTCACTGCTCTTAAACCTCCCCTTCAATACAAATTTTGAATCTTTTCTCCTAAAACTTTAGAAGAAGCCCTAGACCAAGCAAAAAGGCAAGACTTTCTTATGACTCAATTTGAAACACCTCAAACAACTATAAAATAACCTTTTCAATCATTTTCTCATAACATTGATTCATCCAAGCTTCCCCAACCTCAAAATGACACATCTAATTCAACCAATTTTAACCCAACCCACCCTCCCTTTAGTCTATAAAAACTTAAACAAAAATTACCACCCTCTAAACCCATGAGATTTGATCCTTCCAAACCTCCTCCAAAATGATACAATCTTGATAAGTTTTATTAGTGGCATGATATTATAGGTCATTCTCATGATTTTTGTCATGATCTTCACCACTTTTTTCTTTCTTCCTTGCTTGGTCCATAATTCAATCTTGATACTCTCACAAAATAACATTATCAATAATATCTTCAAGCTTTTCAAATTCAATCTCAAGACTCACAATCACATCAACATAACATATCTAATGATCAACAACAATCATCCTATACCTAAAACTCATTTTCTAATTTTTTTTTTCAAACCACATTTGATCCTTTTTCCTACATAAATAAGGAAAGGATAGCTAACATAAACAACTTTAAACATATCATTGCATCTATTGAACCTCAACCTCTTATGCCACATGAACCAAAAGAGTACCTATTTTAAATTCCTACTCCAATGCATATCATATATGGTCCTATTTTACCTCCTTTACCTCTTCATACCTCTCCTACACATCATATGTCACGTTCAACATCCTTAAAATCTAACAAACCAACACATTTTCTTATCTCCAAATGTACCTACCAACCAAATGCAAATCATTTTAATGGTTCAATGTTACCTCACTCTAACTCACATGTTGGGTCATCTAGCGATGCCCATCTACATATCACTTCAAACTTTGGGGCATATAACAATGCCCATCCCTACATCCACTTACCCATTGGGGTATCTTGTGATGCCCACTCTTATTCTAAAATGCATAATAACAAACAAATTCAACTTCAAGAAACCTTTTGAGAATTATAGACTTATATTTAACATGCTCATGTTTGATACATATGTTAGCATAGATCTTACTTGTTCTTTTTGTCTCATGTTTTTGTGCACTTTATTTATTTTACTTTCGATTTATAAGCATCATTGTCTTCCTTTAATTTCTTTGGTTTTATTTCACATTACATTTGACATTTGCTTTCATTTTGGTCCTTATATATCTCTTTTATTTTTGTCTCTTTTATGTTATTCTTTACCTTAGTAGCTTTATGCTTATTTGTTCCTTTATTTATAATTTATCATCATGGGTTTCTCTTTTGTGAGTTTAAAATATAAGACCATGGATAGGACTTGGCCCTCCTCATAAAGTACCACCTTTGTTTATTTTCTCATTTTATTGTTTCACATTTTGATTTTTCGCACCCTCATGGGTTTCTCTTTTATGAGTTATAGTAAAAGACTGTGGATAGGACTTGACCCTCCTCAAAAAATTACCATCTTGTTATTCCTTTTCTAGAAAATATTATTTATTATTATTCTCAACTTTAGCTTTTGCTTCTTTTGATAGATAAAATTTTGACAATAATCTATGTTAGCATGTTTTTCTCCATTTCCCTCATTATTATGATAAGGAATCATGATTTAATATCATTATATCCATTTTTACCCTTTGCCACATTTATTTTTATGATTTGAAGTAATTCAAATTGTTCCATGTGTCAGTCCTCTTGATTCCCACTTTCTTTCACTGCACATTGGATAAAACAAGGTCAAAGTCAAGATTACACTTTTATTTCACCTAGATTTATGAGACTCTTAGACCCCATGCTATTTGAAGTTCTCTCTCTTAGAAAATAAGTCTCAAGTATTTAAATGAAAGTCATATTCAGCACCAATGTTTGGTTTTATAAATATGTATGGAGGAGGAATAGAAAAGTCCATCAAGAAAGTTAAAAGCCAAATCATTTAAAATAAAAGGCAATGATATCTAAAAGGCAACATACAAATATCAAAAGTTAACATCACACCAAAAGACATGATTACAAGCACATCTTCTATCTCTAATTGAATCCCAAACTCTATAATTGGCCTCATATAGAGCTAAGCTCCTTTGGGGTGTGGTAAGCTAGTAGATTGGAATAGGGGAATTCAAAAAACTCTATGGTGCTACGTAATTTCTCATGTAATTACCCAATATTTGTAGTGTATTGATGAATTTGTAAGGGGTCCTAAAGAATGGGGAACATGTTGTGGGAAGGTAGGTATATTTTAATTTTCCTGCATATAGCCTTCATGGGATGATATTTATACTTTATTTGTTGACGTAATACTTGTGTATCTAAGAGAAGTTCTTCAGAGACCTTAAGGTTGAAAGTCCTCTTATTTTGAAAAACCTAATTTGAGTATCTTGACTTTGATAAAGAGTTCCTCTACTTTGGTTTTTCATTTATTCTCCCCCCAACCCATTTAATTTCCCATCTTGACAGGCATATTGTGATTCTAATTTTTTTTCCTCTTCTATTATTCCTTATTCTTCACCTCTTAAAAACATGCTAGCATTACTTTATTTAAGTTTTATCTATCCCTAGAGAAAAACAACATGTTTGAGCAACTATAGATTACACTCTTATACCATTTATTTACCACACCATCTCATTGTCATACTAGTCATGTCATTAGGTGGTTGTGTTTTCTTACATTACATCTAAGAACAAGCATTAAGTTTAAGTATTCATCCTTTAGAGCTTTTGATTTTCATTTCTCCATCATGTTCTTGTTTGATTTTTATGGACTTTACTTATCTTACATATGACAATTGCCATTATTACATGCTTCTATTTTTGTATGCCTTTTTCATGTTTATCTCACATATTCAATTACATTTCATTTTTAGTCTTTCATGTTTTTATATTTACCTATCTTACATGAGCTTACTTTTCAATTTATTACATATTTTTGTTCAAGTTTTCTTGTATTGATAATTCATTTATCATTTATGTTTTACATGTTTCCCAACATGATTTAGTAGGTTCTACATTCCTTTTTGTCATTTATGTTTTACATGCTTTCGAACATGATTTAATATGTTTTAAAATCATTTTTCATTCATTTACACTCATTTGTCATTTATTTACCATCATTTATCATTTATTTGCCATCATTTTATCATTCATTTGCCTTCGATATTCTAGCCTTGCCTTAACAATCTTGATTTTCCAAATTTTCCTAATACCCTCATATAATTTCCTTAATTCATTTTTCACTACTATATGCCTATATTCCAAAAAAATTAATTTTTGGCTATTTTTTGCACTAACTTCTACAGGTTCGCCTAGTGTTATTCATATTGTACACCTTCACATATCTTGTAGTCTACTTTTTTATATACAACATTAAGGTAAGTAAATGTTTGTGTTTTTAAATTCTATCATTTCATCTATATTATTTTCTACTTACTACAATTTAATTAGCATCAACATTGTGTGTTATCATGTTTTATTTCCCGAAGCACCATCTTGTGTTACACTCACGTGACACGTGATGAGATTCGAGTGGGACATATGTATACACATAATATTTTCAATATTTTAGAGATTATTAACACTTTGTATCTTATAATAACCCATTGAGTCTCAATCTCTCTAAGTGCATGCCTTAAGGGGTACACCAAGAAAGGGGTGGGAAGGCCATTGATGATTCATAAGATTGTTGTCCCTTTTTCCACTTGTCATATACACACTGTCTCCTAAAACCATTTAACCTAAGATTATTCTTCTCAGTCTTACCCATTCCAAAAAAAGTTCATATCATTATCTTACTTTTTCTTTCCTTGACCCCTTTTTGCTAGTTGACTGTACTAAGTTGTCTAGGTCAATCCTGTATTGTTTTTAGCCTCTGATTATTATACAGGGTCGAGTAGGTCAACCCTATACTACTTAGGGGTATTTTTCATTAAGAAATTTGTTCTCTTTGGATGACCTAACTTGAGACCTATTGAATTATCTCCCAAAAACATATAGGGTCGACTGGGTCAACCCTATATAACTAACATATTCAAAAGGATTTAGGGTAAGATCTACCTATATTTACAAGTTCATTTCTAACCATTTGTAAGAAGAGAAGTAAAGAGGAATAAGTGAGAATGAACATCTACTTATTGATCATTCTACTTGAGGAATAAAGCTTAGGGTTACATACTTTCTTTAGAGATATGGATCTTGTCTTATGGAGAAGTCTTTTGAATGCATAGAGAGATTGTGTAGCTTAGAGTTGATTTGTCTTTGTTATCCTTACATACCACAATAATATATTGAAAATCACCTTGGAAAAGGGAGAGATTGAGGCTCGATGGGTTTATCTTCATGGTAAGTATTTCTAACTTTATTTTTCCTTTGTAAGAGTAGATAGATAATGCAGTTATGCTTCTCTCCGACACATTAATATTTCATATACATTGACATGAGTATATGTCTTCTATGCATGTTTAGTTTAGTTTATTTTATTTTATTTCTAACCCACACTTTATTCCATAATCTTTGGTATGAACTAGATTAGATTTACTTTCTTATTTATTAGATATAGAGTGAACATTAAACCTAGGATTATTTTAGGGTTGTTGCATGATTGTGTTAGACTGTAGGCTTTGGAACCCTTCCTAGCATGTTGTATTATGAAAAGTGATCCCCTAATTAGGTATAGAATATACCCATATTATTCATGCTCCCACTTAATAAATGTATTCTCAATCATAAGTGTAGTTAGGCTATATCTTCTCCGAGATAGGATTGATTTATATACATGATGCATTTTTGATTTCATACACTATGCTGATCATCCTACCACACTGCACAAAATATTTGAGAGGTTTCATGAATACAAGGTAAGAATCAATCTTAATAAGTACATTTTTAATGTTAATTTAAGAAAATTACTAGGATTCATCATCTCTCATAGAGGCATTGATGTTGATCCTACCAAATTACAAGCCATTACCAAGATGCTTCCACTTTCTAATTTGAAGCAACTCCACAATTTGTAGGGAAAGATTCAATATATCAAGTGCTTCATTTCTCAATTGGATGAAAAATTCCATTAATTTACACACTTACTAAAGAAGGGTGTCACATTTCATTAGGATGAAGAATGCTATAAATATTTTCAACACCTGAAGGACTGTCTTTCCAATCTACCTATTTTGTTACTGCCAATGCCAGGAAAGCCACTCTTACTATATTTATCTACCATAGATAAATCCATATGGGAAATTATAGCTCAACATGATGATAATGGAAAAGAACATGCCATGTATTATATGATCCATATATTGGTTACATATTAACACAATTATATGCCCATAAAAAAATATTTTTTAGCTATGGTCTTTGCAACACGTAAGCTGTAACATTACATGCTTAACAATAAGACCATAGTTATTTACAAAGTAGATCCACTTAAATATCTAATATTAAAAATAGATTTACAAGGATACATGGATAAATAGATCATGCTTTTGAGTGAGTTCAAGATCAAATATGTCACCCAAAAATATATAAAGGGATAGGTCCTTGTAAATTAACTTGTTGAAGATCCCATTGTAGATACCAAACCCCTCACTTTAAAATTTTTAGATGATTCTATCATGGCCATCATTGAAATACCTCTTGAGGAGCAACACTAGAAGCTATATTTTGATGGATCACTCACATCACATAGATTGAGGGTAGGCCTATTATTTATTACATTATAGGGGGATATTATCCCTAAATCATTCTAAATAAGCTTTAATTATACTAATAATATGGATAAACATAAATAACTTATTGTATAGCTTCACCAAGTAGTAAAATGGAATATTCAACATCTCCAAGTTTATGGTGATTCTTAGTTAATCATCAATCAAGTTACATACTACTTTCCAACCAATGATGATAGGCTAGTGTCATACAAGGCCATAATTGACACTCTTGAATCTTAGGTTGATAACATATAGTTTAAACACATACCTAGGTCTAGTAACAAAATAAAATATGCTATGGCCACCATTAGCTCTTTGATCCATCATGCCAATAAAGTAAAAAAAAAAAAATTCCTCATTGAACATATTCTAGCATTAGCTCATGAACCTTAAACCATCATAATGATCTATGATATTATTTGTCCTAGATCTATATGGTATTCAAACCTCTTTACCTATCTTCATGACTGTATCATTCCACCAAACCTATCATACAAACAAAAAAAGGACTTTACCCACCAAGCCTCACATATACCTTAGTTGGTCTAACACTTTACCACCATAACTTTGATGGAATTCTTATTCATTATTTAAATTTGGAAAAAAAAATATTAGTGTTATGAGAAGTTCATGAATAAGTATGTGGAGCCCACATAAGTGGGTTCATCCTAGCCAAAAATCTCCTATGTACCATCTATTATTGGCTAACTATGGATGCATATGTAGTTACTTATGTCAAAAGGTGTGATAATTGTCAAAGGCATGCCAATCTGATTCATGCCTAAACCAAAATGCTAAATCAAATGCTTAATCCATGGTCATTTTCAACATGGAGACTTGATATTATTAGGAATATTAACTCTATCACATTTTATGGCCATAAACACATCCTTACTGGTACCAAATATTTCACTAAGTGGGTCGAAGCTATACCACTCACTTATCTGATTGGAAAATAGATTTTTAAGTTCATTTTCAATCATATCATTTGTTTTTATAGTATCCCATCTAAAATTATATCTAATAATGGTGGATCATTTAATAATAAATATGTCAAAATTTTGTGTGCTAAGTACAATACTTCTCAACATTTTTTTATTGCTTATTACCCACAAAGTAATGGCCAATCAGAGGCATCTAGTAAAACCATTATTAACATCCTTAAAAAGATTATCAATGATATTGACCATGATTGAAACATCCATATCTTCCACACCCTTTAGGCATACCATACTAATTACCATACCCCAATAAGAGCCACTCTATATTCCCTAGTTTATAGCACTGAGGCCATTCTTTCCATAGATGTCAAGTTACCTTATATTCATATCTCAATGAAACATATCCTAGATGATGAAGATTATTGAGTAGCTCACCTACAAGAGCTAAACTTACTAGATGAAAATGCATGGTCGATGTCAAAACCCTTCAAGCACACCAAAACATACTCTATGGCTACTATAACTAATGAGTTAAACATAGAGAGTTTGAACTTGGGGATTTTGTTCTCAAAGAAAATGCAAAGAACACCATGTTCAAAAATAAGAAGGGCAAGTTCAAACCCAACTGGATAGAACTCTATATCATTATTAAACATTATGGATCTAGATCATATAGGCTCACTACACGAGATGAATATGAAATTGATGAGCCATTGAACATCATACACCTCAAGTGTTACTTCACTTGAGAAACTTGAAGTATTATCTAAGAGGCACATTCTCATTATACCATATTATCATCTTCTTTGCACCATACCATATACTACTCTACTATGCCTTCACTATCTATCGAAGTTATACCCTATCATATACTATTCTATCATACCTTTCTTTTTGACCAAAGTTGTTTTTAACCTCCCTACCAAACCCCTTTGACCTTGGTTCCATTCCATTAGTTCTTTAACCACATTTAGAAAAGGGATTCAGATCAAGTTTTAGTAGCTGATTTGGTATTCTAGATAAAGGTCATATTTTGGACCAGTATGACAATGGTTTGGAAATTACATCCTTCATTTCTTGTTTCATTTCATTTCAAGTGTTCTTGATTATAACCAAATTTGAGTAAATCAATGTTTCCCTCTATGCTACTAATTATAATCGTATTTGGGCAAATTAGTATCATTGACCTATGTTATTGTTTCTTAATTATAACTACCTATGGTAAAATTAAAAATAACACCTTTATCATTTATTTAAGTCCCACCTTACCATTCCTCTACCATACTATGTCATTTGCCTATTTTGAGAACTTGCTACTACCTATTTAGATTCCTCCACTATAAGGTGGAACTACAATGACTTGAAGTCCCATCCTAGGATTATGTAAGAAATGCTTGATTTACATTAAGGTCAACTTAGTCACCCTTTTGCCATGATCTTGTTGTTTTGTAAACATTTCAAGTTTGTACACTGTCACCATTTTGTGATTTGGTCCTTTTGTATCTTATAATTCTCCATCGAGTTGAGATGCTCAAGAAATTATAAAAAAATTTGCTAATAATATTACACTCTCACCATTTTGTGAGCCATAATTTCTCACGCACTCAATTTTATGAGATCATATTATTTCCTCTAAAACATCCATCATGTTTTATTATCATCAATTTTCTTCTATCCTATTTCCTGGGAGAACTACATTTGGCTTGAAGTTTATGTTGGATCTTGCATCCATGGAACTATGTAGGTAGTGTCCACTTTCCAAGTGCATTGAAAGTCATCTCAGCTACCCCTTCTTTTTCTTCTCTTCCCCCATTTTGTTTATTTGTTTCATTATCTCTTCTAGCCTAGGGGTAATGTTCAACATCTTGTTTTTTATTTTTTGGGCTAACATTATGATTAACCATTGTTTGTGTTTGTTTCATATCCCATTGGTTATTTTGTTCACTTTTTTTTCTAGGTATTTTGTTTTTGTTTTTTTGGTGTTTTATTTTCATGTTTGTTTGTTTGATTTCATTGTTGTTCCTTGACGTAGTATCTCTATATTTATTGGGTGATTCTTTGTGAATTATACTTAAGTCCATCCATATTCATGCATTCACATTATCATTATAGTTTTTATCATTGGTGCATTATTTCTAATTATTTCTTGGACTGCATGTCAGTCTTTATGCATATTTTGGCTAAGTTATCATGGTACCTACCATCATGTGCTACAACAAAAATTATCTCTAGAAATATTACAAGTAATGAGTCCATGATATTTCTCCTTAGTCATCTAAAAAACTCCCTGATCTATCCCAATCATTTACCAAATATAGAGTATTTAAAACATGAAATAATTTTAATCCTTTCTAGTTAGGACATACATCTCCATACTAGCAAATTTCCCAAATTCATTTTTTCCTATATACCAACTTACTCTTACTTCATGAATATAGATTCAATGTGTAATCCACCTTTTTCATTTTGCCATGTTACTCCCATCATTTTGCCAATGATTCTAACTACCTTTGGGAAAATCATTATGTATCATGCAACTGTGGTACCAATGATTATAACTTCCTTTGGGAAAATCATTATGTTTCAAAGCATGCTACTGTGCCAATGATTATAACCACCTTCGAGAAAATCTTTACATTTTGATCTATCTAGATGTTAAGGATTATAAGCACCTTTGGGCAAATCATTATCATTTTTTTTCCCAACAGGGGCATGTTTTTATTGTGCTAATGATTATAAACACCTTTAGGTAAATCATTATCTTTATCTACCTGACTAGGGCATGTTTTCATCTTGCTAATGCTTATAACCACCTTTGGGAAAATCATCATCTCTATCTACCCAACTGGGGCACGTTTACATCCTGCTAATGATTATAACCACTATGGGAAAATCATTATTTTTACTTTTAATGCTTATAATCACCTTTGGGAAAATCATTCTCTTGTTACCCTTTTCCTTTGGCTAATTATTATAATTACCTTTGGGCAAATCATTAGCTATTTTCCTTCCTATTCTGATGATTATAACTACATTTGAGCAAATCATCCTTTTTATCTACCCATTTGGGATAGCTAATTATGCCACTAATTATAACCACCTTTGGGTAAATAAATATTTTTCACCCCATTTTTTACCTTTTGGTCCCATCATGCTCCTTCTTTTGAGGGACCAATCATAGACCTTTTTTACCAACCTCTCTCTCAAGGGGCATCCAGGGCTCATCCATCACTGTGTGGGGCATTAGGCATACAAGACCTTTTCATTATTTGAGAAGATGTTATTGTGCCTATATATTTCAACA
This sequence comes from Torreya grandis, assembly GCA_037957365.1. Lineage (NCBI taxonomy): Eukaryota > Viridiplantae > Streptophyta > Pinopsida > Cupressales > Taxaceae > Torreya > Torreya grandis. Next base: position 1,763,769 of record JARHVA010003289.1, read on the forward strand.
CCTTCCCAAATATGGGAAAAATGTAACATATAATTTTGGCCATAATTGGCTTTTGACCAAACAACAAACTAATTTCTACCAAACCTTGTAAATTAAGCTTAAAAATCACTAAACATCCTAATTTAAATCATGCATCATTCATCAAAGCTTAGAATCATGTTGAGGTATACTTATTTGGGACACTAGCTCATATTTAATTATAACCTATAATGGATTCATCCCTAATCACTTTGTGACATAACAACTGTTAATTTTGGCCTATAGACCCATTAAACGGGGTACTTGAACAAATCTTAAAAGAGCTAAAATGCTAATCAAAATTTATCATCTAATTAAACAAGATTAAATTCTTAGTTTAATTATCCATTTGCAATTAATTAATATCTAAAAATGGAAATTCCAAAATTCAAAATATCAAGCCTTTCCATCATTGCCTTTACAAGTTGTTGAGCTCTTCCAAAATATCTCAAAATATCTAATTTGAGATCCATGCCTAGTAATTGCAAATCATAATTACATGACAATATTTAACTTAAATGGATCTATTCTCAACTTACCTAAGGTTAATTTGAACCCATTCCATGTTTAAACTCAATCTTAACTGTTAATTCTTGAGGCTATAAATATAAGATCATACCCATTGATGTTTAATATCTCTTCGTGTAAAGTTATTATGCCTAAATCTATTAAAATATTTTGATAGTGTAGTGTTATAATGCTAATTTTAAGAGAGAAAAGCCTTGAAAGTAGTTTTACCATGCCAAATTCATAACCCAAACAACCAATCTAAGGTGCCAAGGAAAGGTGAAGCCAACAAAGCTCCATTATCAAAGATTTATTGATGCACAAACCAAGCAAGCCACTTTAACAAGCCATTTAGATCTCTAAGGAAGTTAAAATATTATTTTATTTTATGTTTTAATTGTGTTTTCATATGGATATTTGTTACCTATGATCTCCTTAGTGTCTAGGATAGAGGTGTTAGGATTTTAGTGAGTTATTTTGAATTGTTTTGTTGGACTAACATAAGACTAAAATCCCCTCTACATATTCATTGTTCACATATACCACACATTTTGAAAATATATCATATAATGGTTAGATAATACAAATAGGCCAACCCATACATTTCAAAATATTTACATTTTGGATGAATTTTGAGGTACAAACTCTTTATAAGGAAAATAGACATTAGTGTCGACTATAGTAGGATAGTTAAATATTTAAGGTATATAAATTATATTAAAGGATACAAAGAATATTTTAAAATTTATATAGTGTATAGGTGATCTAGGTCATCAAAATGATAGGGTTAGACTATAAGATAAGTAGTTAGGTAAAATGAGATGGTGAATGTGAGCCTTTCGCTAGTTAGAAGGTTTAGGACTAAAGGATAGAGCCTTGATGGGTATTTTTCAAGTGTATAAGATTAATATTATATATATATATATATATATATATATATATATATATATATATATATATATATATATATATATATATATATATATATATTTTAGCATCTACATTTGCACCCCATTTAATCTAGTAATGCATAAGGATGAAATTACTATGTTAAAAGAAATAAATGCGTACCTAGGTGTGTACAACACACCTTGCCTTTGCATGAGCCCTGATGAAATTTGTTGCTACTGTATGACCTATAGATAAGAACATATTAAAATATAAATTAGTGAATTTAATCTGAAATTTAATAATTATAATGCTTGAAAATTAAAGAGAGAAAAGAAGGAATACACCTGTGTGTTGATGCAACCATGTTGCCCCTTGGTACTTTGATTTGGTAAATATGCTTCCTTATGAAGAATTTGAACTATAATATGTTTTTATCTTAACCTTGAATATTTTAAGATTAAAATTTATAGGGTAATTATTCCCCCAATTTGGTGCAAGGGTGAGTTATGACACGATCATTGAGATCACTGAATCACAATTACACAACTCAAATAAAAGTATAGTAAATACAAGTTAAGTTGTATAACCAGTTCAACTTAAAAAAGGGGAGTCGTGATAAGGCTATTTAAGGAATTTAATATCAATCTCATTAATCAAAGGAGCTAACTAATATCGATAGAAAAGGCTCAAAATAATGCTTCTTGGTAAAAATAGTGCTTCTTGAGAAAATGTTTCAAATACAAATTTGTAATTTTTGGTGCATTTGCATGCTATATTCACATATAATGTGTATAAATACGAAGTGTTTATTAAAATGTAACCTATGATATATAATTATGTATGATATTTGTCACAAATCTAAAAAAAATTGTCCCAAATCTATAAAATTAGTGCCAAATATATAGGATTATGACCCAAGTGTATATCTAAATCATATAAACTGTATCAAATTTTGCCAACTGTGGATGTGTGGAATCATGCTTCTATGACATGCCCATAGTAATATGCTCCACTTTTTAGGTGAGTTGAATTTATTATAGTATTCACCTTACCTTAAAAGGGTAAGATAACTATATTATATTTGTATGAATCATGTATCATATAGGAGTAGCATTTATAAGTAGATATATCAATGAAGCTCACAATATGTGATCACAAAAATACATAATATGGATGATATAGATCATGTCAACATATATAAAGTAATAGTAAAATCTCAAAAAATAATCAAGCACACACACAATATCACTCAATGTCAAACAAAAGGGGTCTAAGGAGACCACAAACAAGGGGTATGTTCAAATGTCGCATACTCAAAGGGATGACATATTCAAACATCCACACACAGAGAAATAAAATTAGTGGAATATTGGCTTAAAATAAAGGAAAATATTCATTTTTTTCAAAATCAAGACAATAAAAATCCATAGGTACACTCAAGGAAGTCATAATGTGAATAATCAAAGTATAAGCAACTATCATAAGCATATCATACTAGTCCTTACATGTATGTGTTAGAAAAAAATGTCATGCAACATAGCATATCAATTACATGTTTTAATATGTAAACATGATTATAGGAATGTGTAAGTGTTATTATATAATCTCAACATGATAATTTAAAAGTGATCATAAAATAATATAACCTATGTCGATCATGAAAAAATAAGTAGATGCCCCCAATATAGTTTACCACATGGGAAGAGGGGAGGTCCAATATTTGTATGTTCAATAACATGGGTTTGGTTTATACTTGTATCACACTCAAGTATGTGTGAAACATGTGTGTATATAAAATAAATCATATGTTATCTACTATCATAAAACAAACAACATATATTCCAAAGAGCTAGTAAACATGTGTATGTCGAATGTTTATTTATTTATTTGTATTTTATTTCAAATATTTTATTTTTTGAATTTTTTGGAATATTTATAAGGAAAAAGGTATATCATATGATTCCACCTAAGGAAAATACATATGAATCTCCAAACTTATAATGGTACATCAAATTGGTGATAATACCAAGGGGCATGCATAGGTGTCATTTGGAATTGTAAAATCTTTGGAACTCTGTGTATGTCACATAGGACTATGTGGCCATGAAGAGGTAATATGAGGAGTAGTGGTTATTGAAACCCATTGTTTAGTGATATGTGGTTTATTTGGTGTAGCTGTAATTGGAAATTTATTATTTGCTCTTAGTAAATGGGTGGACCATGTAGGTGTAAATGAGGACTCTATGGAGTCCATTGTGTATCTTTGTTGCAACACTTTCAAGTATCAACTTCCTAGGAAAGGGGATTAAATTTTTCTTACCCTTTTGTGCATGATTAACCTTATTAGGTTTTATAATTAGTTATCTTGGAATAAAATTCTATTATTCAAGTGGATGTTCATATAGAATTCCAGTAATAGTGAAAGAAATCCTCAAAACTATAGAAGATATTGTGCATGGAAATGTGCCACTATTTTCAGATAATAATTATCCATAATATGTTGGAGGAAAATGTACATTATAGTCCATTTGAACTTACAAAGTTTTCTTAGAATGATATTGTACTAGATTTTTAAATATATTTTTATTTTGATGGTCACCAGGTTGTGATCCTAAATCCATTGGAGGATAATCAATGGTAATCTATTGATTATCAATAAGGTCTTGAATCTTGTTTTTCAAGGTATAAAATCTATTTTTAGAATGTAGAGTGCCTTGGTAATAGTCACATTATGCAATGACATCATATATTTTTGGTAAAGGTTGACTTATATCAGCCTATATGGGGAGAGAGAGAGATATGAGATGATACTCCACAATCTTATTAAGTAAAAAAGCTAGAGACTCATGTAATCATGTAAATTATCTCCTTGATGTATTGAATAAGATGAGATGGTTAAGTTATAGTGACAACATATTAACCTTGAGGGTTGTTTCCTTGTTAACCTTTGTATCCATGTTTGAATAAACAAACACTTAAATTCAGTTATCAAAATAGTAAACTTTTGTATCCATGTTTGAATAAACAAATAATTGAATACATTGGTCAATGACATGTTAAGGTGGTAAATTATTATATTCATATGAAATATTGTGCTCTAACCACTTGATAGAGTTTATCATAGAGGACATATATGGTTTTTATATATTGCTTGGGAATATTATTGTACGTAGTGTTTTCAAGAGAATAAACTTGTATTTGAGAGACTTGTGTAATATATCAACGTGTGAAATATTATGAATAGCCCCATTAGATTGGTTTGGAATATGATATGTCATTAATTATTTCATGTACTCCATTTGGATTCATTAATTACAAATATTGACTTGTATGCATAAAGGCAAATCTTGATTAATAATATCCTTTGAAGGTAAACCTTTGTAGTTAAAAGTGATGAGATTTACATTGTTTTTGAGATTTTATTTATTATCCACAAAATAAGTTATCTCTATATCACTTAGTATTTGTGTTTCACATAAGGATTCATAAAATATATTTGTATAGATATTTGACTGCTTTATAAGATCAAAAAATGAGATTTTAGTATGTGTATTGGTAAGCTTAGGTGTGAAACATTGGGAGTATTCACATTGGCACCCATTGAAACTAGTTGAGTGCTTTTTATTATTTCAAGAAGAGTTTTAAAGATAAATTAAATTTTCATCTTATTTTAAATCATTCTCTTTGCTTTTATCACTTTGTTGCCTACCTTTGATTATGTCATTGATTGATTTAACAATATATGGAATATAACAAGCAATGATTACCATAATATATTGTACAAGGAAATAACTAAAAGATGTATCCACATGAAGCAAGGTTAATTACCTTTGTAATTAAATCTGATTTTTAAGATTTTAACAATTTAGAAAATTAGAAATTAGAAAAAGTATAGGGCAAGCTAGGGTTTTTCAATTGAAGATATAGAGGTCAGGTTCACCAAATGTTAAAACATTTTTTGGGATAAGGTATTAGAGTTAAATGGGTAGAATAACCTAATCAAATGTATGAACAACACTATCCTAGAGTATGCCAATTAAACTTATTTAGTTAACACAATATATTGAGTCTAAAAAATTATTAATTATGAAAAGAACAATGCCAATTGATATTATGATAATTAAAACACAAGGAAGGGATAATAGTTATATTATGTATAGATGTGCACATAAATATAAGTTGTGTAGAGGTAGAAGCACCTATGTTGATGCTGAGGTTCTAGTCATCAAATTCTAGAAATATTATTTATGGATGCCTAGACACTTACATTGATGTTTCTATCTAAGTTTCAGTGGTTTTATCATGTATGAAATATTTAATGTATTTAAAAATGACCACCTATGTCTATTATGGGTTTCAATAACATTTATATTGATGTATATATTGCATGCATAGGCTATGTATGATTGTATATAGCTCAAACCCTACTTATTCACCTTAGGTTTTCTCACCTTGATAAAAAATGGTTTGGGGTTTCATGATGTTGAGATGACCTCAAGAACCCGTCTATCAGTGAGTTATACCTACATTGATAATAATCCAAGGAGGGAATCATACATATGTAGTCATCCCCTTAGTGTGGCCTTGTGTGTACATAAATGTGCAATATGAAATATGTAAGGGCATACAATGATCTAGTTTATAACTTGATAATGTTCATAACTTATAACTTGTAAATTAATAATAAAAAAATGGTCTATCAAGTAACAATAAATTCATACAACACTATCGATATACCATGGTATCAAACTTATTCAACATACATGATAAATTCCTTGAAAGGTTTTCCATTAAAAATATATATCATGCATCATTTTGTTTCTTCTATGAGGATTTAATTTCCCAATAATAATAATAATAATAATAATAATAATAATAATAATAATAATAATAATAATAATAATAATAATAATACCTAGGTGGATAACATTTTATTAATTTTCCCCCTTGTATTTAGATTCATATGCACATTTCATTCCCCTATTATTTAAATGAAAATATATTATGTGTTTAAATTCCATGGCTCACTCAATGGATTTCGAACCAAAGACTCACTGAATTAGACATTTAAGACAAATATCTTCTGCACTGAAGCTTAAAGACAATGAAAATAACACTCTTAAAAAACTTACCACTAGAGAAATGGTGTAACACCTCTTATCATGCCAAAATAACTTATGTCCATCTCAGGGGAAAAAGAGTCGCATACATTATTCTAATAACAAGTAAAACATTAAATATCAATTCATAGGACAAGTAAAACTTAAATTAGATTAGAAAAATATGATTCCAATATTAAGACATTCTCATTAAATCCAAGAAAACTAATATGCAAAGAGGAAAAGGTAAGAATTTGTATGAATGTACAATAATAAGGATATCTCTATATTAAACAAAATGAAGAGAAAATTGGTCGGTAAAATAACTTCTAATGAGATTTTACATAAGAAATATATACTCTAAGCCAACATAAAGACTAGATGATTAATAAATTTCACTTGAAAATTTAATAAGTTTTAATTTGGTAGAGTTTAGATATTTATTAACAAATCAATTCATTTTGTAGTTTAAAATGTCATCTAGTTACGAGTCAAGTAAGTTATGTAGCGATCATTATGATCGATGTGCCTCACAATGAAGAAAAGGTACCTTGAAATGTGGCTAACACTAGTGTGAGTGATATAAGGTCATATGTTTAATACCCTCACTCAAATTTTTAAAATTTTATCCTCCATTGTAGTGGTAGACCAAAAAATATATAATTCATTCAATACAAATAAATATTCATCACTTTGTCTATACATCCCTCTATAAATAAGTATGCATTGTGGAAGCCATAAATCTCAACCATTGGTTACTACCACATTTTTACCTATGTGCTATGTGTTACCAATATACTTAATGTATTTGTATTTATTCCAACTATTTTTCATAGTGACCTAATTAATTTGTCCATCTTTTTTCCATCTGTCACCTACATTATGATGTAAATTTTAATCATGCTTTTCCTCCCTCAATCCAATTCATTTATTTTTTATTAATTAATAATAAATATAATATAATATTATAACATATTTATGTGTATAATGTTTCAAATTGGAAAAAATTATACCAAAAGTTGAAACATGAGAATGAGCTCTACTAGGATTTGAATCTTCCCCTAGGTTTTTCATATTTTTCTTGCAAATTGATCCTGGCAAGGAATCCATATGTATTGGAGGAATACAAAATGAATAATTTAGGGGGGATTTATCCCCCATATAAAACAAAAAAAAAACCATCCTTTAATAAAATGGTGGTCGTACCATCAACCTCTAACTCAGAGGAGGAGATTAATGCCCTGATGAAAGTAGTTGGCAAGAAGAAGCTGCAAGATCTAGTAAATGGTTAAAAAAGATCATGCATGCAATAAAATAAAGATAACATAATAGCCATGATATATCCAATATAAATTAGGAATATTAAATCAGGTTTGCATGGAAAGACCCTGATCTTTAAGTTCTTAGGAGCATAAATTTCTTTGAAAGAATTACATGCCTAGACCAGATGGAACTGAAAGATAAATGAGAGTATAAGCTCAAAGTCTGCATCAAAGGGTACTTCATTGGAATATTTTCCAATGAAATAGATAGATATAATGTGTTAAAAGGAGGGTCATACTTCTTTAGGAATGTGTGACTATTCATTAAGTAATGACACATAATGTTTAGGCCAACAAAAGAACTCACAAATATTACATCTATCTAGATTTGAATGTACACTCTTTCATATAAATTTTGGTCTATGTATGTATTTAAAATTATTTCTAATATTATTAGTAAATCTAAATATATATCAAAACCTTGTCATGTCAAAGGCCTATCTAGCTACGCTAGAATTTATGTTGAGCTAGATCTCACACAGCCCTTACCAAAGAAAATCACTATAAAAGTAGGGGAAATGGTGTGGATTCAAGATATATACTATTAGAGCATTCCATTTTACCACAAAATATATCATGAATACTAGAACTTGATTAGAGAATTTCCAACACTACATAAAAGTAACACCATATAGAAAGACCCTAAAATAATAGAAAGATTCAAAAGGTTTTGTCAAGCCAAAACAAAAATACTATTAAGAATTAGAATAAAACAATAAAAAAAAGTGCCAAAAGAAAGTAACAAAGGAGTCAACAAAAAATCCACCCCAACAAAAGCAATAGAATATATTCCAAAAATTCAACCCTAGGATAAACACAACAATGTGGAGATGGAAGACATCACAATAAATTATGGATTTAAAGAGGATATGGAGAATATAATTAAAGATTTAGGCATAGAAAAATAAAAAAAATAGAAAGATAGAATGGTCACAAGGTAAACAAATAAAATGAAATAACATAACAAAAGGCCTGAAACACAAAGAAAATTGGATAATCTTGGATGAGGAAGAGGACTCAAATTCAGAAATGGATGAGGATAACATGGGATCCATGCAAACTCTGAATCTTAACCATAAAATAAACATTAGAAAGAGGAGGAGAGGGATATCAAGAAAAAATAAGAAGAGGCCTAAAGAAGCTATGGAAGTTGTTTGGGTAGAGACCTAGACACAAGTAAACACTATCTTGGCAAGCACTAAGAAAAATAACCCTCCTCGATGTAGATCATGTCATGGAACATAAGGGGTATCAATTCCACATAAAAAAAGAGAAAATTGATGGAAATAATAATGCAACATAACCCAGAAGTAGTCATGCTCCAAGAAATGAAGTTGGAAAAGTTGGTAGATCTAATAAGAGTATATTAAGAAGTATCAAAATGAAATGGTAGTGAGTGATGCCACTGGGAGGACAAGAGGCATGAATCTCCTATGGGACCCAAAATCAATTATTATAGAGATCATCCATTATCATAATAAATTAATAATCTATAAAGTAGTCTCTTTGAGATTGGATCTCAATTTTTTTTGGTAAAAGTTTATGGTTCTCAAAAAAAGGAAGAAATAGAACTAGATTGGGAGTAGTTGGAGAACAAAATAAAATTATAAGAGAACATTATTTGGATCATTTGGGGGGGGGATTAAATGATAGAATGGATGCCTCAAATAAAAAGGGAATGTGAGATAAGAACTACTTAACTTTTTGCAACTTTATGGAGAGGGTAAAATTATGTGATCTCAAAACTAAATGAGGATGATTTAGTTGGATTAACATAAGGTTTTGAAAATTTAGAAATACTTTATAGACTTTTTATCTCATAAAAGTAGATTAAGAATAATAATATCCTATAAATAGAGGTGATCAAGACTTCTAGCTTAGATAATTGGCTGATAGCCCTCCATCTTATGAAATATGAATAGTTACTAGTTAGATATTCCTTTAGGTTTGAGAAGATGTAGCTATAACATCTATACTTAGATGATTTTATAACCTAATAATATAAACACTTGAACAAGAGATATGGGACTAATATGTATCTATTTTCTCAAAAATTGAGAGAGATAAAAAATGCTTTGAAAAAATGGAATCAATTCATATTCAGAAACATTTTTTAGATTAAAAAAGAGTTAGAAAGGAGAAAAGGAGATATATAGGAAATGAGAAAGGAAGGGTACAACTCCAAATATATACTAGAGGAAGAGAAAGAGATAGTAAGAAAACTTGAAGATTCCTAAAAAAAGGAGGAAATTTTTTGGCAACAAAAATCGAGGGTAATATGGATAAAGGAGGGGGGATAAAAACACCAATTTTTTCCACTTATCATGTAGAATTAGAAGACAAAAGAATTAGATTCATAAATTAAAAACTATGAAAGGTACTAGTGTGGAATATCCCATAGAAATCAAAGAGTACTTGGTGAGGTGCTGGGAAGACATGTTAAATCAGGATGGCATAGGTAACAAAGAAGACCAAGAAGCCTTTTGGAGGAAAATACCTCAATTGGTCACTCAAATAGATAATAAAATCTTAATGGAGGATATCTCTCTTGAAGAAACCAAAAGAGAGGTCTTCAAGATGATAGGAGACCAATTTTTGGCCTTGGATGGGTTCTCAGCTCTCTTTTGTCAACACTACTGGGATATCATAGGGGAAGAAATTAGGGAAGTGGCATAGGAATCCAAGGAGTCTCAATGAAATTTAAAATAATTCAACTCCACATTCCTCATTCTGATCCCCAAAAAATTAGAAAGTAGAACCTTGAAGAAAATTTTCCCAATTTTTTATGCAATACCATCTATAAGATCATTTCAAAAATTATTGCTAACCAACTATAAATAATCCTTCCAAAGCTTATCTCAAAGGAAAAAGGGGGATTCATAAAGGGAAGGAAAATCATAGATGGTATTGTCATAACCCATTAAATCATCCACTCCCTTCACATTATTAAGAGGAAATTAATGTTGATTAAAATGGACATATCTAAGGCCTATGATAAAGTTGATTGGTCCTTTATGGATGGAGTGATCTAAAAGTTTAGGCTTAGTCTAGAATGGAGAATATGGATTCAGAGTTATTATTACTCATCCAATTTCTTAGTGATGATCAACAGATCCCCAAAAGGGTATTTCCCCTCATCAAGGGGGGCTCAAACAAGGGGATCCTCTCTCCCCATATCTCTACATCCTAATGGTAGAGGCCCTAGGAAAACATATAAAATTACTAAGAGATGAAAACAAGATCAAAGAGTTGGAAGAGACAATTGGAGAATCTTCACACTCTCATCTCTAAAATTATGGATGATATTATGCTTTTCACTAACCCAACTCAATAAGAGGTCAAAAAAATAAGGGATCTATTATGTAGCTACAAAAAAGCATCAAGTCAATTAATTAATAGAAGTAAATCTAAGTTATTTTTTTTATCAATGTTTCCCCTAATCTAAAATCCTTCATTACCAGGATCTTAGGCTTTGAAAAGGCATATTTCCTAGATAACTATATAGGATTCCCATTCTTCAAAGGTAGTGGAAATAAAAATCTCTAGAATAAAGTCACTGAAAGATGAGGAAGATAAGAAGTTGGAAAGGTAAGCACTTGACATACACATGATGTATGATACTCATAAATATAATCTTGCAATCCTAAACAAGCTATTGGTTCTCTCTTTTGAATGATTACTCAACAATCTTGAGTGAGATGAATAAAATTCTTAGAAACTTTCTCTATCAAGGAACAAGGGACAAGGCCAAATTACCTCTTCTCACTTCAGAGAAAATATGTAAACCAATCAAATAGGAATGGGTAAGAATAAGGAACCTTGACAAGGTTAACCTAGCCCTCATAGCCAAACTAGTCTGGAAAATGGGAGTTAATCCCTCTTCAATATGGAGTGACTTGCTAAGATAAAAATACCCTGACAAAAATAACCAAGAAGAATCTTCATGATAAAAGAACTCCCTAATGGATCCACCATTTGGAATAGTATGAAAGATGAAAGAAGGATTATTATAAAAGGACTTTTATATAATGCATGAAATGGGGAAATAATAGACTTTTGGGGGACAAATGGATCACTCAAAAAACCTTGAGACTAGAAACAAGCTTATATGGTATTAAGGAAGAAAGTATAAGGCAATGGGAACACAAAGTAAATATTATTAGACTAAAAACACAGAGCAAGAGCACAAAAATTTCACTTGCAAAACCTTTCAAAACACCGATGAAACACAAAATGAAGACCAAAATATTATAAATGGCATCTTTCAAGGTTTTTGGATTCTCTAGATCTCAGAAAAAGACTCGTTGGATTGAAATAAAAAGGGCGCAGGGGCCTATATAGTAAAATAAGGATATGAAGACAAAATAATAACCCATATCATGCCTTATAAGAAATTGAATGAATTATAATTTGGAGTTCAAAATTATGGCCAAAGGAAAAATCCTCTCTATGGTTAAATATGCATGGAAAGATTATAATAGGATAAAATATTAAAAAGAAAGGATTCCAAGCACTGTCACTATGTGTTCTATGCTATTGTAATAAAGAGAGTGTTAAACACCTTCTTCTTCAATGTAACTATACCTTGGGGATTTGTAATAAGTTTAAAAAAAATTATAACCTGAGTTGGAATTTGAAATACAATCTCCCAGATCAACTCAGAGTGTGGCAGTGTAATAAGAAGATAAACATTGTAAAGGACATATGGGAAATGGGTCCAAGTGTTCCAATAAGGAAATTTTGGATTGAATGAAATGACAAAATATTCAAGAATAATGGTAGGCACAAGCCCCCACAGAAATTTTGACACAACTAGAGGTGTGCATAAGTCAGATTACCCTCTCCTCAAAGCAATTGAAAAATAAGGAGGCCAATCTGGAGGAAATTAAAATCCTTCAAAATTAGGGATTGCCAAAAAGATCTATGAAGCTAAAAAACCACGATAAAATCAAGAAAAAGAAATGATAATAAAAACATCAAATGAGAACCTCCAAAATATGGGGTGGTATAAAGTGAACTTTGATGAGACATCAAAACACAACCTGAGGGAGTCAAATGCAGAGGTGATTATAACAAATCACAAGGGTAAAGTGATAGCATATACAAACATCTATACCAAAATCAACATAAATAATATAGCAGAAGTTGAGGGCCTTATTCTAGGAATTAATTTGGATTTAAAATAAAATATTAATAACTATAGACATCTAATTCCTAACACCATTTGTGTTGAAATTGTCAATCTTACTCAAATTGCACTCAAATGCACATTTTAGGTCAAAATCTATAAAACATCCTAAATGGTTTGAACTTGCCATTTACAAGTGCCATTTTAGGTCAAAGTATCCCTAAATATGGTAATGCATTTTATGGGCCAACTAACTTTGATCAGATCATTTTGAGTTAAAATGACCATTTCACCATTTAGTGCACTAGATCACTCTTTTCTTCCAATTTATTGGTACACATACCTTTGTTATTTATTGTTGGAAACATCCTAAATGGGAATATGGTTCCTATGCATCTAATGTCACTTTTTGATTCTTCTCAAGTTAAATTACAACCTAGTAATATGACTTTTTGACCATTTTGATTAATTAAGGACCAATTTTCAAATAATTGCACAAATGTTGATTCTTGAGTCAAATTATAACCCATTAATATGAATTTCTAACCATTTTGATCAAGGACCAATTTTCAAATAATTTCACAAATGTTGATTAAACTTGTTTAAGGCTAATTAATCCAAATCAAGAATTTAAGTGGATTTTTCATGAGAGTTGTTGAATATTTATTTTTGAAAATTGATTCTTATTATCTGCATCACCTAGTGACATCATCTATGGGGTGGCATCCATCAATCCATAAGTGCATAAAATATTAGGATTATGGGTCACCCATGCCTAGTTAATGCCTCCCATTCCTCTTTAATGCTTATTTATCTTGAGGATATTTATGGATTTAATTCCAAATATTAGGATTATCCTCAACCACACATCTTCATCTCAATATGGATGGTCATGGTTGATCCTGATCAAATCCAAAAATATATAAATGAGAGGCCATAAACATCATTTCTAAGCTATTTTGGTGCAAGGTTGTTATGCTTAAATATCTCCAAAGCTTGAACATTGCAAAGTTATAATGCTAAATTATTTTCACAAAGCTTCATTGATAGGCTAGTTTAGTGATTTAAAATCAAGAGCCTACATTTTATGGAGTGTTCTTGAGGCATTAAAGGAGCTTACCACCATTATTGACAAAGACAAGGATGTTTGATTAAGGGAGAACCTATTTTTGAGCCACATGGGTATGGTGAATCCATTTGGGAAGGTAATATGGTTTTACTTTCTTTCATTTGTTTCTTGCTATCCTTTATAATTCCCATAGGAATAGATAGGCTTGGTTAGTTAGTTATTTATGCATGTTTCATTATTTATGGACTAATGCTTGACTAAATTGCTTTGTAATCCTCTCTACATCTTGGCACACCTTGTGGGACAAGACACATCCTATACCTAAATAATATCCATTTGTAACTTTAAAAAATTCATTTGAGCTCTTAAAACTTTTACAAATTGGTTTTCTAACTTTATTTTGCCTTTTTTGGTTACCACAATCTTTACATAGTAACCGACATTGGTAGAAATACTGGCATCAGTTACTTGGCTTAACCGACATTGGTCAGCAGAACTGACATCGGTCAGTCTTAGTTGGTCATAACCGATGTCGATGGTATTGACCAAAGTTGATCACTATGTTTTTTCCAAAAACATAGACCTGAGACCTACTTTTCTAAAGTTTCTTATTTCAAATTCAATATGGCTTCAAAGTTAAAGGACATGCTAATAATATTGCTATAGGATCAAGTTTAAAATTTACTTAAACATGTTTAAATCACCTTTACATGCTTAAAAAATTGATTAAGAACCTTGTTATGGTGTTTAACAAAGAATTTAAGTGTTTTTGGTGAATGTTTTCAAATTTTACAACTAAGACCAAGGGGTCAAATGAACAACACCAAACATTTCATTCTTATTTGTAATAGTTGATTAGATTAATATTATTTAGTAAAAAGAGGCATGTTACATGTATGCTCTTCCATTTGTCCCATATAGGGAACCCTTGGAATCAAAAGCACCATTCCTATTGCAAGTAGCCTAGTCCAAGGCTTAGAAATAAAATCATCTAAAGCACTCACCAAAAACTCACTAAAGTTTAGGTGATCTTGAAAATGACCCTAAATTCTTTCTATTTTCATGCTTTCTTTATTTTTATGCATCTTGGCTTGTGAGGGGGAATTCATCACCTCCTGTAAGTTATTTAGGGAAGCTTTGACCTAGGGTTTCACCTCCCAGCATTAACTTCATTTGAATCCTTTGGAGTTGCACATGAGACGTAGTGACACTTTGGACATGACACTACACTGAGAAAACAACATGATGTAGTGGTTACTAAAAGGACTAGACATTTTTGCAACAAGCCAAGTGATATGGACCCAAAATCTATGCTTTTCTTTTACATTATTTGGCATGAAAGTCATTGTGCAATTAATTCTCATAGAGATGTTCAAAACTTGATAGTTTATTCAACCCCACATGCCATAACCTTACTAGGATTCAGACGATTATACTTAGTACATTTTGGTCATTATTTGCTTAGTATGATTTGAGGTTAAAACTTGTTTCTTTGTTCATAAGCCATGTCAAAATCATGTATTTGAGTTAACAAGGGTAGCATTATGCTGCCCAAATCATGTCAAATATTTTTTGCCTTTGATTTTTTGAAACATAACCATTGACTTGATTATTTGAGTATGCTTACACCGTTAGGATACTCAATTTATTTCAAGACTTGTTTACCATTGTATCAAAACCATTTGTTTCAAACCATTTTTTATATACCATTTGGATCTTTATCTTGTGTCATCATGCTATATAATCTTGTTTAGCTTGTTTGGTCCAATCTTAGTCTTTAACATTGCATTTTTAATGAGCCTTGTCAAGTTTGGATCCAAACATTGATTGATTTTTGTTTAGGTCTCAATTCATGGGGTTGGTAGATAGATATTTTTCTTTTGGGTTACATAGCTTTGGTTAAATGATTACCCAATTTTGAACACTATTGACTATTTATTTGTTCGAGTGCCTACCCTCATCATTTTTTGTCTTTTTTTGGGAAAACACAACCTTTCTTCGAAAACCTTTGATGTTAGATATTTGATGTTATGTTGTTTACCAAATCTTAGCACAAACTAATTTTGAGATGCAATTCCACCTCTTCAACTAAGTTGAACCAAGTTTGAACCATTTATCCTTTGGATCATTTTTCAGGGTTTACAGAACTTTAAGTATATTTGTTTTCAGAGCTTTCTTCAATAAATGTAGATATGTCTAGCTACACTTATGGTGTAGTCATAGATAAACCAACTTATGATATAATGGCCACACAAAATGACTTTTATGACTTTAGTCAAGACCCCTATAGTGACAATATGGTTTTTGAATAGATTTTTATCCACCTCACAAAAATCAATCATGGGAACACAGTCAAGATCCAACTTATGATCCAACTCACAATTGAAATGATTAGGTTTATCAAGAAGACTTAGATGCTTTGGCTTGTGTAAGTAATAAAAATCCAAAACATACCAAGATTACCATTTTAGGACCTCCTCCTTTGGTTTGCATGAGCAACCAGACTTAGAAGCATCTGATCATTACCATTTTAGGACCTCCTCCTTTGGTTTGCATGAGCAACCAAACTAAGAAGCATCCAGTTATTACCATTTTTGGCCTATCACTAGTTTTTGATAAACCTATTATTGAAGAACCTCCATTTGATGAACCAATTATTTTTATCACTTCTTTAATAGTCTAATCTTTGGAGAGTCCATTATTGAACCACAAACCATAGTTCTTGCTAAACTAAATTTTCCCACTTTAGAAAATTTGTGCTGATCTTCGATCCTAAACATGAACCATTACCTCTTCAAAATCCATCTTATGAGGATCAAAATGTGATAAAAATTGATCTTTTACAACTAATTATGAACCAAAACCAACATGTTATTATTGAAACACCCATTTGTGACAAGATAAACTATGATAAGTTAGTTATTTATATGTTACCTATTTTTAAAGAGCCTCATCTCCTTGACAAGCCAGTCTCAATAGAGTTGTATCTTGATCTTTTTCCACTCATTGAGGAGTCTCACTTTGATAGAAATGGTTTTGTCAAGATATCCCTTGAGCAGTTCCCTCTTTTTGAGGGGCTTCAATTAGATGAGTCAGTCTATGTTGAACCCTTCCAAGATGAATTAGTTTTTATTGAGCCATTATGCCATTACTTATCAAAAATTTAGCATTTAATAAGACATCATTATAATAGAGTACCCATCAGATGAAGAATCAGGATTAGAGTTAGGTTCTATTCTTGAGCTGGCATAAGATTTAACATCAGAAACAAAATCAACATTAGTCTCAACATCTAATTCAGAGTCCCTTGAGTTAAAATTAGATTCATAAGAAGAATATGTTCATGGCTATTACAACATTGGTTATGCATGCCTATTAAATCAATTTTAATAAATTTGTGATCCTTCTATAGTTTTTGAGGATGAGTACTTCAGCTTCGACACAAGTTATCCTAGTATCTTCTATGAGGATTGTGTATCCTTTCACCATCCCATTATTACCACCCAACATAACCATTATATTGACATCCCACCTCCCATAAGTGTCAATCAGGACCAACAAAATCACACTTTGTTGAGCTACATCCATGGTGACATATCAGTTAAAGAAGAGCAAGGAGGCCAAGACAACATTCATATAGCATAAGAACACTCTCCTAGTGAGACCTTTTCAGAGGTGCTAGGGGACAATCAAAGTCAGAACTTAGCATCTTCTAGTGACACTTTTTCAAAATCACTAGAAGATAATCAAAGCTAAAAGTCAACATTCCTTAGTGAAACCTTCTCAAATGTGCTACAAGAAAATCAAGACAACTTCATTGGTGAAAAAATCTTTGAGGTGCTAATAGCTAAGAACAAAAGTTCTTCATTGTTTACTGAAGATAATATCAAAGATCAAATCAAAATAAACTCCAATCTACAACCTAATTAGATGGTATCTACTCTCAAGATCAAGCAACAAAATAATTTGATGGTCTTATCGAGAGCATCTTCAGAGGTCTTTGGCCCCACTATAACCAAAATTATGTCAAATCTAACATCATGAACATTACATGTGACTAAAAGTCCTGATCTTCATTTGTTACCCTACCATTACACATTCCATTATCATCTACTATTCCATTTCACAATCAAACCTACCATCCATTATTTGTCCCTATTTACCATCCATGGTTGCATTTTCATTTGTAGAGGCTACAAATGTACCTTATCTTGACATTTGAAGGAATCAAAATTAATGACCAATGAAGATCATAAAAGCATTCTTGGAAACTAGATCTACATCTAATTCTTGATGGATCAACTATTCTAATGATGTGTGGGATAGAAATTAATATAATCAAGTATTCTATTTATATCATTCACTAATTAGGACTCGCATCTCCCAATTATTAAGAATAACAAAATAAAAAACCACACCTAGGCCAAAAACATGTATCATGCGATTACCATTATTACATATCCATTTGCCATTATTATAGATTCCTGCCATTTACCCCATCACTTGGGGGAAACCCTATTACCATTTTATCCAATCTATCTAGACCATCATTATCCTAAGAAAGACCATTTCATTATATCATTTCCATTCCTATCTAGACCAAAGCCTATTTTGAGTCATCTTACCCAATCCTGATTTGATCTTGGTTCTTTTGGTTCTTTCTATACCTTTTCATGGGAGGACTCTGAGCAAGTTTCAACAATCAATCCAATCCATGTTTATAATGATAGTCTATGAAAGTAGTGTGACAATTTATCTAGAAAGATATCTTTCATCCTATATCCACATTTTTTTATGTGAGCTTGATTATAATCACCTATGGGCAAATCAATGTTTCACTAGTCTTGCTACTAATTATAACCACTTATGGGAAAATTAGTATCATTGACCTATGCCATTGTATCTTAGTTATAACCACCTATGAAAAAAATAGGGGTAACACTTGTTTATTATGCATTACCGCATCACCTTGCCATTACTATTTTCAATTGACTAGTCATTTGCTAGATTTGAGAACTTGTTGGGACCTAGTTGGTTTTTTCTTCACCTTTTGTGTGGATAGAATTACTATGACTTGAGGTCATTTTAGGGCTATTTAGGTCATACTCAATTAATTTTGAGGTCACCTCAGTCCCCCTTACCTCACTCTCATTGATTTTTTAGTATGGGCCATTGCAGCTAGCTTAGCTATCTTATTGGAACCTCTACTCAGATGGTCCCACCTTGTGAATATTTTATCCCAAAAATGCCAAAACATTAGAAATACTTTAAAAATACCAAAAAAATTAGAACATGATAAAAAAACCATTATCTCATGCCTCTATACATTTGTACATTCATGTTCCACCATCCCACGCTCTCACCATTTTGTGAGCAACTATTAAGTTTGAATGCTCTCTCTATTTTACGAGAAAAATTTAAGAAATAATGCTCTTTCCATTTTGCAAGCACAGGAACACTAGTTCATCTCATCTTTTCCCACACACTTTCCATTTTATAATATCATTCTTTCTCATCTCATCAGTTTCATGTTTGCCAGACCATTCCCATTTGTTTGTTGTATCTTCCATATTATTCTATAACATTAATTATGTTGGTCTGATCATCATTTTCCTTCTATCCTGTTTCCTATGAGAAATGCATTTGGTCTAAATTTTATGTTGGAACATGCATCCATAGAAATATGTAGGCAATATCCACTTATCTTATACATCTAGAGTCAGCTCGGCCAACCCCTTATTTTTCTTCTCTTCCCCCATTTATTCTATCATTGTTCTTCTTTAATTAGGGAACAATTATTGCATCATTGTTCTTTTTTATGATGGGGTGGAAAGTAATGCCTCTACCGCACATGCATGAAAATTTGTCTTTAAACTACACTAACTTGGTTTTTGTTTGTGTGTTTATTTAGGTTTTCTTGGTGTTTTACTGTGATTTTACACCTCTCCTTTTATTTCTTCTCTTTTTATCTTTTTATTCCTTTTTGTCTCATTCTTGGTCTTGTGTTTCTTTGTCTTGTTTTTCTGTTTGATTTTGCTTTTCTCTTTTGTGTTCAAGAATACCTTGATGGTCCACATAGATATTTATTATTCATATCTTGGTCCCATGTCATTAAGACGTTCTTGAATTTTATTTTTAAACATTTTTGTTCCTACTTTAGATCATATCTTGATTTCAAGTTAGGTTCATTTATGTTTATGTTTATCTTTGTTTTTTATTTTTTGTTTAAATGCAAATCACTATAACTCTGGTTTTGGTCATTATTTTACCATTATCCTTAGTTATAGATATTCACATTTGTACTGGCTCAATGAAATTAGAATCTTATGTCATTTTAAGTTATTCATACTTATGATGCCTAATTTCTTTTGCTATAGTAAGTAATTTATGCTCAGGTCTCAAGGTCTTAACGTCAACATTAGCTCTGATGAATGATTCTCAAGAACACTCTATAAAACCTAGGCTCATGATATGGAATTAGGATTCTAGGTGGCATGTATTTTAGGCTTCTTAGACGTGTATCTCTTCACATACATTGTAAGTTTAATAAATTTTTCGTCATTTTTCATCATTCCTCATTCCATTTTCTCCCACACTTGGGTGAACTACATTGCCATGAAGTTCATGATGGAACATGAGTCCATGGAACTATGTAGGTAACACTCAATTTATATTTAGGTTAGCTTAACTATCTCCATTCTTATTTTCATCTCTTTCATCACTTTGTGCATTCTCATATGCTTGGTTTTATATGTCTTTCTAAGCCATTACACCATCACATGTACATTTGTGCTTGCTCACTTTAACCTATCTTTTTGGTTATATCCTTGAGCTATTTTTCTTGAAAATTGCCCATGTTGGGGCACAACATATAAACCATGTTTGAATCAAATCAGATATATAGGTGAAAAATCATTATTTATTCTTTATCAATGATCAAGATTTGCCCTACTGGGGTACAACTATTTTATCATGCTTACATTTGCTCTACTGGGGCACTTCTTATTATCTTCTCCTTGGAAACCTCATTCTAGTGGTATTTCCTTTCTTGAAGCAAAATGTCCTCTCTTTTCTTCTAATTCCAAGCTCTCCACATTAAAGGCCATGATGGAAATTATTTTAGTGTGTAACTTGTCTCAGGATTGATCAATGTCATAAGCACATAGCTTGTATTCTCACATTTGGGTACATTTAAAGTGTGTCCCTTACATTTATGGATTGTATCTTTCCCATTACCCCTATATTTGGGGCCTATTATACCTCTAATTATATTTTGCATTGATGGTAATCATTTTTTCAAGAATTAGCTCATCCAGATGTGATCTATTCCATGTGTTAATCTCTCACTTTCTCTCTCTTTTCAAGAGTCCATCCTTCTCTTCCATCCTAGTATGTCCTCTCAAGGGGGAATCATGGGTCTATTCTAATTTATTCTTGAAAACTCTTTTCTTTGAAAAGATGTTGCTTTGCCTGAATGTCTCGCTATGCCTTCTCAAATAGGGTTAAAATGTAGGCATCCAGTTCCTAACACCATTTGTGTTGAAATTGTTAATCTTACTCAAATTACACTCAAATGCACATTTTAGGTCAAAATATATAAAATGTCCTAAATGGTTCGAACTTGTCATTTAGAAGTGCCATTTTAGGTCAAAGTATCCCTAAATAGGGTAATGCATTTTATGGGTCAACTAACTTTGATTAGATCATTTCAAGTCAAAATGACCATTTCGCCATTTAGTGCTCTAGATCACTCTTTTCTTCTAATTCATTAGTACACATCATGTACCTTTGTTATTTTTTGTTGGAAACATACTAAATGGGAATACAGTTCCAACACATCTAATATCACCTTTTGGTTCTTCTTGAGTCAAATTACAACCTAGTAATATGACTTTCTGACCATTTTGATTAATTAAGGACCAATTTTCAAATAATTGCATAGATGTTGATTAACCTTGTTTAAGGATAATTGATCCAAATCAAGAGCTTAAGTGGACTTTCCATGAGAGTTGTTGAATATTTATTTTTGAAAATTGATTCTTATTATCTGCATCACCTAGTGACATCACGTATGGGGTGGCATCCATCAACCCATAAGTGCATAAAATATCAAGATTATGGGTTACACATGCCTATTTAATGCCTCCCATCCCTCTTTAATGATTATTTATCTTGAGAATACTTATTGATTTAATTCTAAATATTAGGATTATCCTCAACCACACATCTTCATCTCAAGATGGATGGTCATGGTTGATCCTGATCAAATCCAAAAATCTATAAATGAGAGGCCATGGAAATCATTTCTAAGCTATTTTGGTGCAAGGTTATTATGCTTAAATATCTCCAAAGCTTGAACATTGCAAAGTTATAATGCTAAATTATTTTCACAAAGCTTCATTGATAGGCTAGTTTAGTGATTTAAAATCAAGAGCCTAAGTTTTATGGAGTGTTCTTGAGGCATTGGAGGAGCTTACCACCATTTTTGACAAAGACAAGGATGCTTGATCAAGGGAGAACATTTTCAAGCCACATGGGTATGGTGAATCCATTTGGGAAGGTAATATGGTGTTACTTTCTTTCATTTGTTTCTTGCTATCCTTTATAATTACCATAGGAATAGATAGGCTTGGTTAGTTAGTTATTTATGCATGTTTCATTTTTTATGGACTAATGCTTGACTAAATTGCTTTGTAATCCTCTCTACAATAACATCATGATAGAAGGTGATTGACTCATGGTCATTAGATCCATGGATAACATCAAAAACCTTAATTAGAGAATTAAATGGTTGATTGAAGAATAAAAAAAACTTCAGAACTATTTTAAAGGAGTGAAGGTGAAGCATTCCTTGAGATAAGGAAATTAAGTATTGGATTAGATGGGAAACTCCAAATGTCAATCCCACTCAAAAGATAAGAAAGGACATGAAAGGTATCTTTGAAAACTGAAAGAATTAGAAGAAATTAAAAAAAAAATTGCATGGATTTCTAATCAAGTTATTTGAGATTGCATGCAAGTCCTTATTAGAAAGTTTGCCTAAAATATAGGCTTGCATGAAAATTCCTTTAACTTGCTAAAATAACACTTGTTCTTTTTATAAATTATGTTTAGGCTAAATTCCCAAGGTGGAATTTAGCAAACTAGCTTTTTGATAAAAGTTAGCTTCTTGTTATCTTTGTAAGTTGCCTTCTTTGTTTTTTGATATCAATAACAAATTTAAATTATCAATATATATATATATATATATATCAATAATAATAATATTATTATATATTTTATATTAATATTATATATATCATTAAATTATATATACTATTATCATACTTTTATATTTAGTATAAATATTATTATAAAATAATAATTAGTAACACACACATATATATTATATATAAAAATATATTGTATTATTATTTATAGTTTATTATTAAATTAAAATATGTAGTGTTGTAATATTTGTAAAATATAGTAATAATAATAATATCATATATTATGATTATACACACACACACATAATATTAATATATTATATATTACTATAATAATGTATTTTTATATTGTATAATAGTAATAATTAATATAGTTAATATATTATATTAATAATAATGAATATATTGTCAGAATGGTGTGAATACTGGGTTGTTGAATTATCTAAGGTAGGCAAACTCAAATGGTTGACTTCCTTCCTATTATAGAAACCAACACTCACATGTTATATATGTTAGGGTACACATCAATTTTATTCTATTGGCAAAGGCTAAAAATAAACCTATACCAATCTGGTTCAAGTTTTATATGTCAAAATTTGTGGTTTTTAATATGAAAAATATTATCAAGATATGTTCAAGATTTTTCTAGCCTTAGACCTTACATTACATATTTTAAGTTGTGTTTGGGCTCAAATTTCAACTTGCCCTTATTTTTTTAATTTTTGAATCCATTTGTCTTAGAAACCAATGATTATTTAGGTAGGCCCCAAACATCAGGGAGTGTGTCATCAATACTTGGATATTAGAGCCTATTTTGATAAGTCTTAAACCCTAGTGCCTATTTTGATAGGTCTCAAATCTTGGCACAAACACTAAAATTTCATAGGTCCTAGATACTATTTTTGCAAGCCTCATATCCTGAATATTTTTTAAGTAGCCCTGGGCCCCCAGTGACTGCATTGTTAGCCTGTGGACCCCAAAGTTTATTTTAATAGTTCATTGAGGTAAGTTTGAATTTATTTGAGTGATGAGATGATGCTATATGTATAAATATTAGGATATGTCATAAATTTGGAAGAACATGAAGACTAGAGCATATGTGAAGACCAAATCAAATTTTAGATGTGATTAATTACATCACTATAGTTTATAGTTAATCACATCATATCAATTTGTGTTTCAATCATGGTGAAGATTAGCTCAATATTATATAAGTAGGAAACATCATTTTTACTCAATATTTGGAACATAATCATGGAAGTGTAGATACTAAAACTAAATATTTATAGCATATCAGTCTTGTATATTTGACAAATATCAATCAAGGCTCTACCCTTCAGTTCTAGACCTCCCTGCTGCCAAAAATATCACATTAACCATCTCATTGTGCCTATATACTTATCTCTTAGTTTGATCCATATCATTCTAATGAACTAGGTCTCAAACATTGCACATAGAACTTAAAACATGATAAACATACTTCACTATCACTTTTATATCTTTACTTATTTTCTATCCTTCTCGACACTACCGACCATAGAGGGACACTACTGACCATAAAGGGACACTATTATGATGGCAGTGTCTAGATCCTTATCTAGTGTCTAGCTACCAAAAGTTATTCAAATTATAAATGCTTTGAAACCTAGGGGTCGGCCTATTTGTCTTATTTAACCCTATTGTGAGATATTTTCAAAAGGTGTGGTATAAATAAAAGTCTAAGCCTTCTCATTATTCATCTAGAAAATACTAATAAAATACCTAATTAAGTAGAATTTTCTAATTGCACAACCAAGCTATTCTACCCTATTTATCTCTATTTTCATATCAAGCATAGGAGTAGTCATATTATAGGTATGAAGCCTTCAAAGAGCAGCCTATGAGTGATATTTTTCAAATTATAAGCTAGATCACATGTATCTTTATATAGTATATTTCACCCTTGTGCACACACATGGACATACATAAGGGATAAATATATAAGTCTAAGGGCCCCCTTGGAGTATTGGTTATGTAGTCAGTGAACATTAATAGAGAGGTCTTTAGGGTTAACACAACACCTTGAGCTCACTAACCCATTTTTAGCAAAATCATTATAAGGATGAAGAGACAGGGTTTGATAAATTGGCAAAGAGAGATAGACTATATCCCATATCTGCGTACATCTATAAAAAGGTGAAAAAAACCTAGAATAATGAAGTTAAAATGCATTGAGATCTAGTCATTATTTTATATAGGACACCTACATCATAGTTGAGCACTAGTGTTGATGGTAGTGTCAAGATCTGATGATAATGTCCATGGTGGTAGAAGTAAAATTTATTGAATCTAACAAGTGATCCATAATATTAATCCTACATAATTTTCACATATTTCTAGTCTAGATCTACCTATTCACTATAAACTAAGTGTCATTTTTATTTGGTATTGAAATCAATTGAACATTTTTAAAATTTGGTACTTTTTATATTTAACATATCTCATTACTATAATTTAAAAGATTCATTTATCTAAGTTTATAATTAATTGGATAGCTATATATTAATTTATTACCTTTGTGCTTGAGTTATTTCTATACTGTTAACCCTATCCCCACATACCTAAAATTTTAGGTTAAACATTTGGTGAACCCAACCTTTGTGTCTTTTTAAGCAAATCCTAACATGATCTAAGGTATTAACCTCTTGATGTTTTTTCTTATTTTTTTTCCAAATTTATTCTATTATCTATATGCAACCTAGGAATAGACCTATATTAGGCGGTATTTATATTGAACACTTGGATATTCCTCATTTACCACCTAAGATGGACCAAACTAATGAAGTGTCAAATCCTATGCCTAATGAGAGCGCCAATAATACAAATGAACAAAATAATGAAGAGGTTGTCATAGAATATGATTCCGATCATGAAAATAATGGATCTAATGCAAATAATGAACATAAATAAATATATAAATAACAAGTACAAACTATTGATATGTTTCAAGAGTGTATTCATAAAAATCTTAAGGATCTTGATAATATCCTCAAAACCATATTAGAAACTAAAAAAAAGAACATAGATGAATAACCATGTGCATCTATTGATCATGCTATTAGAGTTATAGGACACCTCCATATTCTTATTTCTCTACCCTTGAGCACATCATCACTTCATACATATAGTGGGGGAATGGGTTATGTGTTTACACCATTACTACCCAAAATAAATCCTACTATTGTTACATCCTCCATGGGAACCATTAAAAAATCAACTCAATTACTAGTTTCAATGCCTATATAACCTCAAACCATGTTTCCCTCCCCTTTGGTGACTTATCAAACTTCAAACCTTAGTGATCAAAATGTGCAATATCTTGTACAAAATTTAAAAAGTTTTCAATATAAGGTTACCAAAATTGAGTGAAATTATATGAAATCACTTTATGAGATTAATTCACAAGATGTGTTACATAATCCTCTTGCACCTAAAATATCTTTTCACCCTTTTCCAACTAGTTTTGTTGCACCCAAGTTCACATTTTATGATGGAAAGGGTGATCTTGAACAACATCTCTAATATTTATATGTGACATGCCTTGATTATGCCTCCAATGATAAAATTTTGACCAAATTATTTCCAAGGAGCCTAAAATACTATTATTTATAGTGGTTTTATGATTTACCACTCCATTTAGTGAGAGTATTCAAACCTCTAGTAGATCAATTCCTAACACATTTCTATATCAATACCACTAAAAATATGTCATGTGCTCAAATTTAAAAGATAAAACAAGGAACCAATGAGCCTATCATTGAGTTTTTTAAAGATATAAAATAATGTTGGCTAAAATTAAAAATATTATGTAGATAAAGAACTTCAAGACAACTTCCAACAAAGATTCATTACCACGTTATATGAGTCCATTATTTTCAAAAACTTCAAATATTTTGATGACTTATGCTGTATTATTTGAGATCATGAAATGAAAATTATTTAATTGAACAAGCTTAAGTATGCAAAAAACACATTGAATACATAAATATCAAGTTTCATAACAAACCAAGATGCAAGGTGAAACCTACATAACATAAAAAGGAAATAACCATAATAGTTAACATAGTGATACAATAACCTAATAAAATCATCTTATTTAATGCAATAAAGAGATAATTTACACTAATTGAGTCTCCAACTTCTTTAATTCAAAAGCGTATGGAGTGTCATCTCATATCTCTCCCTCCTCCCATAGAGGTTGATATGAGTTGACCTCTACCTAAAGGATATGGTGATAGCACATATTGTGATTATCACCAAGGCCCTGGGCATTATACAAACATATGTTATACCTTGAAGAATAAAAAATAAGACCTAATTGATGACCAAAAGACTACCTTTGATGATCCTTTAATGGATTCAGGGTCACCACCTGGTGATCATCAGAATCAAAAGATATAACAATCTTTTGCAAGATAATTCTAAGAAATATACAAAAGTGAAAATGGCATACACTACACATATTCATCCATCACATTTTTGGAACCCATTAGATGGAATCATTAGAACTTATACATACACAATACCTTCTATGGTTCAGAGACCTATTACATTTGATGATAATGAAATAGTGGATGATGACTCAGATCTTAATTCATTATTGATTTAAACATACCTTGAACATCAGTCTATACATAATGTTATGATCTATAATGGTTCTAGTGAGAAAGTATGTACCATGGCATTACTTACACATTTGGGATATACACATGATGATTTATACCTGTTGACATTCTAATTTCATCAATTTCATGTCTAAATTAAAATCAAAAGGAATTTTTGCAAAAAATTCTCATATTTAATTAGAAATTCTCAAATTCTCCAAATCATATGTGGAATTATCTATTTTATTTCAAACCATGATGATACATCCCTAATTGGGGGAACAAACTGTAACACAACATGAAAGTTATCAATAATTTTTGGAATCAAGTTGACACTTTATAAATGTTACCATAAGATAATTAAATGAAATGATAAATTAATAAAAAAACATTATAAAAGTCATATTAATTCCCATGTATAATAAACCCTTGAGTAATTAGGCCTAATTATCCTCTATTGGGAAATTTCACAGCCTTTTGGAATTCTATGCTTTCTAAAATCAAATATGAATTATTGCCTCACCAAAGATGATATCACTAAGACAAGTGTGAAAGGAAAAAGTATGACATGCTATTACACACTCAAATTTTCTTACAAACCTCTTACACACACCATATCCTCATTATTTAAAACTATTACATAACCCATTCTTCCATTAATGGATTTTCTTACAAATTCACCCTTCAACATTTATGAGGATAAGTATAGATCCTCAACCATTGATTTTCATCTTGGTTAAATGGATCACATTTTACAATCAAATATATAATTTGAGGAAACCTCCCTATTCTTCAACAAACTTCTTGTGCTAGACTTACTTTGAAAAAATCCAAGGAAAGATTCAACCAAGTTCTTCATTGCTCAATCAAAACATGCATAACACAAGGGGAGATGTTGTAAAATTGGAAAAGATTTAAAGCATTATATTCATACCAATCAAACTGTCATTCCATAAAGATAGAGAGACATAAAAAGAGAAGGTATAATTATATTATTTTGTCTTCTATTATGCTTTTTTATGTTCTCTCTTGATCTTGACCTATACAAATATATTCACTTGGGTTTTATTTTTTATGAATTTCATATTATTATGAAACTAACTCCATAATACTCATGTGTTTACATATAACATGCCTAGTGGGAATATCACCCCACAACCTCCTTTTAAACATAAAAATATTCCTCTAATTAAGAAATTAGCTCAAATTTGATATAATTTTCTCTTCATTTTCTTCTAATTTTTCCAATTTCCATTCCCATATTAGTGGCAACAATGCTCAACTAATTAGTAGTAATTCTCCCCATAATCAGCAATATTGCCATGCTAATTGGTGGTATTATTTATGTTCTATTTTTAGTTTCTGTGTTTTTCATAAAAGTAATGATTTTGACTTATAATTTGATAGTATCGACCTGTGAAATGATAGATTTTCTCTCAAATTTTACACATACTATCATTTTATAGAAATGACATAATCAAACTACACATCGGTGGGATTGACTTGTAATTAGTGAGATTGACCTACAAATTGGTAGAAATACCATGGTAACCCCTTTTTCTTTTGTTTTCCTACATTTTAGTGATTTTGATCTTATAAACAATATATTAGATAATATAAATAGTAGTTTCTTTGTTGTCTTATTTATGACTATGTTTTTATTGAAAATGATGATATGACTTTGTAAATTAGTAGGATTACCCTATAAAAAAATGATATCAGACTAAAAATTAGTAGAATCACCATCTTTATATATTTTATTTTCTATGTCTATAGATCAACATGATTGATTGGATAAATAATGGTATTACTCTATTCAATGATGGCTTCACTTTGTTGAAAATTCCTGAGGCTAAAACAAGCATTGATTCAACTTCTCTTGTTAGTTAGAGACCACATTTCAAAATCTAATTTATTTTTATATAGGGTTTTTCATTATAAGAGTGGTTATTTTACAAACAAACACTTCAAAAAACATTTTATTTAGTTCATAAAAACAACCAACACTTAAGTTTGGTGTTTTAAAAATAAATAAAAAATACTTATGTTTTCATTACTTGCATGTTTTTATTACTTATTTGTTTGTAGGTAGCCTATCATGTGTATATTCTCTACTTTCCCAGTCATGGGACCCTAGGTGATTAAAAAATCATAGGTTACTATTCATATTTTCTCTAAATTGTAGCTAGAGTGTGCTCTCCTCTTGCCCCCTTATGGGATCCTAAGGATTAGAAATAATGAAACTTACCTTTTTATTTTGGATATATGGGGTGGATTTCATCACCTTATCATGATTCTTTAAGGTGCAAAGACTAGGATTTCATCCCCCAACATACGTACCAAACCTTTACATCCAATGAGGTATATAAATTGAGGATAATTATCATAAAATCATAGAAACATTCTCCATAAAGGGGTTTATGAAATCAAGGGGTTTATCCTTAACATTAAGATATCATACATTACCCTCAAAGTCCAAATTTATTATAACACTTCACTAAGATCTCATGACTAAAGTGGTCATGAAGGGGATAAATCCTCTCATGAATTTATTATTATTTGTTCTTATTCAACATATTTTGAGCACCATGTACCGTAAGGTATATTAGTGACCATTTAGAAAATCCTTGTTAAAACTTTAAATTAAGACCTTTCATCTATAAATTATTTTTAGTGTGAGGGAAACCAATTTACCCCGAGATCTCATGACATATGACTTGAAGTGAGGGTTAAGAGATTAACCTATTTCCACTTCTTATGGTGTATATATGTGGGCTATAGTTGCATTACACACCCATTTTGCCAAAAAAAGATGGGGCTTATTTTGAATGCATGTTGTTGATCATTTATTGTTTTATACCTATCTTGAGTGATATACCTTATACATCAAATAAAATCAAGAACTTTACTATGTTCAAAACTTTGCCATTACACATTTAAGTATTAAAGGCATTGCTCTACCCAAGTTCTGAGTTAGTTTTGATCCCTTTTTAAATTTCATGCTATTTAATTGAAATAGTATCTTATTCATTTTTTACCATAATGCTACCCATTCAAAATCAAATCCAAATTTCAAATCCAAATTTGATTTCAATCAAATTCAAATCTAAATCTGATTCAAATCCAAATCAAAAATCCAATTATAATCTAAATTCTAAATCTAATTTAAATCTAAATCCAATTCTAATCCAAATTCCAAATCAAATACAAATTCTAAATTCTAATTCTAACTTGAATCCATATCATTCCAATTTTCCAAACTAGTCAAACATTTCAAATCAAGTCAACTCTTCCAAATGAAAGTCATATAGTAAAATCCAATTAAACTCAACCTTTGAATCAAATAAAACTTCTAAAGTGAAACAATAAATTCAAAGTTAACTTCTAGAGTCAACCATTCTAAGCCAACCAAAGTCAAACATTTTTAGAAGGTCAAAAGTCTAAATTCAACTTTCAAACAAAGTCAAGATTTTTTAAAATTTAAATCCAAATAGTTCCAAAAGTCAAAGTTAACCTTTAAAGCAATTCAATTCAAGTCAAACATTTCAAGTAAAACTAAATCAAAATCAAAATCCAAAGCCAAAGTCAAATTTCCCAAGTTTAAAGGTCAAAGGTTAAAACAAGTTAAAATCAACTTCCGAAGTCAAAACATTGAAGTCAAAATAAAACAAATCAAGTCAAACTTAGAGTGTTTTTAAAATCCAAGATCAAGTGTTTAAATTTTCAAAACATGCTTAACATTTTGACTTTGTAATATTTTAAGAGTAACTTGAATTATACAACATTCTACTTTGACAACTACATTGACAAGTCCAATTGCACATTTTACTTTGACTAAGAAGCATTCTAATATTAGACCAAAGCACAAGTTGACTCAAATAACACTTTTTAGATTTTAAAGTCAACTTTGAATTGTTAAACAAGGTCATTTATACACATTCAAATAAAATCAATTTGAACATCCTAATTTGATTCAAGACAAAGATTATTAATCCAAGCATGCCTAAGTATACATAAAGTGGGGCATGTTACAACCATGCTCTTGATGATGAGTGGTTTTATGATCTACCTAGATATTTATGAAATAATGAAAGCCCAATGGATGAGGTACATCAACATGTATATGAAGATGTGCCACTCAAAATAGAAGAAATACATAGCCTCACTGAAATTGAGGAAATACCTCCAGAATTAATATCCACTCATGAACAAGCTCTTGTACAAAGCACTAATCAAAATCTTGAATCATCTAACAAAGAGAAAGTGAAAATTGTATACCCCTCCTGATCTTCTCAACTTATTATTGGCAATTTACATAAAACTAGTAAGCTTCTAGCTTCTTTAGCTATCTCTTTAATTTTTATTTCTTTGAAAAACCTTCCATCTATGGATCAAAGTCCACCCCTTGAGAAAAAACAACAAGATCCATTGGATAATCCTCCATCAAGTATAGATCCATTCGCAACTCTTGAGCAAAATCTTCTATTTGATCCATTGCTACAAGCCACTAGTAGTCCACAAAAACAAGTCCCTTCTAGTTTGCATCAAGTCCCTCCTAATTCCCAAAAATACCTTCCTTTAATCCATCAACATTGTTCCATCATTTGCATCACATCCCATTTAATACCCAATAAATCCCTTCTAGTTCACAAAAAAATCTTTATAGTTCCCAATAAATCTCTTCAAGCACCCATCATATCCCTTCCAATCCACAACAATAGGTTACCAATAATCCACCTCTACAACAAATTTTGACCAATCTAAAATAATAAGATGAAAATCCTCCACCCTAAAAAGTTATAATAAGTCCCTAATGAATTCCTATTAATCCATAATTTGTCTTTTTTTAGTTCCCAACAAATCCCTTCTAGCTCACAATAACTCCCATTCTATTAACAAGTCCCTTCGTGACATGTTCCTATCTCTCAACAATAAATTCCTCCATATCAAAAATAGATTCTTCAACTCAACAATGTGTTACCAATACAATTCCCAATACAAGCCAATAACAAGTACCTTATTAACAAATAATCCTAGTTATAGGGTGAATAACCCTAATAACTCATCCCAAAAGTACTCATTCTAGCTTATTTTAATCCTAATATA
Source organism: Torreya grandis (assembly GCA_037957365.1). Classification (NCBI taxonomy): domain Eukaryota; kingdom Viridiplantae; phylum Streptophyta; class Pinopsida; order Cupressales; family Taxaceae; genus Torreya; species Torreya grandis. Next base: position 1,796,761 of record JARHVA010003289.1, read on the forward strand.
CATATTTATCCAAATCAAGTTATTCCTAGTTTAAATATTCAACAAAATACCCTTCTACTATCCCAGAATGTTCCCACTCTCCAAGAATTTCAAGAGATAAAAGATGATGTTTTAGGACTCCAAGCATGTAATCAAGGCAAAAAGTATAACTTTTATGAAATATGCCCATATCCATTTGACATGATTTTCCTTCAATTACCTTTCCTATATCACTTTGAGGCACCCAAATTCAAAAAATATAAGGGAAGGGGTGATCCTATAAAAAACCTAAAGGAATTATTTATGGCATGTCAAGAAGTAGCCTATAACAAAATTTATCTATTCTGCTTGTTTTCACTTAGCTTGGGTAGACGAGCTGTGAAATGCTTTCTTTATTTTATAAAGGGATCCATCAACACCTTTGATGACTTATTTGATTTTTTAAAAACTCTTCTCCTATAACATAGAGCACAAGTTGACCATGCATGACTTATGAAATGCTAAACAATGTGGTGGGTAATTTTTCTGCTTACCTACAACAATGGAGAAGTTTGGATAGTTGGTTTCCATGCAACCTTCCTAAAAAGGAACTAGTAAATATTTTCACTTCCAATATGAATACAAAAATAGATCATAATATTATCTTCATTGTGTTGATACATTTGAAGATATTATAGATAAGGGGTGTAAATTGAAAAGGCACTTATACATAAAGGCCTATTCATTATTTATTCTTAGAATCAGGCACAAGGCCACACTCTAATGCAAACACAAATAAGCATATTTGAGAAGCCTAAATATTTCAATATAAATAATAATGTTGTAGGAAATAGAGTAATTAAATCAAGATATGTGAAAATAATACAACCACCACCTATCCAAAATACTCCACCTACTCAATCTATTAATATTCATAGACCACATCCATAAAGAAATCAATATCAAATAATATTATTCCCTGACCTTGATGAGCCTATAGAAGTGGTATTCTAGAAATTAGTTACAAATAATATGGTCATTTGGCTAAATACCAAACCTTTTGAAGGAGGCCAAGCAAAGCCCATATGGTATAAAGACAACCAATATTGTCTCAAAGGCCATGGAATTTATAAGTTTGTGTAACTCAGGCACTTCATCCAAGGCTTGAGCATGGTGACATTGAGTTAAATAACACTGCTTCTACTTCTAATAAAAATATGGGTATCTACAAAGACTAATTTTTGAAGCACAATAACCAGTGTCAACCATACATCAACATCAAAATAATCACCCATTAAATAATCAAAATTAGAATCAAAGTTAGAATTAGAATCAAAACAACCATAATCAAGGTCAAGATTCCCAATCAAATTAAATTAGATATCATGATGTTTCTTATGACTACAAAAATGTTGTAGAATATATTACTATAATTATTTATCCACCATTAGAATCAATCCCCATTAACCTTACAACACACCTCACCATGTTACCCCTTCCATTATAGGACCACTCATTCATATCCTAGTGTCCCTCTTTTAACTTGAAATAACATTGTTGTGCCTTGATGTCCATGGGTCACCATTGCAAGTGCTTCACCTTATCCTTATAAATCCTCTTCAAGTAACCCTATTTTTATTTTTAAATTTCTCTATTACAACTTGAAATCCAAGGGTTAAAGTTTAAGTTCCTTCACCTCCTTCAAATAATAATCTAGTTCAAAAAATCTTACCTTCAAAATCCAAGCTACCTTCTTCCACTAAAAATTAAAATGATCTTGTAGAACAATTAAACAAAATGCCAATGCAAATTTCTATTCTAGATCTTTTGTACACATCTAAAGTTCACAAGGAAATATTTTACGATCTTATATGATAATCTAAGGTTCTAAATGACATTGAGCCTACCCAATTCCAAGTAATCGTGGGTAATTTATCCCTAGGTAAACAAATTACATTAGACCAAAGTGACATGTCATCCCTTGGTCTATTGTACAATAATCCTCTTTACATCAAAGTCATCATTTCCCACTACAAGATTAAATATTTTTTCATATACAATGGTTTGAGCCTAAACATAACCTCATTTAAAATGGTAAAACATTTAGGGTAAACTTCAATAGATTTCCAGCAAGACACCATTACTATCAAGGTATATGATAAAGCAGAAAGAGAATCACATGGTATAATTTATTTTCCTATCCTTATTTTGCTTATCACCCATGATACCATTGACCATGACATAGATATTGAACTATTATAAAATTTTATTCTTGGATTTCCTTGGATCCACAAAGTGTGTGAAGTCCCTTCCACATTGCACCAATTTCTAAAAATATCCCATTCTATAATGGCAGTTACCATTTTTGGTGTTTTACAGCCATACAAATATTGTAAACATTTAGAAGCTGAGTATGGTTAATAAAATTATTATCATATAACTAATCATGCACCAAAAAAGGATAATAATAAATCTTATGAGTTTCCATAGTCTAATTACATTTACCTAAGTAACCTTGTATCCACTTCTACACCTCAAATTTATTCCCACTTCATTATTGAAGATAAGGGCTTTGGCACAAATAGTATCAAAGGCACCTTTCACATTACCAAATTGGCCAAATATACTAGATACCATGGTAGGAATAAGATGGAATGGCACTAAAATACTAATTTTAGTCCTAAAGGACCTCCTCTATTTGTTAAAAATAATTCACCAAATCAAGAAAAATATAGCAAATCTGAAGTTTCCTAGTTATATAATGATGATTTTGCCTCTTTTTATCATAGTCCCAAATATGCCATTATTAATAAGATAATTGAAAATCATAATTACAAAGTAAAAGGCTTGAGGTAAAAAAAAAAGGTATTCTCAAGCCTATTTCTATAACTAAACACAAAGGTACTATAGGCACTGGATACAAACTTCCTAAGGGTGAACCCTCAAATTGTGAGAATGAAAAAACTTTAGCATCTAATTAAGAAAATCCCAATAGTGACATAGATTCCTATTATAGTATTTATGATGAGCTAGATGATGCAAACATATTCAATAATAATTTCATCCTTACCATCACTTCCTCATCTAATTTCCCTCTTACCCTCCATTACCCTGAACTAATTGATTGGGATCAAAAAAATCACATTATACCATTAGATGACTTTAGAAATGAGGAATCACTTTTATAGTTCATGGGCCTTAGATATGTCTACCAATTAGAGACCACAAACAAGGATTTTAATTCACAATGGACCTTTATACATACTTTAGAGAGTAAGTGAACTTCCTTAGTTTAAATAATAATAAAAAAATCTAATATTGAGGTCCACTAGTGAAGACCTCCTTGAGGCACTATTAGAAAAGGGTGTAAAGAAAAATATGAGTCCCTTCATGAAAACCTATTTCATGTGCCAATCGATAGTGAAGTTTTCTCTACTCCTCAAGATGCATAGAGACCTACAAGTCTTCACATTTTATTTGGCTTAGACATTAGTTTAGAGGAACAAAAGACATTTGAGTGGTTGGTCTAATATTTTCCTCAAGAATTAGATAAATGGACATTAAATTTCATGGGAAATTCTAATTATTCTTACATAGGTGATCCTAATGACCCGAAATTAGATGAATAAGATCAATTTCCACATTATTAGGCATAGGATTCATTTAAACAAAAATTATGGAAAATGCATTTACACATTATTATATTATTAAAAAAATAACTAGAAAAATTATTAGGCATAGGATTCATTTAACCCATTGATTATTCTAAACGGGTCTCTAATATTTTCCCAGTTATCAAGAATCCCAAAGGTATTCACTTATGAAAATATTTTAGGGATATAAATAAGGAATGTCCAAAAGATGTGTTTCCATTACCTAACATTGACATGATTGTATATTCAATAGTAGGATACAAAATGCTATCCCTCATGGATGTATTTTCAAGATATAATCAAATTAAAATAAAATTGGAAAATCAACATTAAAAAAATGTTCACCACTTTGTGGAGAACATTCTATTATTAGGTTATGCTATTTGGCTTGAATAACATCAGTGTTATATATCACCATTCCATGATTTACATCTTCCATGACATGATGCACAACATTTTTAAAGACTATGTTGATGATATCCTATGAAAACAAATATCACATGTAAGATATCCATAAGTTTTATGAATAATATTTGAATGGCTTCATGAATATAAGGTGTGCCTAAACCCAAATAAATGTGTCTTTGGAGTCACTACAGGAAATTTTTTAGGATTCATTATTTCCCACAAAGGAATTGAATTTGATCTTGCCAAGGTTAAGTACATCATAGAAAATTTTCCCCCTTCTAATTCGAGACAAATCCATAGCTTATAGGGTAAAATCTAGTTGATTCACTGATTAATTTCATAACTTGTTTATTGATACCATCTTTTCATTTATATCTTGAAGAAGGGTACCACTTTTCAATGGAACACCAATTGTCAAAAATCATTTTAGAATATAAAAGCATTTTTGAAAATCCACCAGTGTTGTCACCACCAACACCAAGTAAGCCACCACTATTGCTTTATTTCTCAATAACTAAACATGCCTTGGGGCACTTTTGGCTCAACATAACAACTAGGGAAAATAACGTGCAATATACTATCTAAGCATAACACTGGTCACTTATGAAAACAATTATAGACCAATTTAGAAGGCATGTTTAGCATTAGTCTTCACATCTCAAAAGCTACGTCACTACATGTTAAAAAAAAAAAACCATCATAATTGCAAAGGTTGATCACCTCAAGTATCTTCTTTTCAAAATAACATTGACAAGTCATATGGCCAAATAGATTATGCTCTTAAGGGAGTTCAACATTGAATATACCAATTAAAAGGCCATAAAAGGGTAAATACTTGTAGATCAAAATTTTGAGGCACCTTTATCAGACACACATCTTTTGAATGTTCATTTACATGATGAGTTTATCTTCACTCTAGAAGAATCACTTCAATGGAATATATATTTTTATTGTTCCTTCACATCTTGCGGTTCAGGAGTAGGTATTTTATTCATTACATTATAGGGGGATCTCAATCCCAAGGCATTTCAAATTAATTTTCCATGTACCAATAATATTTTAGAATATGAGGCACTCATTGTAGGGCTTCACTTCATAGTGTAGTGGAACATTCAGAAATTGGTAGTCTATGGAGATTAATAATTGATTATCAATAAAGTTACATATCAATATCAAACCAAAGATGAAAAGATTGTTCCCAAAAAAGGCATGGCTAATAGTATCAAACAAAAAATTGAATACATATAGTTTGAGAAAATACCAAAAACTAACAACAAATCAAGAGACATAATGATTACTAGTGGTCATTAATAGAAATGTCTTCTAATGTCTGTGAATATTAAATATTCATAGAAAATATTATCATCCCCATTTATAGTCATCCAAATTAAAATATGGTATGTGATATTGTTGGTCCTAATTCCCCTTGGTACCAAGATGTATACACCTACCTCTAAGAACACATTCTTCACATTGAACTGTCACACAATAAACATAAATCTTTCATTCACAATGCATCTCATTAAAATTTGATTGGTGTTATGCTTTGTCTTAGAGGCTATGATGAGAAACTACTTCATTGTTTGAACTTGAGTGAATTTGTATCAAAACCCTAAGATGTGCATAAAGAGATTTATGGGGGACATACAAGAAGAATGTTACTTTCCAAGAAACTCCTTTAGATAGGCTACTATTGACTCATAATGGAATCAAATACGCGGGCTTATGTCAAGAACTGTCTTGATTTTCAAAATCATAGTGATCCAATTCATGTTCATTCATGAGTTCTTTAGTGTATCACATCTCCTTGGTCTTTTTATAAATGGGGGATAAATCTCATAGGTAATATAAACCCCACTTATTTAAATGGCCATAATCATATAATGTTAACCACCAAGTATTTTACTAAGTGGGTGGAAATAATCCCTATTACTTATATAACTAGTAAGCAGATATATAAATTCATTCTAAATCACCTCATTTTACACTATAGAATCCCCTATACCATTATATCTGATAATGGTAATTCATTAAAGAATAAGGAAGTTAAATCCCTCTCTTCACAATTCCATATCAAACATAGATGGTCAAATCCCTATTACCCTCAAGGTAATGGCCAAGTTGATGCATCTAATAAGACTATTGTAAGAATTATAAAGAATAACATCAATGATGTTGTTCATGATTGGAATTTTCAATTATTCCCTACCTTATGGGATTATCATACCAATATTTGCATGCCTAGAGGTGAAAAACCCTATTCCATAGTGTTTGGCTCTGAAGCTATTCTTTCTATTAAGATAGAATTTACTTGTCTTTATATTTTATTACAAGGAATCATTAATGATGAGGATTAAAAAGTTTTTTAGCTGAAAGAGGTGGAAATATTAGATGGGAAATGGATATCTACATTGAGTCATCTCATATCATATTAGAATTGGATACACTGTAGTTATAAAAAACACATCATTTATAGATATTTTAAAGTTGGTGATCTTGTGCTAAAAGAGAATAAAAAAAACATCAATTTAAATCATGAAAATAAAGGTAAATTTGAGATTAATTATTTATTTATGTTAATTATCACAACAAAGTATGGTTATGGAGCATATGGGTTGGATATCCCAGATGGGCAAGAGCTAGATGAGCCCATGAACATTATGCATCTCAAACACTTTATGATTGAGTTGTCTGAACATTGTTTATGAGAGCCACCCCTTGGGGTAATTTCCTTCACATCATTTCCCATTACTCTTCATTATATTTTTCCTTTATTTATTAAATACTTATATTTATACTACATCCTATTAACATCTTGATCTTGATTACAACATACAGGTCTTATAGGTAAATTTCTAAGATAATTCAACAAGTACTTCAGATTTGATCATCATAGACACATATTTATAATTAGAATTTTAGAACATCAAAGTGATTAGGCATGGTTTCCCTACTTTATAGTCCTTAAAATTACTTATTTTATCTTTCTAATAAGTCCTTTCCCCATTCCACATCAGTTTTTTGGCATTCTAAGTTTTTGTTGAATGGTTGTCCTTTCATGTCTTGATTTGCTATTGAAACCCTACCCAAGGTTATTATCCCTTTGCTAGATGGATTAATATATGATTGTTATTATTATCATGCACATCCTAATTTCATAAAACTCTTGTATATATCATATTTCAAAAAAATCCAAAAACAAAAAAAATCCAAAAATCCTACAAAATACAAAAATCTCAAAAAGAGATATAAAGCCATAAAATATTTAACCAATTTATCATCTTGTTTTCTAGTGGCTCTTCCTCTTAATTATATTTTAAGTTTAAATAATTGATTATTGTTTGGATATACCCCTTGTATGTGTTTGAATATCTCATAGGTGGGAAGTTTATTATCCAAACATGACTTCTCCATCAAATTCATTCAATTCTGATCATCATTCCAATTATATTCATCCCATTCCCATAGGTGGTTACCTATGTCTTTGGAGGGTATATTTCATTCAATATTGATCATTATAATCAGAATTGTCATATTTCCATTACACTCTAATTTTTGGGAGAACTACGGTGGCCTAAGGTCCATAATGGACCATGTAGGCATTAGTTGGATACATTGGGTATCTTATATAAGCTCAACCACCATAATTTCCATTTTTTATCATCACGTATTATTATCTCATGATATTGACATTTTATGAGCTAATTATTCCATGTTCTTACCATTTTACGAGCCAATTTAGTCTACACTCTTGCCATTTTGTGAGTTGATTTACTCTACACTCTCATTATTTTATGAGCCAATTAATCTATGATTTCCCCATTTTTTGAGACAAATATTCCATTCTCTTTCCATTTTAAAATCCAATTATTCCATAGTCTTACCTTTTTGTGATCTAATTATTCCACACTCTCATCATTTTATGAGCTACTTTATTCCATGCTCTCACCATTTTGTGAGTTGATTTATTTTATGCTATGGTTATTTTACAATTAATTTATCTATTTCTCTCTTGATAATTTCATCCTAAATGTTATCATCATTTTTATTGAATCCTATTTTTAGGATAACTACATCGGCCTGAGGTCCATGAGGGACTATGTAGGTAATGCTTGGATATATAGGGCATCTCGAGTTAGCTTGCCCACTTATTTAGTATTTTTATTCCATTCCCCTTTTGTAAACATGTGTCACATAATCCCATCTAACATTTCTTGGACTTAAGGGAAGATGCACAAGAGTAATGCCTTATTATCACATTTGCATAATGATGGTTTATTATTTGTTTATTAATTTTAGTTATCTCTTTGTATGTGAATTGATTGATTGTTTGATTGTGTGTTTTTTTAATTAGTTATATTTGTTTAGTGTATTATGATTTACAATTAGGTATTGATTTTTCATAACTTGATCTCAAGTTTTGAGCATTTATATCTAAATTTATCTTCATTCAATGCATTATGTTTTACACTTAAGTCCTAATTTTCATTAATTGATCTTGAGTTATGAACATTTATATTTGAGCTAGTACTTACATAAATTGATGACAATGATATCATGATTCAATTTATAATTATGATGCATACTATCATTTGAAAAATTTAAAATCAAGTGCTTGAGGCTTATATACAATGTCATATGAAGAGAAAATATCCCCTTGAAATATCTGTCAACATGGATAAATGTGCTCCTATGAAATAATAAAAACATAATCTTATTTTCCATAACCAAAATAAAACAAATAAACAATGTGGATATATATATATATATATATATATATGGTAATCATGATATACATCTACAAGTGAGCATATACACAAAGTCATATAAATTTTACATCATTATCACATATCAATATATCGAATCAAATCAAATCAAAATTTGTATTATAAGAAATATATTCATCACATTTGCTAACTAAATCAAGTACAACATCATCTTGGAAATTAAAATAGTATAATAATGGAAAATAAATACATGAACATCAATATCAAATATCTAATATACATCATGAGTCAACATCAATGAAATCTAGAGCTACATCATATATATCAAAAGAATATCAGAGTACATATACATTATGAGATCAAAATGAATATATACATCTCAAAACAATATCTATACATTGATAATATATACATAATAAAAAATGTAGAGTTGCTAATCCTATAATCAGTTCTAACTCTGATCTTCTCTAGGAGGAATCTTATGAGGCATATCCTCTTAAAAGATATATATTGTACCATGTAGTGGTGTCTATTATGGTAGACCCATCACTATCAACTATGGAGGAGGTTGTGTTACTAATCTCTCGAAGGCCAAAGTGTGATGTGACCTATATCTTCATCTCTATCTCTAGCTTTTTCTATGATCATGGAAGCTATGTGTCCTACCCCCTACTATCACTACTAACTCATATAAACTATGATAATACCTAACCTCATCCTTGGCCTGCACCACATATGCTAGTGCCCTAGCCAAACTTTATTGTGTGAATATTTGACTAGCCTCATATTGCTTCTTATGGATTTTTTATACATATGATCAAGCCCTATCCCACTCACTAATTAATATCACTAACACAGTGTACCATATAGTCATCTAACCTTGAATGGTCATCATCCAAGAAACCTACCTCCTTAGTGGCTAATCTATGTATCTCTAGTTATAATCAACATATATAATGTGATGGCATCACCCTAGACACCTACCAAATGTGCCTGTAGTCCATTCTCTTCATTTTATAGTCATGATATCTCTATCACCCTCACTAAGATATCTTTATGTAACATATCTATAGTGGCCTATTCAACCTCTAATATTCTCGGTTGTGATGGCCTCACATAATTTTTAATCTATCCCCTATTATGTCCTAACCCTCCTACTGTAGTAAGGGTCACATTAGGTATCTAACACATCTATCTATACCTCATATCCATTAGGATTTGGACCCTCTCCCATATCTATGTCATGGTATAAATACTCCCCATAACTATTACTACTACTACTGCTCTCTGAGATTGAATAAATAATGATAGGGGTAGCCTATTATAATGTTATCAGCATCACTTGTTGAAGAGGTGCCTATAGTCATAAGTCCATATAAACCATCCACTATCTTTGTACTTATATAGGGGCTAGTATTAACCCTATTTGTTGCTTTAGTTATTTAGACATGTACACCCCTGATGGCCTCATCTTTATCAGTCTAACCATCTTAAACTATGCCCACTATGTTATGTATGTCCCTACCAGGCTAGCATCTATTGCTCCTCCAACACAATCCCATTTAACTAGTTGTATAGTCAAAAATATCCCAACTATCTCAGCCCTCATAATGGCTAGCCCCCACTGACAAATATCATGCATCAGATGTGAAAATAGTGAGGCCCATAAGGAACATCTGGTTGTAGCCCAAACTATCTCTAAACCTAAAAAGGATGGTACCACTCCATAGTGAATTCATATTTCCATGTGATGTAACAAAGTGATCATATATCAAGACCAATAGTTGTCCTTCAAACTTCCAAACTAAACCTACATATAGGGACACCATATGAAGTCCCCATCCACCATCTCATCTATATCTTGATAGTATAAAGGTAGGTACATTATATACCCCCATCAAACTCCTCTAATCATGTGATAACTATATGCTAGTGGCTTCTTGGTACCCTATTTTCATCTTTGGCCCACTAGTTACTCAATGACAATGGGCTCCTAAGATTAGACCTATAATAATATGCATGAACCAATGATCCTAACTCATTGTTAGGACAACATGTGTAAATATTTATACAACTAGGTCAATATCATAGACCCCCAAGAAAAACACACAATCTCAAAAATCATGTCCATGATCACCCCTTATCGGCCCATATTAAAGTATCACCCACTCTTTTAGGAAAAAAATATGCCACTGATAATAGTCATCTAAATCACAACCTATCAATCAAATAAAGGCTCAACCTCTAAAGCATCAATGTTTATAACACCCTTTTAAACAACATCTATAATTCCAATTAGGTCCTCCAAATTGCCTATCACCCTTGCCATAACCAATGAATAACTCACCCATAGATAAGGATGTGTAGAATGTGCTAAACATCCTCTAGTATCATAGTGGCCTCTCTAGTAGACAAATGAAATGTGCTAGTCTTAGAGATTTAGTTCTTAGCCAAGGTAGAGAGAAAATCCATATATGATCTAATCACAAGTATATGTGTAATATGAATCAAACTCACAAGCTCTATTAAAGACATGAACTCATCAATCCATATGCTAGGTTATCATACAATCTATGATCACTCCTCTTATGCTATCAATACTAGGACGTGCTTCTACAATAATAAAACACGTTAGAGCACTTAGTCAAATCTACCTATCTAGACACTAACAATATAAAGAAATCAGACATTCCTCCTATTATCTTCTAATTAATCAATTCAATCATTCTACCCAAACCAACTTCCAGTCATGAAAAATAATTATTTGAAATTTCATCCAATCAACACTTAGGTGATCTTATCATTTTCCAGTGATATCACTAGTTAGTAAGGTGTTTCCGTTGTTTAATAGGATTCTACCACCATTTAGGTGATTTCCTCATTTTTTCCCAACTAATCTCATTATTTTAGATATTCTAACCTTTTTTAGTGATCCCACTGATTTCATTGGTGATATCACCAATTTCATGGGAATTACTGTTGATTTGGTCACAACCTCATTATTTATGAGGATGATCCCACCATTTTCACATTTTATATAAATCATGAGATTGCCATTTGTCCTAATTTTACATAGCATTTATGGCATTTAAAACAAAAAATTCAAAAATGCCCACTCCCCTCTAGTCACCTATACTCTTGTACCCACTCATCAAGATGTTTATGTTGAGGTATGCATGCCATTGAACTTGAAATGATCATGCACAAAATACAGAGTAATACTTTATAAACATGGAGGGTAAAAATGAACTATTGTCACCCCCAAAGGTGAATTTATACCTCCAAATTTGAATTTTTACCCCCACCCTTCACATTGCTTCTTTGTTCTTATTAGGAGGCCTGTTTATGGCTCATTTTTTCATTTTAGTCCCAATTTCACCTATCATTTTCATTCCTCATATTCTTTAGCTACCAAACATGTCATATTATTCCTTTTGAGGGCCCATCCATTAAAAATAATTTTTAGACACTCCCTCAAGGGGGCATCCTGGGCATCCCAAACATCATTTGGGGCATATTTGTGAACTCATTTATCAAAAAATTGAATAAACATAAATAAAAAATTAACACATAACTATTTAATCATTTTAAATCATTTTAACAACCATTTCATGCTTTCAAAATCCACTATTTTATTTATGTCTCGCAATGCCCTTTCAAATAGGGGAAAATGTAGACACTCTAATTTCATCACTTCCATGCCTAAATTGAAATCAAAATCAATTTATATAAAAACAAATGAATTTAATTATAAATCATAATTGATTCAAATCATCCAAAAAATTATCGATTTGATCTTGAATCATGATGACACATCCATAATTAGGTCATCATATTGTAAAACAACATCAAATTTATCAATAATATCCTGAATCAAGTGAACAATTTTCAAATGTTACCAAAAGATAATCAAAGTAAATGTTGGATTGATACACAACATTGAAAAATACATATTAATTTCTATGACTAATTAAACCTTGATTAATTTGGCCTAATTCTATTTTGATGGGAAATTCCCTAACTTTTTGGAATTTCTTATTTTCTAAAATCAAATTTAGATTATTTCCTTACCAAAGATGACATCACTAAGACAAGTGTGGCACAAGGCAAATATATGACATGATATTACACACTCAACATTCTCCTACAAACCTCTTACACACACCATATCCCCAAGAATTTGAAACTCTTACATACTCCATGCTTTTATTAATGGAATTTATTACAAATTCACTCTCCAACATTTATGAGGATGAGGATTGATCCTCAACCATTGATATTCATTTTGGATCAATGGCTCATATTTAACAATAAAATCTAAAAATTGAGGAAAATTCCCTCTTCTTCAACAATATTCTTGTGTTAGACTTAATTTGACAAAACTCCAAGGAAATATTCAATCAAAACATGCATAACAGAAGGGGATATGTTGTCAAAATGATTCTATGACATTGAAAAATATCTCGAGTACTATATACATGCCAATCAAACTTGCATTCTAAAAGGAAAAAGACATACAAAGAGAAGGTAAAATTGTATTGTTTTGTCTATTATTATTATTCTTGTTTATGCTCTCTCTTGATCTTGCCTAATCTAATGACATGTGATTGGGTTTTAAGTTATATTTATTTCATTTTGAATTCATAGTAATGTGAAAATAACTCCCTCAAACTTGTGTGTTTACAATACCCTTCAACAAAAACAATTAGATAATTTGATGAAACATCACAACACATTATTGGTGAGGTGAGTTTGATTTACCTTTATAGGTTGGTCCATCACATGTGGTTACACCTTTTCATTTATACCATATACATGAGTCTTTGATATGTTATTGGGGTGACATTTTATGCATAAATTGTGCATAGTATCTTCCAAAATATATGGGTATATTAAATACATTCATACAAATAGGGTTGTCATAGTTTCTATAGTACAATATGATCATTCACTTGAACAACAAAATTTTATTCTGAGACAACCAATTATCAAACCTACTAAGGTTAATCCTCTATGAAAGGGTAATCAACAAATAATCCCCTTTCCTAAGAATCCCATAATTGAGAAGCCTTTATACTAGAGATATACAATGGATACCATGGAATCCTCATCTACTCCTACATAACATACCCAATTATCTAGAGTAGCTAAACATGTTCCAATTACTACTACTCTAAAGAAACCATAAATCACTCAATAATGGGTTCCATGAACTCCTATTCCTTCTATTTTTTCTTCACAACCATAGAGTCCTATTACAGATATGCATAATAAAATAGAATATCCAAATCTAGGTATGACACCTATGCATACTCTTTGGCATTACCAATAGATCGATATACCATGTCTTAAATTTGGAGTTACCTATGAACATCCCTTGGATGGGATAATAGGCTAGCCTTTTCTTTTTAAAATATTCCAAAAATTAGTCAAGGGATAACTCAACTTTGTCCTTGATTCCATAGAATATGTAAATATTATTTTGGCTAATAGATGGTTTTATGTGTCATCACTACTTACTCTTAAGAGGTGGTCATTAGGTTTCGATCTTGGGGTGGAGATTACCTTGACATAACCTATTTGGGTTAAACCATTGGGTCTACACATGGAATTTTTGAATAAGGATGTATTTAAGGAAATTGGGACAACATCAAGACTTTATTTAAGGTAGATGACAACTATCTTAATGATCCATCTAGGACATTGGCTGAAATCTTAGTTGATTTAAACCCATAAGAGGGACTTGAATAGGATATAGTCTTGGAATATGGACCTTAAAATGACACTCAAACCTTAGACTATGTGGGTATTCCATTTAGGTGTGTTTGATGTCATGCCTATGGAAATTTAGCCAATGATTTTTCTCTTTCCTTAACACACCAAGTCATGGGAGGGAAGATAGCTTCTTATTTTTAGATTGAAAGGGATATCTAAGATAATAGGGTAGGGAAATATGATCAGTTAAACACTAATAGTAGGGGTAATTTCATGATGCATATGGTGGTTTCAAATCCTTTTAGATCATAATTGACCTTAGAGGGTAGTCTTCATCAAATAGGGATGGGAGAAGTATATCCCATACTTAAGTTTATCTCCCTCTCAGTGATAAAATATTTGGAGGTTTCTTTGAATATTGATCATAGGGACATTTTGTTAATGGATCCAATTACTATTCAAAATAATTTCCTTTAGGGCATATGGGCAATATCTATAGGAACACTTGTGAGTGATGAGGACACCTCCACTCTATATTTTTTTCAAAAGATCCCTAAGTTGAAGACCCAATATAATGGGTTAGAGTTAAAGTCAAGAAATAAGGAAAAAGGATTTTATTACTCCTAGGGAGAGCATGTGAGTTTTCTTATTTTTACTAAGGACATTATATCTCATGATTATATTAGTCCCATGATTGCACAAATTAAACTATTTTGGAAAAAATTAAGCTCTCCAGATTTGATCTTTGATGAATATTTAACTATAGCCAACCAATGAGATATTCATTAAGATATTATCTAGTTATTATCTTCATAAAATGATGAGGAAATGAAAGTGGCTTTGTAGTATTTTGAATTTGAAATATTCTTATCAGGGAGAGGCCGGATCTCCCATTTCACTCATGCCAAATATATATATATGTTCTATAAATTCAATAGGGTTATTAAAAAATTATTCTTGGGGCCATTGGAGTGGGGACTACCCTGATGAAATATTAGCCATGCTTATATTGTCCCTTAGTATAAGAGGTTTTGTAAATCACTCCAAAAATGATGATTTAAATCATTTGATTCATCTATACAAGCTGAACATGATTATTCTTCAAGAAACTAAGGGGTAGAGTATAATGTCATTGAGGGTCTTTCAATTTTTTTGAATAACTATGATTTTTTGTCTAATGACTTTATTGGAAGCTCTGGTGGTTTGGTTTTAGGTTGGAGAATCACATCTTTAAGGATGGCCAACTCCAATTTTCTTCTTCTGGTATTGGCGTGGAACTTCATTCTATAGATTTTGGTAAAAAATTTATGTAACTAATATTTACGAGCTGTATGAGGAGAAATTAAATTCTTGGGGGGACTTGTTCACCCAAAAATTACTGAGAGATGATAATTATATTATTGGTAGAGACCTTAATTTACCATTAAAAGTGATGAAGTGTGGGGTGATTCAATGAAAATTGATCTATTGACTGATTTATTATTACAAAATATTAAGGATACTAATTTGGTGGACTCGGAACCTATCATGTTAGTTCATACTTGGTGGAACATGAGACCTAGGTCATATAGTGTGGTTAAGAGGCTTGATAGGTTCTTAATATTACATTCTATTTTGAATGACTGTAAAAAAATAAGATATTAGGTGTCTTTAGTTGAAGAATCTGATCATCTTCCCATTCTCCTAAAAATTGAAATGGGGTACAAAAAGTCTCCAAGCCCATTTAAATTCAATCTGTCATGGTTGAACTATAATTACTCATTAACCTAGTCCAGGAAGAGTGGATTGCCTTTGATGTTATATCTTTACAATTATCTAGTCTTCAATTTACCACTCATCTTAAAAGAGTGAAAAAGGTTCTATTAGTTGGGTAGCCATCAAACATCAAGATGCCAAAAAGGAAATTTTATCACTAGAAATGATGATCATTGATATATATGGCCATGATTTTAAAAAATATGTTGACAAAGCTACCAAGATTAGGAAAAAATATTTGGAGCTTAAGAAGAGGGATCCACTTGTAGATTTGATTCCTATTGTAGATAAAAAATTGAAGCTATGAAATTGGAAAATGGTGATGAAAACACCAAAACATCAAAGTTTTCTAATCACCTAAAAATATAATACTATTTGGGAAATGCAAAATACAAATGGATCCACTATACATACCTTTCATTATATATCTGATTTGGGTGTATCTCACTTTCATAAATTACATAAGGAACCTGATAAAGTAAACACTATAGAGATTGTTAAAATTTAATATTTCTTTCCTAGATTCATCAATGAGGATGATAATGAGAGGTTTGAAGTGAAAGTCACTAGGGAAGATTTGTTTTATGCTTTAGCTACTTTTCAAAAGGATAAGAGTCCAGGGCCTAATCATTGGATGGTTAAACTATTCAATGGGTTTTTTATTTGCTTGGTGGGAATTTTATATGAGTTGTTGAGGAATCTAGGTGGATGAGGAAGATCCTTGGGATTTCAATTCCACCATCATTTATCTCATTCCTAAGGACATCTAACCTATTTTAATGACTTTTTACCTATCTCCTTATGTAATTGTATCTATATGATCATTGTGAAAGTTATATTCATTCAAATAAAAATATTTCTATCTGAGTTCATATCTAATGAGAAATTTGGCTTCTTACATGGGTGAAAAATACATGATGCTATTGGTTTTGCCTAGGAGGGTCTTCATACTATTAAAAAGAATAAGTTTTTAGTGTTTTTTTTTAATTTGGACATATCCAAGGACTTTAATGAATTAAAATAGCTCTACTTAAGATTAATACTGATCTATATTTATTTTTAACTTTAGATGATGAATTAGATTATGGGTTTCCTAACTTATGTGTCCTTTACTTTAATTATTAATGGATTAGTATTGGATTTTTTTGATACATGCATGGTTTAAGGTAGGGTTGTCCAATTTCACCTTTGGTCTTTCCCTAATTATTGACGAGATTAGTTGGATCATTCTCAAGGCTAAGAGATCAAGGTGAATCAAAGGGGTTAATATTGGAAGGAAAATATTACTCACATGCCTAATCTTTGTGGATGATGTGATATTATTTTGTGATGACATTCAGAGAGATATCACTTTGCTTAAGGATTCTTTGAATCTCTTTTCTGTGGTTACATGCATGGAGTTAAATATGCAAAATTCCATTATCACTTTCAATTGTATGGAAAATCATAAAATTTGTTGGGTTATATGGGTCTTACCATTTAAAACTATTGATATTATACGAGGCTTTAAGTATCTGGGGTTTCTACTAAAGACAAATGATTGGAATTTTATAATTGAAAAGGTGGAAAATGGGATCTATTATTGGTGTGATCATTGGCTCTCTCTTGGAGGTAGACTTACTCTTATGAAGTAAATTTTGGAGGATATTCCATTTTAATGGTTATGTTTAACTCATTTTCCAAAAGGATTTCTTGATAAGATCACCAAAAAAGTTTATATTTCCTTTGGACTGGCAGAAAAAAGGATGGTATATCTTTAGTCAAATGGTAGATCCTTATCAAACCTAAGGTTTTTAGGGTTGGGGCCTAAATATATCCACATATTTTGTGTTGATTTATGTATAAAAATGATTATCTTAAAGGAGGGACAATGGAATCAAATCATCATTCAGAAATACATTGTTCCACTTATTGTTGAAGAGTGGACCAAAAGTCCTATCAAAATCTACCATAATGATTTGATTATGTAGAAATCCTTTACTTAATTATTCCTAACTATTAGTAATTATATTATATGCAATTTAAGATCTGACACTCAAATCAGAGTGGGGTTGATCCTTGGGTCAAATGTGGTGTTATTAAAAATTGTATGAGGAACTAATATATACTTTGGAGGATTTAGGTATCTCTTTTTTGGTTTAGGTTGTGGACCAAAACCTTACAAACCCTTAATGATATGGTTGGAAAATTTCTCTCTTATTGGTATTAGATAGGGAGGGTAGTAGTAGATAGGATGATTATATTAAGAGTTTGAAATGGATTCATATTAGACACAATATTAAGGATGATGTACTAGTTTAGTGTTTGAACCTAAAGTAGGGTAATATTATGTGTGGTTGGGTTATCAGTAAAAATTACTTCCTTGTTATGCATTTTTTGTGGTGGAAAAAATCTATTAGATTAAATTTCCTCACAAAAAATAAATCTTTATGTGGTTGGCTTTAAGAAATAAAGCTCTTACTTCTAGTTCTTCACTTTAGGTTCAATCACCTTGCCAAAAATAGGTTAGTGGGTTCAAAAATTTTAGCTAACCTCAAGGACCCCTATATCCATGAGCACTACCTACATAGAAAACACTCCAAGGATATCCTTAGACATGTATTTATCCCATAAGTGTGGGATATTATGTGCACAAGGGTGCAATATGCTATATGCAAAGACATGCAATGATCTAGCTTGTAAATTTACAAATATAATTCATGGGATGTTATTTGAGTGCTTAAAACATATAATGTGAATGATCCTATGATTGATATATAAATAGGGAATAATAGGGAAGTATAACTTAGTTGTGTAATTAATTGAATGAGATTGAATAAGTGCTTAATTAGTATTTGATATATGTGTGCTTGATAATAATGAATGGTCTTTGTTTTATATTTATATTTCACCTTTTGAAAATATCTCATGAAAGGGATAGATAAGACAAATAGGTCGATCCATACATTTATAAATATTTGAAATTTGGATGAATTTATAGGTATAGACAGTTGATAAGGAAACTAGACACTAGTGTCAATGCTAACATCCCTATGTAAACTTAAATGTTTATTAGGATAAGAACTATTTAAGGTCTATCACTGGCAGTGAAGTCATATTTTAAAATTTATATAGTGTAAAATTTATATGGATCATAAAAATGATAGACACAATGAGATGGTGAATGTAATCCTTTTGAAAACTAGAAGGTCTAGGACTAAAGGGTAGAGCCTTGATTGGCATTTGTCAAGTGTACAAGATTGATATGCTATATATAATTAGATTTTAGTATCTACACTAGTCTATGATGGACATAATATTTAACAATTCAACTATATTCCATTACCAAATATAGGGGGAAATAGAGGTGGTCAAACATAGGATTGTGCATCTACTTCAAATGTACCATTCAAAACATCCATGCACATGTGATGAGAATTTTGAATACATCCAACATAGTTATAATCAAGGTATTCATGGCTCCATAAGACATATCCCATTTCATATGTCTCATATTTTATCCATTAACTCCCATTGATGTAGTGATGCACGTTATCCTAGAGGATGAATCAATTCATGCCCGAAAATAAATGGATAAGATAATTATGTTTGTGGAAAAAATTTAATACATTGGAAAATAGGTTCATGATCTTCTATATAATCCCAAATAAATTTAAAATTAGTGTCATACTAAACATTGGTTCCTCATCATGCCCAAGTGGGTGAAATGTTTTGGTTACATGTTCAAAAGGATAAACCCAAATGTCTATAATGGATTCTAAAAACTATATGATATGGGCCATACAACATCATCAAATGAGTTGGATAAAATGCATTTGAGCTTAATTTACTACCCTACCTCAATTTTTAGTCAATGTTCGATGTAGAGTTGATCCACTCTTACTTTTTACCCCTCTTAGACACATTAGATGCTCATGAATAATTACAAAGTATAAAACTAAACCCACTATGTGACATCAATGAGTATTGATTAAATAATTGATATGGTGGTCAAATACCTGAAGTATCAATAGATCTCACTTTTTTGTGACACTAAGAGAAGTGGTTCACAAAGAATTGAAATCAAAAAAATATTCCACATTTATTCCAAAACCTAAAATAAATGGAGTCCATTTATTCTCAAGAAGGAATGAATGATCCATATTATCATGAAAATTATAAATTGATAAAGTTCCAATTTTTTTTTTGGGTTTTGACATATTATCACATTTTAAATATCTTTGGGCCCTTTGGTGTGTAATTTAAGCCCTAAAATTTATTCAATTTCCTAAATGGTTTCCAAATGTAGGTTTGTAGGGCACCAAAAATAGTTAATTTGACAATATTTGTAACAAATATTTTAGTTTACATATTGAATCAATGAGTTAGGAGATATGATCTTGACAAGATGCACTAATAATAATAATATCAATCAAAATTCAGATTTTTGTCTACTTCTTCCTATTCAACTTTAATCCTAAGGTGGATACATGTTATCTCCATGTGGAGTGATCTCTTGGTGAACCCATCATTTATTATTCTTATTAATTTTTAATCTTATACATTGTACAACTATAAAGTAGAAAGTATGGAATAAAGAGATAGATCTCCTGGCATATATCTCTCATATAGATTTTTCCAATTTTTATATACACTCTTAATTTCAATAAAATACTATTGTTCTTGCCATTAAAGTTATATCATTTTTTATTCTATTGCTATAACACATAAATCTCCATAGTTAGTGTGTTGTCCATCTAATTACATAATAAATTTATATCATTAACCACAATTCACTAGCTATTGTACTAAAAGTGTCAATTGGGACCAATAAAAAATAAATAAGGTCAAAGGATTCATTAAATATACTAACTCCTAGAGAGAAGGGATAATTGGGATGAATAACTAACAATTAATAAAAAATAAATAAGGTCAAAGGATTCATTAAATATACTAACTCCTAGAGAGAAGGGATAATTGGGATGAATAACTAACAATTAAAGTCAATTAGTTGTTGTACTAAGAGTGGATAATTATGATAAATAATGACCAATTAAGGTTAATGAAGGGTGTGATTATCCCCAAACCATTAATATAGGGCTTTTTAATCTTTTTATTGACAATTGTGATTATCACTAAAAACATGATAAAATTAAGGGACATAATATATATCTAACAAAACATATCCTATAATAGTAAATTAAGTATACCCTATGTGTGAAAAAAGTAAACAACATAAAAGAAACTATTGAACAAGTAAAAAATAATAATAATAATTAAAGTGATGAAATGATCACATCTTGGTAGTGAGGTTATGTAGGTGATTTTACATTTTTGTGTGAAATATAGAGGTATAAATATCGAGGGATAAATTCAATACCTAAAATCCTACCACCAAATATGCATTTGTTATATTTAAACCCGAAATATGCCTTGGGTAGATTTCTCCACAAAATGTGCACTTCTCATTTAACTAACAAATTTGTCTATTTACATTAAATATTTAATATTCTCAATTTCAAAATGTTATTTTCACATGTACGTACACATCTCGATGTCATATAATTTTGTGTCTTCTCCTCCTTCAATTTATTGGCAAAAAATATGATTTTATCTCTTCTTTGTCTCTTTTCCTAGTTCACCACAAATTCATATTGAAGAACAAAAAAAATGTTATGGACCTCAAGGGAATTAAAAATAAATATACAAAATGTTGGAATCAAACACAATATAGTTCTTAATGTCATTTAATTAGAATATTGAGAAATGGATTTGCCTCCTCTTCACTATATGTGAAATGCAACTACATGAATCCTTTGCATAAACCATATTTTGGTATAATATGATGTCAAAAGACTTTGAAGAATAGTTTAAGTTCCAATATGTTATCTCTATTTGGAATTTTTATCAAATTATATAATTAATGAAGTCTTTAACTTAAATTTATGGAGAAGGATTCTCCATTTTCTTAATACTTAACAAATGACTTAGAGTGACTTGGTATAAACAAGGATACAAAGAACATGACACACACTTTGGATAACTTTGAAAAAGTGAAATAATCTAAATTTAGGGAATTATAAATCATGTTAAGGTGGAAAACCCAAAAAAACACATTAGATAGATTCAATGGGTCTCCTAATCTACCCTAGGAAAAATTATGAATGCTTAAAAATTTCCATGAGAAATAAATGCCCAAAATATGAAAATAAGCGTAGAAAATGTATAAATTAGTCTCAATATTGAGAAAAAGATAAATATATTGAGTTTTAAATACTTATATAAGAATTAAAGAGTGGAGAGTGGCTAATGTGGGGTAGGAAATGTCTTAAAAATAACCAAATATATACAATTAGGCTAAATGTGACAAAACATGGAAAATACACTTTAGAAAAGGGTCTTGTACCGAAATTATGTGTCTATAAGGGAAAATTAAGTGTGACTATTCCAAAATAAACTAACTCTTAAACTAAGTGGTTAGGAGTAGTAATGACTAATTAATTTTAATGACTTAGGTGTGGTTAGCCTCATATTGACCAATGATTTTCCTTACATTTGACAACAAATACATGCACCACTTAAGATGTTTTTATTATATGTAAAAACTTGGTGAAGTAATTGATTCAAGTTTACAAAATTATTACTAATTTAGAAATTAAAATATTTTAAGGGAATTTTCAAAGAGATTTTTTGAAACATTTTTTTACAAGTGGGTAAAGGGATAATTTATTTCTAAAATTTTTTTAACCCAATTTTGAAGCATTTCATGTTAACCTTTGTCAAGGACCTATTTTTATCTATAAGGAATGCAACTAAATCTCATTCACATATCACTAAATACTACCTATTTAATAAAATATTTATAGATAAAATTGGATAAACACATGAAATTTTAAAATGTTTAAAAGAACACTATCCATTAAAAAACTTCAAAATTGATTATTTTCCCTTCCCATTCTTTCTTTTACCCTCCCCCACTTATTCCTCCTTATGGATATGAAATTTAAGCATCATTATGTGTCGTCACTTGGATTTTCACCCTTTGAGGAGATGTCTCAGCTCTCCTCATCCATGTGGCACAATTGAAACACCTCTAGGCTGTGGGTAGCCTAAGGATGAGGTGAATCCCTATATAGGGATAGCTCCCTTGATGCACCACTTTTGGATCACTACTAAACCTATGATTTCAAGGAAAAGGGAGAGAAATAAAATTAAACTATCTTAAAGGAGGTGATACACTAAATTTATTGATGACTACCAACCAGCTACATGTCACACATGAAACCAAGGGACTAAATAAGCATAAACTTCTCTAATCTAAATCTTCTCACATCAGTATTTCATTATGAGGTTGTGATGAATGTCTAGGATAGGAGGAATAGAAAAGAGGCCTATGATGGCACTATTTGAGTTTAATAAATCACTCAAACTTACATCATAAAACACTTCACATGACCTACAAGAAGAAACTTTCCAACTGTAAAAAGGTGGGAGAATGAAATAATAATTCTAAGGAAGTACTAGTCATTACTAAGGAAGATCACTCATTCAAATTAAAACACTATGAAAAATCATATAATAGGTAAAATCAGTAGTCTTTATTGACCCATGGTATGTAAATGAGTATGGCTTCACCATACTCAGGTGGAACATGTTTTACAAAGGCTAAAATAGTTAGTTCTTATAGAATTTGAGAGAGATAAGAGAAGATAAGAGAAGAAATAAGTCCAAAGGTCATAAGGACACTTTTAAAGATGATAAAATTAATTTCATGTGCATGAAAATATAATGTGAAATTTATCATGCAAATTTAAGAAGCACAAGTGTCAATCCAAGGCATGAAACTCTTGAAATGTGACATGAAATTCCCTTTATTGGCTCAAAAAATTGCCTTCATCATTCACCCCCATTGGAACATCCCAAAAATAAATAGGGATAGATATCATGATTGGAATAAGAGGGAAGGGTTTCAGACATGCTTCTCCATGTATTGGTTGCATTCCTAATAATCTAGATTCTCTGAAAGTGAGCCATCACTACCTACAATAAAAAAAACTCTTCTTTCACACACCTTACACACTTGGCCTCAAATTTGTCTTAATTTTACTATGATTTTTTTAAAAATGGAGTGGATGAAACTTGGAAAAACCCTCCATAGCCTTATATTGCTCAAGTAGACCTTACAAATCCATCCACTAAAAGTTCTCACCCTTCTCACTATGCTATTTTTGGCTAGCTGAGATGAGAGATCTTATCAGAACACTTAGGATTTTTCAAAATAAATTAAATTTACATGGAGAGTTATCTTAATTATCAATATTCCTTACAAATTTGATTTTTATCTCTTGAAACCTCCTAGAACCTTCACAATGCACAAAACAATCAAGAAAAGTAATTATGCACCTTTTCTATATGGATTATGTATAACTCATCCTAATGGTAGGGATATTTCTCAAGTATTATACAACATAAAATCATTTTTATAGGCAAAGTATGCCATTTTGGTGCATTATCTCTTTAATTTCCTTCATCAGGTCTCAGGGGTTGTAAGGGTTTTAGGTAGTTTTAGGCTCTTAAGCTTTGTCATGAATATTATAAATTGGAATTGATAACCAATTCCAAAAATGAAAATTTTAGGGCCCTTTTAAACACCTCTAAATGTATTAGGCTCCTATACATAGCATCTAAGTAGATATGAGAAACAAAACCTCTCCTATCAATCTTGTTTTCTCATTTGTATAAGCCTAATGTGTCCTAAAGTCCAAAAATGAATTTTGTATGGCCTCCCGTACATCATAATATATTATAAATATCTAATTTTATATTATAAACATGATATAATAGGTTATAAATCTCAATAAGGGTTGAAAGTGAAGTTAGATCCCTAATTAGGCTCTAAGCCTCAAACAGACCTATTTGCATACTTGGCAATCCAAACCATCCTGTTGGGTTTATTCCTTATGTAATAGGTTTATAATGTTTTTCCACACCTAAAAAATTTATTCATACCTTTTTAAATTTCTCATTATCCATTTATCTCATCACTTTCTCTCCATTCTTCAAGACTGCATGTTTTGCATACAAAGGGAAGTACCCTCTGTTTGAGACAAAATAGAGGGTACTTCCCCTATTTTCTCAAAAAAATTGGTAGTGGGTGAGATTATAAAAGTTTTAATGAAATTATATAAAAATAAACCCATGGTCACATCATTTGACCCTCAAATAGTTGAAAAATCCAAGACAAACTATTAGAAGATAAACTATGTAAAAGGTTTCATCATATGGATTGTGTGTTGTATGTTCAAGGTTATATATTTAATGTTTATCCATCATGATAATTAAATGAGACTACCGTGAATATAATTAATAGATTATTATATTAATTTATCCCCCTAGCCTCTCATGTACCCTTCCATACAAATTTAACTCACAAGACTATGTGTAGGATTTGATAATGTTTTACTCTAAACATCATACCTGTAGGTGATCTTGCATGTTTTAAGCTTGAGATAATGTATAAAACATCTTTATATTACCTTAAAATAATCATAAATTATTTTTTACCTTTTTTTTCATCTTTATGCTATATCCACATCAAGAAACCCAATTCTTTTACTCTTTGCCCCTCACAGTCAGCTATAGTTGATTGTGTGGGGTCTTGTATGTGGCTTTAATCCTTAGAACCTATGTCATATAATCCATATGAACCATATGAAGGTATTCATAAGTTACCTTTAATTACCAAAATTGGTATATACATGCTTAATCCTTTACTATGGGTGATGTAGGGGTTAACAGTCAGTTGTAGCTGAGTATTTTCAAAAGAAGGGACACTTGTAGGTGTTTATAGAATCTAAAACATTGTATATCATCTTCTTTTTATGATCCTTTAGATCATATATGCTACATTCAACTGTTTGAAACCACTAAAATATGGTGGTATAATCTAGACTACCAATTTGGAAAATAAGGTTGTTCGAAGACTCAAAAATCTTGTAGATGTTACTGCTTGGAAACAATGCATAAAAGTGTGACTTTAGGCCTTATAACAACCATCTTTCCTTAGTCATCTACCACCCAAAATTTGTAGATCTCATCTCCTATGTGGAGACTACAATACATGGTCATTTAGATACATAAAAAGTTATGAAAACCTTGTTATATAACCTTGGAAAACGGGTCAAGTGATTTATTTTCCTATTTTAGGGATTAGATCCCTAAACACTATCATCTCATGATAGAAGGTGATTAACACTTCCATGTGCCATCTTGACACTTCAAAGAGGTCTGCCATGGTCAAATTATAATACTAAGACTTTAAAAAGAGATCCATAACTTGTTTCAACACTTCAAAAGGGGTCATTAGCTCTTTGTTAAGGCCACCTTTAGGTGGTCATTCCATAGTGTAGGTAGCAGATGATAATTTTAGGTAGTATACAAGATTTACATGCTTATGACCAGTTTTAGGCTTTCTCAAGGTTTCCAAATGTACTATTAGCACTCTAAAAGATAAAAACACCTACCAAAACTCCCATTCCACCATGACATCATCTCAAGAAGCTCTTGTAGATACATTTTAAGTAGGGAAAATTTTAATGGTGAATATTCATTAATTCATGAATATTCACCTTTTGGTAAATTATATTTGGTAATTTTTTGGGAGTAGTACATGGGACCCATTCACCTAAATTTATAGGATGTAATTTTTTTAATTATTATCTAACCAACAATTTATAATAATTATGGGAGAATATATATTATTTGCCTTATATATAGTGCATATGTTTATAGGGGTTATCATCCAAGTCTCATTCTTTACCTCATTACCATGTTGAATATTGAGGCCACCTAATAGATAAGCTATGGGATAAATAAAAAAGAGTTAAAAAATATTTATTAAACCTTAATATTGTTGCATATTTGAATTAATCTCAAAGAGATTTAAAATTTAAAAAAAAATCATCTCAATCTGAGTCCGTATATAAAAGTTATGGCCTTGGAAAGTTGGTGTTTGATGTCATCTAACTGCATCATGGTGTTATCGCCCAATAACATCATCATGATGATGTTGTTGCTCAAAAACATGATATGATTATTTATTAATAGCATGTTTTCACTCTATAATATTCTGTCACTTGGAAACATGTCACTCGATAACATGTTGTCGCTTGATAGCATGTTTTTGCTTCGCAACATGTTGTCACCTAGTGGCATGATGCGATGTAACTAAAAAAATTCTAGAGGTCATAAATTTTGTACAAATAATTGGTTTGAGACAATTTTTTTTGAAATTATATATATTTTAAAGAGGAATATAAATTTTGGAATTTTTTTCATGGATTATTGTCATCACATGACATAGTCCCATTGTGCGATAACATAATGCACTACAACTGAGTGCCAAATTTCGGAGGCCATAACTTTTGCATATAGATTTAGTTTGAGATGATTTTTTTTTGAAATTGTATATATATTCAAGACGAATCCAAATATGCAACAATATTAAAGTTTAGGAAAGTTTTTTTTATAATATTTTATAATTTATCCCATAACCTATATGTTTTAATTATGTAGATAGACAACTGTATAAGAAATTAAGAAGGTAATTTTTTTTGAAAATTTAATATTTTCCAAGGATAAGAATTAGATTCAAATAAATAAACCTAAGGGGGTTTCTAATATGGTCTCTTAAAATGAACCCTGGTTTTGAGTTATATATAGGCATTAAGAATGAAATGCTCCATATACTCAAGAAATCTACCTTCCATGTTAATTTATTTATCATCATGGTGTTTAAAGGATACATTAAAATGATTTAAATCTCAAAACAATCTGCCAAACCTCATTTTCAATGTTGAACCCTTTTGTAGATGCTAACACAAAAGTACATTCATGACTTCTTGACTATATATATTGCTTATGACTACCATCACAGACCCTTTGTGCTATTTGGGGTGTCCAATATGAATTATCATACAATAATAACATGATTAAAACCTTTTAGAGTCTTCATTTCTCCTCATAAATGTGATCAGAGCTCAAACCTCATGACTGCAACTGGGAACATGCATAAAGTTGATTGTGAGTATGACAAGAGTAGGTCTTTGAACAAAGTATGGAGTTATGAGACCAAAAATGGAAGGAGGTGGTACATATGAAATTAAAACATGGAAAAAACGATTTCACATTCATATGAAGCCCTTGTAGAGAATATAATATTCTACAAGTAGTGAACTTGACTACGATTCCACCTAGGACATCAACTTACATACTAAACTAATTATCCCATGAGATATTTTCCAAACATGAAAATAAGCATGAAAAAAATGAGAGGATACAATAAAAATCATTTGAAATCAATCTTAGTATTTGGATTATATGGACTTCTCCAAACCAAAGCAAAACCTATAGGGTACACAGATTAACAAGCATATTAGATAGGTCAACTTCTTAGGGATGGTTCATAAAGTAAAAGTCACCATTCCTCTATACAAAAATATCAAATGGAACATGAATGAGTATATATGACACCCATAAGATTAATTTATTTGAAACCTCCCCTATTGTCTATAACAAGTACAAACCTACTGACTAGTTTTGTGGGTATGGAAGGTTGAAAAAGGAGCAAAATGGTTTTAGCTCAATTTTGACACTTTAAGAGTACTTTAAGAATATAAATTGGTTTAAAGAATTTAAATACCTTCTCCCATGTGTCACGCTCCCTTATGGGTTGTACAAGTGTTAAACTCTTCATTTTTCTAATAAAATTGCTCTTTCTTCTGAAGAACCTACCAATTTTTAGTTAGAAACAATTAATTAATACTTATTAAGACACATGGTAATGAAATAACCTTTTTAAACCTTAAAATTTACCAAGGAGGCTGTATAACTCATTTAATGCTCCATTTTAATCCCCAAAATGACTCAAAAAGACACAAATATTTAAAATGACCAAGACTAAGGATAATGTGACATGAATTGACTCAAAATGACCTATAATACATATTATTACATAATATTAGACCTATAAAACACCTAAAAAAGAAGTTTTTACCTATAGGGGTCCTAATTTGACCTATAGGGTCAAATTTGGTCAACCAATTGGTGACTCATGAGGGTAATATACATGCTATACTAAAGATCAGTAGTTTTATCAATCCATTGGGCTTGGGGAATCATCTAAAGTTTTAAACACAATAATAATACTTTGATAATTGACAACAAGGTTTCATCAAGACAAGATTGATTGACTACATCAACCACATGAAATAAAAGACACACACAAAATGAAGCAAACAAACTAACAAGACACACACACATGTGCTCAAAGAACTTAAGGAAATAAAAAAAATCCACTATGTACAACTAAAAATTAAGCATATCTCCATTTCTAAGATCAAAATAAAAGTTCCTTACATCTCCTTCTTCATGAGATGAATCATAGTGCCAAACATGTTGCTCTTTGGATTGGATACTGATAGATCAAACCTATTTCTTGGCACTTTACTTGCTATACTCTCAAGTAGAGCATCTTCAAATAGGTGTCCAATGTAAATGTATTCCTCTTGGTCTTACAAACATACCTCATATTGATTCCCACTCTTCATCTCATGAATAACTTGCATCTTCTTTGTAGGCATGATTTCTAGAGGAGTAGTTTCTTGTTCCTTGGAAGATTGAGGCCAATAGAAGATTGTTTTAACCTCCAAAGGTTGAGGTGAACTTTTCTCATCACTTACAATCATCTCTAAGGAATTTGTAGACCCCTTGAGAGAGTCAAACTCATTGCAAATGCTTACAAACTACTGCCACAAGTCCTCATCTTCTCTTTGATCAGTATCATGAAGGGGAAAAATAAGAGAATCTCCTTCATCCTCTTCTTTATAATACAAAAGGACTTCATACAAGATTTCTTCTTTAATATAAGGAAGGCATTATTCATCATCAACATAACAAGAAGACTCAACACAAGGACTCATTTCTTCTTTAGAATTTGGAAAATATTGAGGACTCTCAGGTTATATATCAATTATTATAATCTGATTTTGGTTCTCAAGGGCTGAAAGATCCTTAATTTTCTTCTCTTTATTGGTGATACTAAGACTAGGCATCTTGAAATTAGGTGACTTAGCCCAATGAGGCTATCAAAGAGCTATATTTTCTTCAAGGAAGAGTTAAAAATTATTCTCAATCAAATGTTCCTCTTTAGGTTACCATACCATAGGTCCATTAAGGCAAAGGGTGATGGGGTCAGGATAAGATGAATTAGTTGGTGGAGATGGAACATAGGAGTCAAAATTAGATTGAAAATGAATTGTAGGGGATCCTTTCAGAATCTCTGGATGAGGGTGAGGTAGACCTCAAGATAAAATAAATTGGTTTTCTTCCTTCCATTTAACAATCTCTTCATTTAAATCTAATTTAGCTTGAGGTATCTCTTGAGGAAGGTTATATGGGGTGTGTTTAAGCATAGGATCTTATTTTAACTCTAAATCTTCCATCACACCTTGACACAATAATTTCATTCTCAACTCTAACTCTTCAATTTTCTTGGCTAGGTTCTCTTGGAAAAGTTTCTCTTGAATTTGATAGACATCTTCATGATGATAAGAAGTACAAGAGGGATGACATGGGAAACAAGAGGTATCTTGAGGAAGAGTGGGAGGGGTTTGCATAAGATCAAGCTCTTTCTCAACCTCACACTCTTTATCTAGGCTTCTATCCTCTTTCTTTCCCCATGATTCTAATACCTTATTCCATTTTAGGATGTTAGGATTAGGAGTCTCTTCTTAAGGTAGTAATGTAATTTGAGGAGTGGATGAAGTGTTCAAAAAATTTGGTATCTCATTAGGCTTGGATTCTCTACCTTGTCTCCAACTTGGAATCTCATATATATAGGTCCCTTCTTGAGGTAGGGATGTAATAGGAGAGGGAAATGAGGGTTTATATTCCACTTATTTTTTTGATAAGATGTACTGATTCATCTAATTTTTGGCTAACTCAATCTACCTTTCAAGGTTTGCTTCAAAAATAAGGCTTGTTTTTCCAACTCTATTTTCCAACTGATTTGGAAAAAGATGACTTTAGCAAGCTTGATTGGATTCATGAGTAGGAATCATGTAGGACTAATAGAAATCTTTGGGAAGTGGATATGAGGGCTAATATATTTGGTGAGGCTACTCCTCATGAATTCTTAGCTTATCTTTTAAGGATGAAACTAGGCCACTCACATCTAACATCTCACTTATGATCCTTTGCCAATTTACTCTCTCAATAGGCACCTATTCTCTTTTGACTAGATCTAATGCATCTCTCACATTATGAATGAAATGAATAGGAAAATATTGACCATGTCCCCTTAGTGTTTCAAGATTTATCATGTACCTCTCATAACCCAAGAGAGTTTACTTGAAATTTGAAATGGATAGATTTGAGAGGTGATTAGGTTGACTAGAAGAAGCAATTTATTGAGGAGGTTGGTTATAAGACTAATACAACTCATGACAAGGATGATAAAGGTCATATTGGAGCTAGTAAGGATCATGAAAACGCTGACAAGAATCACACAAAGGCTGATAGGGAATTCCATAAGCTTGAGATATCTCACCAACTTGTGTAAAATAATACTCAACATCAAAACCAACCATAAAACTTCATTAGGAAGCAAGAACATAAATAAAAATTACCAAAAATATTTAAAATGAAAACTTGGGCTACTTGACCAACTTATATAAGTTTAGAGTCACCATTGATGTTTGGATAGAAGCCTCCAAAGGCTAATGTGTTAAAAGACAACACAAAAAATACTTTAACTTCTTAGACTATGAGTCTCACCAGGAGTGCCAAAAACTATTGTCACTTGGATTTTCACCCTTTGAGGATATGTCTCATCTCTCCTCATCTAACTGGAAAAATTGAAACACCTCTAGGATATGTGTATCCTAAGGATGAGTTAAATATCTAGATAAGGATAGCTCCCCTGATGTACCACTTTTGGATCACTACTACACCTAAGCTTACAAGGAAAAGGGAGAGAAAAATGAAAGTAAACTATCCTAAAGGAGGTGATACACAAAATTTATTGATGAATACCAACTAGCTATATATCACACATGAAACCAAGATATTAACTAAACATACATTTCTTTAATCTGAATCTTCTCACATCAGTATTGCATTATGAGATTGTGATTATTTCCTTACTTTTTCTTGCTTGATTTTTAATTTAAAAATAGGGGAGAAACAAAAGATAAAGGGTATGTACCTAGTAAATTTTATGCTCATTGATGACTAGATGAAGTGGGAACTCTTCTTTGGTGAGGGAAGAATGACCTTGTTATGTTTAAGATTTAATAGCTGAGTGCTAAAGATATTTGAGTAGTGTAATGGTACTTTGACTTTCAAGAATCACATGAACAAGATTTTGGGATGTCGAATGCCTACATAAGGAAAATAAGAGATCATGAATATGCAAAAATTTTGATCCATAACTTTCCCAAGAGCTTTGCATTTATAGAAAAAATTTTCTAATTGAGGAGGGAAGCTTTAAGGGAAAATTGCTAAGTTGGGAGGATAAAGATGCTCATTTTAAAAGAAAGAATGTTATGAAATGTGTATGGGAAAATTTATATTTTACCCATGCAAGCGCATCCACAATTGGATGATTTTTATGTTGCAGGGGTGGATACCTAACCATCAACAGTTAGGGTGACCATCGATGATCAATCCCTTAGTGTAAAAAGGGTTAAAAAGAGTCAAGGAGAGCACGTTAAAATGTTTGGTGGCTGGGTATAAAGGGTGAGATAACTAGCTACATAGTTAACTAATGGTCGAGAATAGGTCCAAGGTGATGTAATACAAAAAATGTTCAAGGGGACATTTTTAGGTGACTACATTTTACCACTTTTTGTTATGCAACTTTAGGTCAATAAGCCATAGAATAAAAATGGAAGGTTGATAGTTTAGGGTCAGTTACCTCGAGTATGGGAGGAGGGTATTCCCCCTCAAACTAGGAGTTGATGAGGTAATATGAAATGTAGGTCATGGTTTGATAAAAGGAAAGAAGGTGTAGGTACTAAAATTCAACTACATGCACAAGGTGTGATGAGATGCTAATGGCACAATATCATGTAAATAAAAAAATGGCCAATGTTGATAACATGAAGTTTAGGTTCTAGAATAAATGACAAAGTAACTAGTCCCTAACATTCATCATAGCTGATCAGGTTACACATATCAAATGTCCTAGAAAGGTTCAATGTTTACTCATGTATCTAGGGTATGAAGTGATCCTAAGAAAAAGATAATTAGTTAGGTCATGCACAAGGTGGTGCAAATTTTTTTAACAAGGCCAAATTGGTCAAAACATTCAATAATGACCAAAGCAAGGTCATCACAATGTGTATGAATAGGTTTATTCTAAAAGAGGGGGTGATGTTGTGATGAACGTAGGAAAGTAGGTGGTTGGGTAGGGGTGTGCTTGAGATAAATCCTAATTCACAAGGCAAGAGAATGCTACCTACATAGCCCCATGGACAATATATCTAATATGGAATTTAGGACAAATGTAGTTCTTGGTTGGGGAGAGGGTGACTCCCAAATAAGTCTGAGTGTAGGGGAAATAGGTTACCCCATTTGGGTGTGGTCAAGGCTAGGTTAAGGTGAAGAAGAGGAAAAAGTTAAAGGGGAAATATTTAGGGTGGTATTTAAAAAAGAAAAGGGGGTAACTCCAACTATCAATGGTTATGTGACCATCGATGGTCAGGGTTAACCATTGACAGTTAGAACCCCAATACCCTAAAACTATGACAAAAGCAAATGAAATGATGAAAAAAATTTATTATTGTCATTTGTGCAAAATTGGTGGAGCACTATCATTTTTTGGGTTAATTCATATGAAGAGTGAAAGGGATTACTAGGAGTGGGGTGAGGTATTGAGACAAGATTAGTGTTGGGAGAGTGAGAGTGTGGTGGAGATGGTTTTAGGAGACGCACCAGTGGTAGGGCATGGTTTGAGGAGGTACCACTAATAACAAAATGAGGTAGATATTGTTTATTAAATTGATAGAATAAAATTATAATAGAAAGAAAAAATTAAATTTAGGTATTATGCATTATTTATGTATGGAAATTAAAAACCTAGGGTTTAGATAGGGTGATGATTTTTATGAATTATGTGGGGATAAAAGGAGGGGGGTGGTTATAAAAATTAGTAAGGGACTAATAGGGGTGAGCAAGTGAGAAAAATGCATGGGAGGGGGTATTTGGTGTGTTTTTGGGTGTTTTGGGGAGGTTGGGGGGTCGAAGCCCATGGCCAACAATCACCCATAGGTGATTGTCGATGGTTAACCCAACCATCAGTGGTCAACCCTAGGGGTATAAAATACCCCAAGGGGACTGTCGATAGTTGGAATAACTGATGATGGTCAAAAAGGGGGGTTAGATTTTTGTTGGATAAAGAGAGCGTGGGGGGAAATATTTGTAAGTAGGTTTTAAATAAGTGTTTGTAGGAATAACTATTTATTTTAAATAGTTGAATAAATAGTTATTTGGGGAAAATATATATAGTTATTTATAGGAATAAGGATAGGGAAAGTGATTAGAGATACAAACGGTTGTTTCTAAATTGAGAATCTTATAAGGTGTATTAAAGGTGGGTATGTGATTTAAATAGTGTTGTGGTATAGAGGATAGTAAAGAGGCAGGGTATAAGTTTATTGAGATAAATTAGGGGGATATAAGAGAAAAAAGAATTAATTGTTTTAGTTTTCATGTTCATAGGGATAGGTTCTTACATAATTCATGTTATAATTCATGAGAGCAGATCTAACTACAAGATCAAGTACCTAAGATCTTTGTAGAGGTGAGGGATGCCATGTCAGCGGATGACTAGTACTACATGGAGACAGTGGGTTTCAAAGTGATGCAACATTACTAGTGCCTCCTAAGATATGCTAAGATGATATTTTCCCTCATCAAGAGATGGGATCTAGTGACTAACACCTTTTGGTTACTGGTAGGGGAGAGGAGTATCCTATTAGAGGATATGCATTAGATTACATGTCTACCTATTTGGGGTGATCCCATCTACCATATTGAGGGGGATGAGATGAATGAGTGTATGGAGATGATAGAGGTGATGCATAGTTCC
This sequence comes from Torreya grandis, assembly GCA_037957365.1. Lineage (NCBI taxonomy): Eukaryota > Viridiplantae > Streptophyta > Pinopsida > Cupressales > Taxaceae > Torreya > Torreya grandis. Next base: position 1,832,106 of record JARHVA010003289.1, read on the forward strand.
ATTCTATAGGGTTCAATATCAAGCCACTATACTAGAAAGTCCCAGGAGAGAGACACTTGTTGACTATGTTGTAGTTAGCAGTTACCTATTATGCATTACTAGATTTGATCAGAGGGAGATACCCTAGTGTGTTATTAGGGGTGTTGGTTGAGTTATTTCTAGGTAGAGTTGTGTTTGGATAGGAATAGGTATTTTTGGTGTAAATATATAGAGAGTTATGGGGCTTTTAGGCACATAGATATTATGGCATCAGTCTGGGATTTGTATTGCACTACTAGGTTTACTAGCACATACAAGTGTTATGGCCATTAGGTTTACTAGTTGGGGGTATCTATCGATAGATTATAGTGTCAGTTTCTATTGATGGAGGAGAGATAGGGCCATGACAATGGAAGGTAGTGGTACACATGACCTAGATTGGTTCAGAGAGGCACTAGAGGGTTTGGTGGATGGAGACATAGTATGGAGGCCATATATGGAGTGACCTGTAAGGGAGGGCTACTAGTGTCATTCATTATATTTAAAAATCTAGAGGTGGCTCTATGGGTGACAAGAGGGAGAGATTGATTGTATCCCATTTGAGAGGGTATAGTGATAGTTTGGACTGGTACATGGGATCCCTCCTGATTTTGCATGGTATAGGAGGGAGGATTTAGACTATCTAATTTTGGAGCCATAACCATAGGATGAGCTTTTGGATTTTGAGGAGCTATCATTGAGGAGAGGTGATGATGTAGGGATGACACCAAACTACATTGCATGTTTTTAGGGTATATATATTGTGATGAATTTTGGTTTTGGAGATGGTGATAGGGCCCTGATGGATGTAGATCAGAGATAGGGGGCAATGTAGTGGGACTGGTAGGTGGTAGTGGAACTAGTTATAGCTCAAGACTAGATAAATACATTATAAGCGTAGCTTGTGACTCTTCAAGGTAAGGTAGGAGGAGTCACAATGGAGAGAGACTAGGCTTGTTCATATGTTACAACTTTATAGGGGTAGGTAGCCATCTTACAAGGTCAGGTGATTACATTGATAGGGGAGTGAGACTAGGTGAGGGTCTCACTTGGTGTGGTGACCTAAGAAAGAGACTCCTTATGATAGGCTAGTGGAGTAACGATAGGTACAACACCTCTTAGATATTATAGACATACCAGGTATCATGTAATGATATATGAGCTAACGTAATATGAGGGCATTATGTTAATATAGTGTCCTAATAAGCTGAGGTGGGGAGAGTATCAATTGAGTTTGCCAGGTGGGGTAGGTTTGGGGACCCTAGGGTAGTGGGATATGGTAGTGGGTTAGTAATCAAGGCCTCTACCTAGTAAGGGTATAGGTGTAGGTACTAGTGGGGCTAGCAATAGTGGTCTACTAGGGCCATGATATGTATATGATCCATTTTTGATACTGACCTATGCACCAAAGATGTGAGATATATTTTGAGTGAGAGTTATGATATATAGACATTGTATAATACATACATACATACATACATACATACATACATACACACACACACACACACAGACACACACACACACACACGCACACACACACACACACCCACACACACACACACACACACACACACACATATATATATAGACATTGTATAATACATACACACACACACACACACACACACACACACACACACACACACACATATGATATGGTTTCAGTTTGAGATGTTATGTTGATGATGACTGATGTTTATTTGATGGTTATGCTTATGTTTATATGATGATGTATTTGGCTATGTTTTAATGTTAATTATGCTAGGATAAGTAGATCAGGATGTGTAGATTGTTGACGATGCTTAATGGTTATAGTTGATTAATTAATATAGATATGTGATAAAGTATGTTTTGATAATGTTATTCATAATGTTTAATTTAATGTTTTGATGCAAGGTAGGTTAATCAGGTTAGCTAGGTATGATAAGTTGGTTGGTTTTGAATGTTAATGCTTTGATTTGTGGAATGATTTTGGTTTTAATAAGTAAGTTAGGTATGGGTGACAATAAAAAGGGGCATACTAGATTCTTTGGCAAGGATTTTATTATACCTCACAAGGAGGATATGATCTTAGTGAAAGTAAACCCTTCATTCACATCAAATTAGCATTTTCCTAGTATTAAGGTGTGTCATATAAACACCATGTGTCAAATGAGCCTAGAATCCTTTGATTTATAGATGTGATATGAAAAAGGTAGGGTAGTGATAAGTAAGTAGGGGAAGAAGTGTTAGATAGGGAACCATGTTCAGGTTCATCCACCCCTTTACTTAAGTAACATCTAGAACTAAAATAAATTAGTCCATGTCTTTTGAGGGGATAGACTGATCAATATAGGAAGTTTACTAATATTAAAAGAGAATCGATTATAGTTATTTTGGGATAATGTTGATAGGGTCATGAATTTATAGATGTGATATGAAAAAGGTAGGGTAGTGATAAGTAAGTAGGGGAAGAAGTGTTAGATAGGGAACCATGTTTAGGTTCATCCACCCCTTTACTTAAGTAACATCTAGAACTAAAATAAATTAGTCCATGTCTTTTGAGGGGATAGACTGATCAATAAAGGAAGTTTACTAATATTAAAAGAGAATCGATTGTAGTTATTTTGGGATAATGTTGATAGGGTCATGAATTTAAGGTTTGTCATATAAACACCATGTGTCAAATGAGCCTAGAATCCTTTGATTTATAGATGTGATATGAAAAAGGTAGGGTAGTGATAAGTAAGTAGGGGAAGAAGTGTTAGATAGGGAACCATGTTTAGGTTCATCCACCCCTTTACTTAAGTAACATCTAGAACTAAAATAAATTAGTCCATGTCTTTTGAGGGGATAGACTGATCAATACAGGAAGTTTACTAATATTAAAAGAGAATCGATTGTAGTTATTTTGGGATAATGTTGATAGGGTCATGAATTTATTTAAAAGAGGTGAATCTGATCAAGGTGAGAAGCATCATTGAGTTATAAAATATAGCTGATTATGTCTGCTAAATAATATTTATCATGTTATCTTAGACATTCTTCAAGAGAGTGGTCTAAGTCTGAGTTCTGATAGCTATCCTTTAAAGGAGTAGTTTATCATTTTATCATTTAGGTGATAGCCATCATTCAAGGGAATGGTCTATTTATTTTTCTTATGATAATGGACCCAAATAATATGTATCCCAAAAATATTGAACTTTTGTTTTAGACATGGATGCATCTATTTCAAGCTTAGAGTACAATCATTTGTAAGGGGAAAGTTGTGCCTCAATACGGTGGTTATGTGATAATAAGAAGGGGTATTAAAGAACATGTGGCCATGGGATTCCATCTAAAAAAGATGAAAAGTATCCATGAAAAACATGCCATGGGTAGAGCCATGGTACCCACGTTTAAGATTGGATGAAAATGCTTGACGGATAATCACATGGATCTAGTATAACCACATGTCCCTAAGAGGAATAGGGTAAGAGGATTAGGGAAGTGAGAAGTTATTAAAATCAAAGGATGAGCTTAAGTTAGATAGTAGGGTGTGTTAAATAGGACTTAACAATATAAAGGATGTAAATGTGAAGTGTTGAGAGACTCAGGTTCTGATTTGCCTTTAAGAGAGGATAAATGATAAGCTCTTGAACCATACTTGTGGGTTATAATATAGGGTTTGATCTAGTTAAAGGCAAACTTTCCCCTTTTGGTTTTTTCCATGTTTGTTACATGTTGGTTTTCCTTAATAATGATGTATCCAATTTTAAATTATCAAACTATTAGATGTTTGTTGTAGGTTCAGGTGATAGGCTCATGATAGACATGAAGATGATTAGGGGTAGTGAGGTGATGCTCATCAAGTATCTCTAGATGTGTGAGACATTATTAATGATAATCTTCCTTAGAAATGATGTCTCATAAGGTTATATTAAGAGAGGGGATTTGGACTTCAAGTGGTAAAATGGATTCTACCCCAAAGACAAGGGAAAAAGGGGTAGTGCTCATAGAGGTTTGAATGATGGTACAATACGCCCACAAAGTGAATGGGATGTGAAAATTCCAATCCCTTCCCAATTTGTTGATAACCTTAGTTAACATTTTGATGAGAGTTTTGTTATAGGATTCTACCTATCCATTGGCTTGTGGTCAATAAAGGGAGGAATGACTAAGTTTGATACCAAAGGTGTTGTAGAGAGCTTGGACCTTTTTGTTCTTGAAAAATTTACCATTATCAATGATAATATTGTGAGGGACACCAAAATGGAAAATGATTTGGTGATTGATGAAGTCAATGATCTTTTTAGCTTTAATTGAGATAAGGGGGATGGCATCCACCCATTTAGTAAAGTATTTAGTAGTAGTAAGGATGAATTGGTGTCATTGCAATAAATGAGGGTTGATTTCTCTGATAAGATCTATGCCCATTATAATAAAGGCCAAAAATCCTTAGATACTTGAAGTCTATGAGTGTGTGCATGATGAAAATTGGAATTTTATTGGAATTTGAAACACTTCTTGACATAGTCACAACAATCTTGATTGAGTGTGGGTCAATAATAACCTAGATGAAGGATACGTTTGGTAACAACTAGACCACTGAAATGTCCCCTGCATATCTCATCATGAGTCTCTTTGATAGTGTGGGGAATTTCATGACTATGAAGACATCAAAGGAGAAGTCCATCAAAGCATCATTTGTAAATAGTTTCCCCTATTATTAAGTAGTGAGATGTGTTTTGAATGAAAGCTCTGCAAGCATTTCTTGAATATCGAGTGAAAGGACACCAACATTAAGGTAGTCAAAGATTTAGTCATATCAAATGTCTAAATGTGATGTTTCCACCTAGAAAATGGTAGGATGATCAAGACTGAGGTGAGATAGGGTGATAAAGTGGTGTATAGTGACAAATAGTTTAGAGTCAGTAGGTTCGAATGGAATTTGGGATGCAATGGAAGCCATTGTGTCTAAAAAATTGTTTGTAGAGTGAGAGACTAATTCTATGGTATAATGGCTAAATGATGCTAATAGTTTGTTAGAAAGTTGTTTATAATTTATAAGAACATCATTTTTATATTGATAGGTTCCTATGACTTGGTTGATAATAAGTTAAGAATCTCTAAAAACACGTATAGCTTTGACTCTTAAAGCTAGGGCAGTTTGGAGACCTATGATCAGGGCCTCATATTCAGCTATATTATTTGTGCATTCAAAATTGAGTTTTAAAGAAAGTGGGAAAGGATATCCATTAATAGGAATGAGGACTATGCCAACACCCTGACCATTTTGACACTTGGAACCATCAAAATACATAGTCATTTGATAGGTGGGTTCTTTTGAAGAAAGAGTAGCTATAGAATCATCTAGAAAGGAAGAAAGAGGAGTTTGATTATCAGGGAGAGGGGCTTTAGCTAATTGGTTTATAATGACCTATAATTTAATGGACCTTTGTAGAAGAAAGTCAAGATCAAACTTAGCTAAAAGTATGAACCACTTAGCCATACATTTGTTATGATATGGATTATAGTGCATATACTTGAAGTGGTCAATGTTGGTAAGGACAAAAGTTTTGTGGTTAAGAATATAGTGATGAAGTTTAGAGGTGATAAAAACTAAGGCAAGGCAAATTTTTTATGGATGTGTGTATCAGGTTTCATAGTCAATGAGGGTGTGGTTGATGTAATAAATAGCTTGCTCCTTATGTTGGTCATTATGATGAGTGAGCATAGTTCCAAAGGAATGATCAGTGACATATATGTATAAATAAAAGGGTTGATCTTCCTTTGGGGGAATAAGGATAGGAAGAGAAAGAAGATACTCCTTAATTGCATCAAAGGCTTATTGACACTCCTTGTTCCATTTAAATGAAGTGTATTTTTTTAGGAGATGGCGAAAGGGTTAAAAGTGATCAAATAATTGGGAAATAAAATGGCAGATTGAATGAAGTGTTTCTTGTAGGCTATGAAGTTGTTTTAAGTTAGTAGGAGGATGCATTTCTAGAATGGCTCTGACTTTTACAAGGTCTATTTATATTCCATGAAGGAAAAAAATGAAGATCAAAAGTTTTCCTGATAAGACCTTGAAGATGCATTTCTTCAGATTGAACCTGACATGGTAATGGATAAGTCTTTCAAAGATGATGGCTAAATGGTGGGGTGATCCTAGTGATGTTTGGATTTTTTGAGAAAATCATCAACATAGTCTTCAATGATTATATGAATGAGGTCATGAAAAATGTAGGTCATGGCTCACTAATATGTGGTTCCTACATTCTTTAAGCCAAAAGGAATGATGCGATAGCAAAAAGTTCCCCATGGGGTGATGAAAGATGTATTATGTTGATCTTGGGGGGCAATCAAGATTTGGTTATATCTTAAAAATCCATCCATGAGGGATAACATTTCATGGCCAGTGATAAGATCAACAAGTTGGCCAATTTTAGGTAGGGGAAAGTCATCTTTGGGGCATGCAAGGTTAAGATCCTAGAAATCCACACAAAGGTGAAGTCCCCCAATGGATTTGGTAATAGGAACAATGTTAGAGACCCATTATGGATAGTCAATGGGTTAAATGAAATTGACAAATAAAAGGCATTAAAGTTCTTATTTGATAAGAAGAGCTATACAAGGATGAATTCAATGAAGTTTTTGTCAGGATGGCTTAATCTCAGGATGGGTGACAATGTTATGAATGGAAATGGATGGGTCAATACTAGGCATATCCTAATAAAACCAAGCAAATACTATGCTACAGTCATGAAGGAAGGTTGTATAGTTTCTTTGTTCCTTAGGAGTTAAGGATTGGCCAATCTTGACAATATGAGGGTTCTTGTTTGGTTTTCAAGAGGGAGGGATTTTTGAAGAGAAGAATCCTCCACACCTAGATAGGCAAGAATAGATTTTTCATTTTGACATTGGATGGTCTTAATGGTTGGAGAATCATGTGTGATCATTTTGGGGTGGATGAGAGGAATGGTTTTAGTTTGACCTTCATGTTGATAATTCAGAGGACCTAAACTGATGATGTTGATTAAAAAAAATTTGGTGGGATGATGTCTCTATCTTAAAATGGAGTTGGTGAGGGCAGAGTTTCTTCAAATTGGAAATGTGAGGTTAATAAGGGTAGAATATCCTCAAATGGGATAGGTGAGTCTGGTGGTTCCCCAAATGAGAGAGGTGGAATTGGTGAGGTTAGTGGTTCTCCAAATGGGAGAGGTGGTATTAGTGAGGTTGGTATGGGATGTTTTGGGGGAACATACCCTAGGCCAAATAATTCATGAGGTTTTTGAGTTTTGATAGTAGGAAGTTCATGGGGTCCTTATTCATAGAGGCCAAACCCAAACCCTTTCCAAGTATATCAATGAAGGTACATTTAGGCAAAGGTCAGGTTGCTAAGATAAGAAAAGTTGGAAGTGAATGGATGGATACAAGGCATGGTGGTGGGAGCAAGAAGTGGTTTGTCAAGTCCCTCATAGACAAAATATGTTCTATTATTGGGAAGACCAAAGGGAACAAGGGTACCAATATTGGGATCATAAGATGGATCATTTTGAAGGTTCACAAATTCATGTGGAGAGGGAAAAACATCCAAAGATAAAATTTGATATTCCCTAAGTGAAAGTCATTGGAATGTAGATTACAAGGGGTACTCAACTAGGATTTGTGATGAATAAATAGTTTAACTAGTATATGCTTCACCATTATTGAAAATATAAGTGTTGGTGTGTTGGTTTGACACAGTGGTTTGGCTAGTGGTTGGATGTGAAGAGGTTGAAGGTGGAATAAGAATATCATTGAACTGATACATCATATTAAAAGAAGCAAAGGGACTTGGATCAACTTTTATTGTAATAACTTGTCCCTCATGTTTAAACTTGATGCATCGGTGAAGGGTAGAAGGGATGCATGCCATGGCATGGATCCAAGGGTGACCAAGTAACACATTATATTGAAATTTGCCCTCTATGATGTAAAATAGTTTAATAATGGTTCAAGGCCCCAAATGGATGTGGAAAATAACTATCCCCAAATTAGTGGCCAAGGTATCATTAAATGATTGAAGAATCGTTAAGTTTTCTGACATGATGTTTTTAGGTAGTTAAAGTTGATCATAGGCATAGAAGGAGATGATATTGATACTCATTCCCCCATCAATCATGACCCTTTTGACATGTGTATTATTGATGGATGCTATAATAAAAAGAGGGGGGTTGGGATATTCTATATGTTATGGTGGGATTTTAGACTCTTGAAAGGTGACGTTGGTAATGTGTTGGATAGCTTCAATCAAAGATGTAATAAGTTGGGGATCATCTAGTTGAGCCTCTATGGAATGCATTACTTTGATTAAATCTTGATGATGTTGAGGTGAAGTGCTAATTAAGTCATAAAGACTAATTTTTATGGGCATTTGGTGAAGTTATTTTATCACCAGGCATTAGATGAATGAAGTTACATTAGAAGATGAAGGGGATCCCAAAATGGAGACCTTAGGCTTAGATGGTTGTCAAGGTGAAGGTGTAGCCTTTTGGGTTTGGTTGGTTGGTTGAGGATTTGAAGCGTAAGACCATGGAATGGTGGCCTTGTATTTACCCTTTTCATTTTATTGGACTTATTTACCCTTATCCTTGTGTTGGGATCTAAACCAAGTTACCATATGAATAGTATGGACAAGGGGAGTGGTTACTTTCTTCAGTTGCTCTATTTCACTTCTTGACAGGAGTAGAGAAGGAGATGATTGGTAGGAGGATTAGATAGGTGGTAAAGAGGCAAAGGGATTAAAAAGGTTAATCTAATATATCATCCTGCTCCAAAAGTTCATGAATGATATCTTAGAGAGCTTTATAGTTCTCCATATCATGCCCAAGGGTTCTATGGTAAAGATAAATTAGATTTTCATTAAACTAGGTTGGATTTTGGTGAGTGGGGTCCAAAGGCTTGATGTGGGGTAAGTTAATGGTAAAAGCTTATAGGAGCCTTTGTAATATAGTTTTATAAGACTCCAATAAGAATTTTGGAGATGGTAGAGTTTGGGTTTTTGGTTTAGGTTCCTTATTGATTAAGGGATTTTTAACATGAGGTATGGTTGGTGGAGTAGGCCTAGTTGGAGGGTTGAAATGAATTGGATTAGTTGTAATTAGTTTAGGAATTATAGGTCTAGATGATGAGGTTTTAATAGATGGGAAGGTGGATGGGGAAAGGTTGGTGAGGAGTGATGATAAACTAGGAGATGGTCTTGTTATAGGTAGTGAAAGGGGAGATGGTTTTTTGGAGGAAGAGTAGGTTATGGAAATGGTGGAAGGATGTGGTCCTAAAATAGAGGGTAAAGGTGAAGGAGTTGGTATGTTTCTTCCTTGAATTTGAGGTCTAGGAAATCCCTCCTTATTAATGGGCTTAATTGGATTAGGTTTTGGTTGGATTGGTGTGGTTATATCTAGTCTCAAAGGAGGGTGAGTAGTATTTGGTGTGGGTGGGATCCCCAAGGTCTTGATTGGCTTGGTAAAAGAAGCATATGGTGATTTAGAAATTTTAGTTAGGGGTAATTGAGGTGGTTCCTTTGTAACTTTAGGAAGAGTAGTTGGTGGAGTTGTAACAATAGGTTCAAGAGTAATTTCTAGTGAAGTAAAGGTTTCATCTTATTTTGATATGGGAGTCCAAGCTGATACCAAAAGGTGACCCTATCAAACTTAGGTTGAGAGGTGAATTCAAAACTTTGAACTAGCAAGGAGAAGGGTTTATAAATAATAATTGTTCCCTAATCATTAATTTTAAAATGTAAACCCTTTGGGGATGAAGAAGGAGTGGTTTCAATATTGTTATCCTTGGTGGAAGGTTCCAAAGGTAATGGTTGGGTAGATAAGGGTATTGTATCTTGAAAAATGGCTTTCAAGGAAGATACAAATGATTCTACAATTGGTGTGATAAGGGTAATAGTTTTGGGTAGAAGGGTTGGTTTAGCTTCCTCCTTAGTTTGGTTGTCTAAAGAGATAAGTGGTTTTTTGACTTGAATTAGAGGAGTGAATGAAATGGTCAATGGAGTGACCATCTCTTTGGGTGTTTCTACCATAAGAGGGGTGGGTGAAATCATGGTTTCATCGAAGGAAGTGGAAGGGATAGTTACTTCCTTTGTTTGGGCATTTGAAGGAACTGGTGGTAAGTGGTTCTCCTTGATTTGGGTGATAAAGTTAATAACTTCTTTGATAATGGGCACATTACTGATGACATTGATTACATGTGCCTCCTATGAATTGGAGAATTTGGGTTGGTTTTCATTGTGTTGGGTTGAAGGTGGATGGTTTGGAAATGGTTTTTGAAAAATATCAAGGGATTGATTTGAAGGAGAATTTGGGTTATCAAACACAAGTTCCCCTTTATCAATTAGGTCTTGGATAATGATTTTAAAAGTATTACATCTATCAGTATCATGTCCAACAACCTGATGATAGTCACAATGATCATTTTCATTGTAACACCCAAGAAAGGGGCAAGAAGTATCAAATTATTGAAAGAGTTTGATTGGTGGAAGTTGGATTATATTGGATTTGAGTAGTTTTTCTAAAATTGATGCATAAGATTCCCCAATCAAGGTAAATGGTTTTGAAGGAACTCAATTTTGAGTAAAATTTTAGTGATTGGAAGGGTTGTTGGTTGGAGGTGTTTGGTTGATGGGTGGAGGAGGTACGGTTTTAAGAATGATCAAATGTGCTTATTATCTTGCTTTAGAATTGGTTAGGTTCATGGTTTTGGTAGAGGATGACTCACTGGATTTAAAACTAGAATTTTTATTTTAAAGCCTCAACTTCCCTTCATTAATAGTATGGTTTTCTAGTTTATGGGCCATATTAAAAGATTCATCAAAGGTCCTAAAGGTTTAGACTTGGAGAGTTGGATAAATGTGTTTAGCACAACCTTAGGAAAATAATTTAATCAATTTAGGTTGGGGTAATGGGAAAGTGAGTTGATTTATGAGACCTCTCCATCTAGTAATGAAATCAATAATGGACTCATCTTCAATTTTTTTGATGGAGTATAGGTCTTTAATGGAAAATTTTTTAGATATGTTTATAAAAAAGTGTTCAAAAAGGTTTGTACGAATTGAGAGAAAGAAAAGATAGAATGAGTAGGAAGAACACTATACCAGTCAAGGGTGGCCCTAGATAATGACATGGGAAAGGTTTAGAGGAGGAGAGCATCGTCATAAGTGATCAAGTAGCAAGCATGTCAAAATGCTCTTAAGTGTTGATGAGGGTCCTTTTTACCTTAGAATTTAGAAAATTTGGGCAATTCCCATTGATAAGGGTAAATATGAATAGGTACAAAGGGGTGGATAGGATCATTACATATTTTGTTGTAAGACAAATGATTGGTTAAGGTAGATATGGATGACTCCAAACTAGTAATTTTGTCCATGATCATTTTAATTAGGTCAAGTTGGGGTTGAGAAACTACATAATTAAGAGATACATTTTTCTAAAGTTGGTTCATGGAAATGTATGAATAGGTAGTAGATGGCATAAACAAAGCCACATACTAATAGGTGGTGCCAAAAAGTTGAGATGGAAACACATAAGAACTACTTTGCATAAAAGGTTGGGTGGTGGTTAGTATGTACCCTTTTGGGTTAGGGACATACTAGTAAGTTATCATAGGTAATTATTGAGGAAAAGATGTGGTTGGTATGCTTGAGGTAGGAGGAATTTGGGAAGGTTGAGGTTGGGTGGTTACCCTAGTGCTAATTGGAGGAAGGTTTTGAGGTATGGAGAGCATTAAGTTTTGAAGTGGAACTGTGGTTAAAGGATTGGTCGCGACTAAAGGAAAGATAGAAGCTAAAGTAGAAGATAATGCCACAATATATGTGGCATAGGTAATAATGTTAAGGTTGAACCCCCATGGGGTGTAACTAGTGGTGTTTGGTTGGGCGGTGGAAGGTTGGTTTGCATTTGGGTGGATGGGATATTGGAAGAGGTCTGAGTCAATAGTTTGATTGAAGTGATTCTTGCCATGAGGTGGGATGGAATTCCAAAAGATGGTTTAGAAAAAGAAACCAAAGCATGGGGTATGATGAGGCAAGGTGTTAAAGTAATGTTTCAAGGCAACTGGATTATTGTTAAGAAATGCGATGAAGTTCAGATCTCCTTCAGATATAGTTGGGATTATAGAAGGAAATGGTGGTGGAGGAGAATGGTGAGGTGAACCATAGGGAGATTTATCTGCATCTAAGGTAATCCATGATGAAGATGAAGGTGGTGGTTGGTTATTTTGATTTTTCGCTTATTGTCTAGTGAAAACCATATAATTTTTTTTGAAGTGGATAAAAAACCTTTCACCTCAAATAATGAGCAAGCAAAGAAAATCCCAAAGCAAACAAAGCACACACTAAAAGTGTATTTAATCCTATGATTTATTTTAGATCAGTTTTGGCTTATGCCTTAAAGAGTGTGAAAGAGGAGTTGGATTGTGAAATGGGTACTAGAGAGGCCATCTAATGATGGTTTTGGGTTAATTTTTGGTGCTCAAAGAATCTACACTAGACCAAGTACATGTACTAGTATTGGGGACTTACTCCCCACACTTCGTGTACCTAAAGCTAAGCTAGGCCACTTAGCCAATAGATACCATTTGTCTAGAGTTTATACTCTGATAGAGAATGGAGTGGGTCCTCCCCTTGGTGGTTAAATCCAAGTGCAATCATCAGGTAGGGTAAGGTGCTCTAAAAGGTGATGAAATCCCAATGGGCCTTGTCTTAGGTATGTTTTGATGTGTTCTTTGGTGTAGTGATTTGGTAGCATAACATATGTGCTCTATGATTTATTCATAATGTAGTTAATTAATATAGGTGAGATAAACATTAAATAGATAAACAATGGATGCACTTAATTTTAACTTGAAAGGAAATCTTTGGTTTCTTTGAATGCAAACAAGGAACAATGCAATAATGTGAGATGACAATGCAACCTATCCCTAGAATTAAGTTTGCACTTTTTTTTGAAATTTAAAGATTTGTAGAAATACAAAAATATGAGATTCACTAATGTAACTATATGAAATAAATAGAACTAAGAACCCTTAAGGGGTCCTACCAGGTGTGCCAAAATGTTTACTTACTTTTTCTTACTTGATTTTTAATTTAAAAAGAAGGGAGAAACAAGAGATAAAGGGTATGTACCTGGTAAACACTATGTTTGTTGATGATCAGATGAAGTGGGAATTCTTCTTTGGCAAGGGAAGAATGAACTTTATTATGTTGAAGATTTGATAGCTAAGTGATGAAGATATTTGAGTAGCGTAATGGTACTTTGACTTTCAAGAATCACATGGATAGGGTTTTGAGACATTGGATCCCTACACAAGGAAAATAAGAGAGCTTGGATATGCAAAATTTTCAATCCATAACTCTCTCAAGATCCCTACATTTATAGAAAAAACTTGATAAGTGAGGAGGGAAGCTTTAAGGGAAAGTTGATAAGTTGGGAGGATAAAGATGCCCATTTTAGAAGAAATAAATCTATGAGATGTGCATGAGAAAGTTTCTATTTTTCTCATGTAAGCTCATCCATAGCTAGATGATTTTTGTGTTACAAGGGTGGAGACCTAACCATCAACGGTTAGGGTGAACATCGATGGTTGATCCCTTGGTGCAAAAAGGGTTAAGAAGAGTTAAGGAGAGAATGTTAAAATGTTTGGTGGTTAGGTGTAAAGGGTGAGCTAACTAGCTAGATAGTTAGCTAATGGTCAAGAATAGGTCTAAGGTGATGCGATACTAAAAATGTTCAAGAGGATGTTTTTAGTTGACTATAGTGATGAATTTTTAGGATAGGAGGACTAGAAAAGAGGCTTATAATGGAACTATTTGAATAGAATAACTCACTCAACATTAACACATCATAGAAGAATTCACATGACTTGTAAGAAGAAGCTTTCCAACTATAAATAGGTGAGATAATGAAATAATAATGCTAAGGAAACAATAGTCATCACTAAGAAAGATCACTCATTCAAATGAACACACTATGAATAGTCATATAAGAGGTAAAATTAGTAATATTTATTGATCTATGGTATGAAAATGAGCAGGGATTTTCCATACTTAGGTGGAGTATGTTTTATAAAAGCCAAAATGGCTAGTTCTTATAGAACTTGAGAGAGAGAAGAGAAGAAAGAAGTAAAACGGTCACAAGGGAACTTTTAAGTCTAATAAAATGAGTTACATATGCATGATAAGATATTTTGAAACTGATCATGCAAAGTTAGGAAGCACAAGTGTCAATCCAAGTCATGAAACTCTTGAAATGTGGCATGAAATTCCCTTTTGTTGGATTAAAAAATTGCCTTCATCATTCACCCCTATTGGAACATCCAAATAATAAATAAGGATAGATATATTAATTGGAATAAGAGGAAAGGGTTAAAAACATGATTTTCCATGCATTGGTTACATTCTTAATCACCTATATTCCTCTAAAAGTGAGCCATCACTATCTATAGTCAAAGAAACTCCTCTTTCACACACCTTGCACACTTGGCCTCAAATTTGGATCTAGATTCCCATTAAAATTAAAAAAAAGTGGTGGATGACACTTTTAAATACCATCCATGTCCTAATATTACTTAGATATACCTTGAAAATTCATCCACTAGAAGTTTTCACCCTTCTCACTATCATGCTCACTATGCCAATTTTGACTGGCTACGATGAGATCTCTTGTAAGAATACTTGTGAGTTTTCCCAAGAAATGAAATAGATATGGGGTGTTAGCTTAAGTCTCAAGGTTCCTTCTAAAGTTTATTTCATCTCTTAAAACATCCTAAAACCTACATAATGCACAAAATAGTAAAGAAAAGAAATTATACACCTTATCTATATGGATTATAACAATACATCCTAATGGTAGGGAGAATTCCTAAGTATTATAAAACATCCAATCATTTTTTTAGGACAAATATGCCATTTTGGTGTATTATCTCTTTCATTTCCTTCATCAGGTCTAGAATCAAGGTTTGCAAGGGTTTTAGGCAGTTTTAGGCTCTTAAGCTTTGTTAATGAATATTGGATGTTATAACTACCAAAAAATTCCACAAATTCAAATTTAAGTACCATTTTAAATACATCCAAACATCTTGGGTTCCCATGCATAACATCCAAATAGATATGAGCAACCAAACCTCTCTTACCAAGCTTATTTTCTCATTTGCATAGGCCTAATGTGTCTTAAAGTAAAAAAATGACTTTTTCATGGAATCCCCTACATCTTAATAGATTATTCATATTTAAATTAATTATATAAACATGATATAATAAGGTATAAATCTCACAAAGGGATGGAAGTGAAGTTGGACCCCTAATTGGGCTCTGAGCCTCAAATAGACGTATCTGCATACTTGGCAATCCAAACCATCCTATTGGGTTTCTTATTTCTATTATAAGTTTATCATGATTTTACACACCTAAAACATATATTCATACCTTATTAAATGTTTCATTATCCCTTTACCTCATCCCTTTCTCTCCATTCTTCAAGACTACAGGTTTTGCATATAAAGGGAAGTACCTTCTATCCAAAACAAAACAGAGGGTACTTACCTTATTTTATCAAACAAATTGGTAATTTTAAGAGATTACCCAAGTTTTAAAGATAATATAAACAAAAAATAAACCCTTGTTCATATCATTTGACCCTCCAATATTTGCAAAATCTAAGACAAATTATGTGTAAGGTTTCCTCATGTGGACTACATGTTATATGTTTAGGGTTGTTTATTTGATTTATATCCATAATGATAATTACATGAGACTATAATGACTAAAACTAGGGGATTAAAATATTAATTTATTCCCCCCACCTGTGTACCCTTATATACAACATGAAATCACAAGACTATGTGTAGGATTTGACTATATTTTGCTTTAAACATCATACCTATAGGTGATCTTGCATGTTTTAAGATTGAGATAATGTATAAAACCTATTTATATTCCCTTAGGATCATCATAAATTTTTTTGGACCTATTTTTTTAATCTTCATTCTATATCCACATCAAGAAACACAATTCTTTTGCTCTCTACCCCTCACAGTCTATTATAATTGACTATGTGGGGTCCTATAGGTGGCTTTAATCCTTAGAACCCATGTCATGTAATCAATAATAACCATATGAAGGTATATGGAAGTTAAATTATATCATCAAAATTGGTATATCCATGCTTAATCCCTTATTATGGGAGTTGTAGGGGTTAATAGTCAGCTATAGCTGAGTATTTTCAAAAGAAGGGACACCTATAGGTGTCTATAGGATCTAAAATACTGTATATCATCTTATTTTGATGATCATTTATATCATATATGCTACATTAAACTATTTGAAACCACTCAACCATGGTGTCATAGTCTAGACTACCAATTTGTAAAACAAGGTTGCCCAAAGACTTAAACTCCTATAGATGTTACTGCTTGGAAATAGTGTATAAAAGTGTGACTTTAGGCCTACTTAGTCATCTACCCCACAAATTTAGTATATTTAATATCCTATGTGGAGAATACAATACATGGTCACTTATATACATCAATTTTTTTGAAAACCTTGTTATACAACCTTTGCACAAGGCTCAGGTGCTCTATTTTCTTATTTTAGGAATTAAATCCCTAAACATTGTCATCTCATGCTAGAAGGTGATTAACACTTCCATTTTCCATCTTGACACTTAAAATAGGTCTACCATGGTCAAATTCTCATACCAAGACTTCAAAAAGAGCTCCATCACTTGTTTCAACACTTCAAAAGGGGTCCTTAGCTCTCTATTAAGGCCACCTATTGGTGGTCATTTCGTAATGTAGGTAGTAGATGTGAATTATAGGTAGTATGTAAGATTTACATGCTTGTGACCAGTTTTAGGCTTTCTAAAGGTTTCCAAATGTACTGTTAGCACTCTAAAAGATTAAAACACATACCAAAACTCCCATTCCACCATGATATCATCTCAAGAGGCTCCTGTAGATGCACTTTGAGTTATATGCAAGTAGTAAGCATGAAATGTTCCATATACTCGAGAAATTTACCCTCCATGTCAATTGATTTATCCTCATGGTGTTGAAATTAGACATAAAAATGATTTAAATCTCAAAACAAGTTATCACACCTCTTTTTCAGTGTTCAACCCTTTTGTAGATGCTAACATAAAAGTACATTCATGGCTACCTAATTGTATATGTTTCTTATGACTACCATCATAGACCCTTTGTGTTATTTTGGGTGTAAAATATAACTTAACATACAAAAATAACATGACAAACACATTTTATATTCTTCATTTCTCCTCTATAAATGTGATCAAATCTCAAGCCTCATGACTATAGCTGAGAGTAGGCAGAAAGTTGACTGTGAGTATGACAAGACTGGGTGTTTGATCAAAGTATGGAGTTATAAGACCAAACATGGAAGGAAGTGGTATCTATGGCATTGAAACATGGAAAAAACCATTTACTATTCCTATGAATCCCTTGTAGAGAATACAACCTTCTACAAGTAGTAAACTTGATTACCATTCCACCTATAACATCAACTTACAAACTAAACTAATTAGCCCATGAGATATTTTAAAAACATGAAACTAAGCATGGAAAAAATTATAGGAGTGAGTCAACATCATTTGGAATCAATCTTAGCATTTATATTGTATGGACTTCTCCAAACTAAAGAAAAACCTATAGGGTACACAAATTAGCATGAAAATTAGATATGTCAACTTCTTAGGGATGGTTCATAAAGTAAAAGTCACCATTCCTATACAAATAAAAATTAAATGAAATTTGACTAATTTTAGAATACACCCCTAAGATAATTTTTTTTGAAACTTCCCATGCTTGTCGTACCAAGTACAAACTTGCTAACTAGTTCTATGTGCATGGAAGGGTGAAGAAGGAATAGAATGGTTTTAGCTCAAATTTTACACTTCCAAAGTAATTAAAGCATGTAAATGGGTTTTATTAAGCTAAAGATTCATCTCAAAACCTTATCCCACATTTCACACTCCCTTATGGGTCGTACAAGTGCCAAACTCTTCCTTTTTCCAAGAAAATTAGTCTTTCTTATGAATAACCTACCAATTTTTAGTTAAATATAGTTAATTAAGACTTATTGAGACACATGGGGTGTGAAATCACATTTTTTAACCTTAATATTTCCTAAAGAGGCTATAAAACTCATTTAATGCTCCATTTTAACCCCCAAAATGACTCAAAAAGACATAAATATTTAAAATGACCATGACCAAGGATAATGTGACATGAAATGACATAAGATGACCTATAATAAACATTATGACATAATATTATACCCATAAAACACCTAAAAAACAAGTTTTTACATATAGGGGTCCCAATTTGACTTGTAAAGTCAAACTTGGTCAACAGTATGTCAGACCCATACTAATAATAGCATAATGAAACAAATCAAGTTAGCCAACAGAGGTAAGCAAAAAACAATTTTTAAAAGCATACTATGTTTTAAACAAACATTAATAACTCTAAAGAATAAATTCTTTCTCCTTATCTTCCTCTCTTTTTCTATCCATGTAGATACTAAAATCTGATCTTCAGTATTAAATAATGACAAGCTTAACATGCATTTAACACACATGACTTGAGTACAAAAATAAAATCCTAATTAGATATTCTCTCAAACTTATATTCTATCTTATGAGTCAACCCTTCTATTCTACTATCATGTATATTTCAAACTTGTTAAATATCCTACATAAGCATCTTTAGACTCTCATTTCAGTCTACCTATACACAGGTCAGTTACACCATATACAATTAGAATTTTTAGTTGATATTGACCTAATATGGTTTTCATCAACCCACTCCCAAAAAATAATATTTTATAAAATCAAACCCATCCTTAAGGTTAACCTATTAGCCTAGTGTGTTGGTGGCATGAAAAATTATTTAATTGGATACGTATATAAACATATCAAGGTCTCATTCAAAAGGGATGTGTAAATTAAATGATATACATATATACACTATTATAAACTAAGAAAATCTACCCTATTCTTCCTAATTTACAAATATACCACTAAGATCAATCAGAAGCTAAGTCTTAAGAACTCGAAATACAAGTCAAATAAAACATTTTCAAGTACTAAAACCACATCATTAACTATATACATAGACCAAAGGATCACAAATGAACAATCAAACTAGGTGGGAGAAATGCATGTGGCTTTATTTCCCTCCTTAGAGTATTAGATACATAGGCAACAATCAATCATCATAAAGGTTTGATTATTACTAGATCAACCCATTAAATTTCCTCCATTTTTGTATTTTTGTAGCCCTTATAAGCACACCTAGGGTTTCAAGGTAAATACTAATTTTTGGAGTTTCAGGTATCATCAATGTTTTGGATTGAAAATATAGAGCAAGAAAATATAGACTCAAGTGATTGTATAAGAACTGTGTCATACTTTTATGTAGGTTAGTACTGACTAGCAGGTCAATATTGAATTCATGATACTAACTTGATCCTATGGAAGTGACCCAACACATATATTGAATAAATTCTAACATTGAATGAACCACATACCTTTTTATATTTTATATTCACTTCCAAAATTTAGTCATAGCTATACAATTAAAGAGAAAAGCTAAGTATCCTGATCCTTTTAGTAATTTTTATATTTAACATATTTCACTTGTCAAATTAGAAGAATGAATCTTAATATTTTACATTCAAATGCATGCTTAAATTCTATATCTTTTGATCTAAATTATATTTAAAAGTTACATCTTAACTAGATTAATTTGACCCATTAATTCAAATTATGGTAAGATATATTGGTAATAAGATAGCTAAGTGGGTTTTGGTAGACAATGGATTAGGACTAAACATTTGTAATATCTCATTTTTAACCTGATTAGTATTCATGTAGAGGATATTAACTTTTAACATATTATTATTTGGGGACTTGATAACATTACAAGGAAATTATTAGGACAAACTACCATACATATTATTAAAGACCCTAAAAAAATATCCATAGTTGTTAAGTCATGCCTAATGTGATCTAGGATGATCTCTCTCATTAGATCTTACCATAATTTATCAATGTTGCATATCTAGCCTTGCACTAATATCAACAACACAAATATTAATATCCTCACCTACATGCCAATTTATGAGATCTAAATCCACATTTATGTTTTCATATAACTCATTTAGTGCTAGTACTTCAAACTTCAGCTCTTAGTAATGATAATTAGTGATGTCACAACATTCATCAGTTTTGAAGTGGTTGTCACCAAATATTTTAATGGTTCAACCAATGATTTATACCCATCCATTAAATATTAATGTACACTTTGATTATTTGTAGTTGGTTATGTAGATAAGAATGAAGTTATGGAGTACATAGACACCAAATATCTGATATCTCATATTTATACAAAACTTAACATACTAAAACTTTGTTATTAAATATATACATTATTTTTCATATTAATATTTGTTTTCTTTACTCTTTAATTCGTTACACCTTCATATCTTTTGTTATTCATTATTTCATTTTATTCATAACCATATTAAATCAATTTAAGTAGGATGTCCATCGAGTCTCCTCTTGGCCCCAGGTTAATGGTATTAGAGCTAACACACTTCATATAATTTTCAAGTGGTATTATGGTGTATCTGAACTTTGTCCCTATTTGTATGCCCACTCATACAAGGTATGATTACAAGAAGTTAGGGCTGAATACTTGTGACCCTTCATTGTACCTTACTTCAAGTCCTCAAATGGGAGATAAATCATTGATGATGTCAACTTTATAAATGTTCTATAATATTATAGAGGATGCATTGAAAATAAAATAGGGATATTTTGAAGAATTACATGCACATTAATGAGCAAGTATCATTGATCATTTATCACTACTTCTCAAGTAGAAAATTCCCTCCAACACCTCTCATTACCATTGGCCATTTGGTGGAAAAAAGCCATAAAAGGTTCAAATCAATATATACATTGATATATTTGAAGAATAAATAGATGAAGATGTAATAAATAATTATCTTAACCTAATTTTCTCATATTACATGGGTTAATCGATTATTTGACTGAGAAAAGATTACGTTCGCTATTCTAAAATTTTCTTTATTAGTAAATAAATGGTGGGAAAACTACTATAATTCACTTTAAAATCATGAATATGAAGTTAAATTAGACACACCTATAGACACATAAAATGGTTTCATAAAATAATTTTAAGAAACATATTACCATGTTGGAAACTATGATGATCAATATATGAAGTTCTCATAATTTCACCAAGACAAAGAATAATTTGTGTCAAAATAAATAGTGTTTAACCATTTAGTGTTTTTAGTAAAGTTTATGGGGAGAATATTCTAATCAAACATGTTCTAAGATATTCCAAGATAAAATCAATTAAATAATCTAGATTTACAATATTTTGATATAATGATTAATTATAAAAGTATGACAATTATGGAAAGTACCATGCCAAATAGTAATTTAAATGTATCCACATGAAGAATAAATAATATTTAGCGTATTTACTAATTCATAAGTATATATGGAAGATACAAGTATAGGAAAATATAAGGTGATTTTCTTAATGATTTGTTAGATTCTAAATATTTTCTTTTTATCAGCCTGGACACTACCATTAGGATTTAGACACTACCATCAATTCTTTTATCCTAAATCTGATGCTTCCATCTAATATAAAATATAGGTATTTTTTTAGAGCCACAAACTATGCCTATTAGGGTTCAATTTTTCCTTGCATATTCTATGTTTAGATCATGCACATAGGCTCTAGATATCATTCTCTTACTCAAAACCTTAGGCCATCCAACTTGGGCATGTCACCATGCAAAACATGGGTTAGTGAGCTCAAGTGAAGTCAAGCTGACCTCAAATACCTCTCTGTTAATGAATTTTACCTATATAGCCATATAATCCAAAGAGGGTCTTACCATATTTTGACCCATACATGTTAAAATATTTTCAAATTTGACCATTTTTAAGGCTCAGACACTAGCATTATATCTAAGACACCAACATCGACACTAGTGTCCTAGTTTGGATGGTAGTTTCCAATATGAGAGAAAGTTGTTGAATATTTGTAACTAATAGAATAGAATATAAATAGCATTTTGTGTAGAATGTAGGTTACAAGTGATCTAGGTAATAAAAATATTAGGGTCAGACTATAACATAAGCATTTAGGCACAATGATATAGTGAACATAAGTTTTTTTGAAGTGGGAAGTGTTGACCAAATTTGACCCCAAGTTAAATTTGGCCACCCCCTCCAAATTCAAACTTGTCATGTGTTCATGTCATGATTATATGGTCCCTAGAAATCTCAATTTGACCTTGTTAGCATTTATTAAGGTAAGTTTGGAGAAGTTAAGATAATTTCATATTGAGGTCATATAATGGTCTAGGGGTGTCATTGAGAGATAAAACATGGTCAATATGTGTCATAGGTTATCAGGGGTCTATTAAGGTTATTTCATGTTTAAAACATATTCTAATAATTTTTAAGGGTGTTTTGGAAACTCTAAGGTCCATTTGCTACCTTGAAGGTGTTTAAAATGCATATAAATGTGATTTTTGGCTAATATTGATGTTTGTCAAAGCTCACTAACTTCAAAATTTGTACAAGACCCCTTATAAAGATCTTGGAGAAAGTACTCAACTGCCAAACCTATTAACTTGTCAGTGAAAGTCATTTTTTTTGGAGTTTAATGACACTTTAAAGATTTAGAGGAAGTTATATGAATGTGTTGAAGTCATGAGAAAGTGAAAACATTATAGAGGTGTCCTTTGGTCTTCTATAGGTTGAAAAAATCTTGAAAAGAAGTTTTAGATCCGAGAATTTCAAAAATCTTCTTCTCTCTCTCATCATCCCCTTCATAAGCTCATATAAGCAAAAATGGTTTGAATGGTATGGACAAGAGAGAGAAGGTGGGAGCCTAAAATTTTAGGCATTTATTTTAGTCTTGGTCAGATTTAAACTTTAGGAATTGGTTCTTAGATTCATTTTTTGGCTTTATGAACAATTGCTAAGAAGTTAAGGGTCTAAAATTTGCTAGTCAACCATGATAGGGGTCTTTTTTAAGCTTTGAAAAACAAATTTTGAAATATTATCTATATGAAACCAATTGGAAATTATTATAATAAATTTGTATATGCCTCCAATTTGTTCATTCCTCATGGTGGTACATTTGGATGTCCTTTTGGCATGAAAAGTGAATCCAATGCATGGTTTGAAGTAACTGACAATTTTTATGTGTTACAAAAGTTTTCCATGTGGTCTGATACATTTTAATGGTTATCCATGGTCCCATACCATCCCTATAAATCCATTCATGCCCCCCCAATTAGTTAAATAATCTATACAAGTATCAAGTGATCACTTCATTTACCATCTTGGACTTGTTTTCTACATTTGCATTCAATAGGATATTTTGATGAGTTTGATATATTGTTTTAAGGAGCTAGATGTTATGTTTTCATGTTATATATGTTGATACAATAAATTAAATTATCTTTTAAGTCATTATAGTTATTGTTACACCCTCAAATCTCCAAAATACATGAGTTGTGGTCTCTATCTTCCATAGACCTATATGTCTGTCACTCTAAGAAAATCCATGTTTTCAAGGTGTTGTAAATGTTATCTAGGAATAAGTAAATGTGGTGGTATAGTTTGAAAATGTTAATAGATTGAAAAGGACCTCTAATCACATAGGATAGATGGTTGATGACAAGACTACTTTTAAGGTACACCTACAAGATTATGTGTATTAGACAGTGGAGATAAGAGCTTGAAGATGCTCTGAGACATTTATGGGATTGAGAGAAGTAATAGAGACCTATATTAATATAAAATTGTCATTATTTATAATTTCATGACCTATCTAAAAAGGTCAACTCCAAAACACATAGTCATACCTTCCAAGTATGCACCTATAGCCAGATTGTTAAAGAAATTGACTGTGTTGACAATGCTGTGAGAAGGGTGTGAGGTTATAATATAATGAAGAGGTATTTAAAAATAATAAATAATATTACACAACCATTTAAAATACTTGAGGTTGACATGGAATACCTAAGAAGGCTCTATGCATACTCAGACCCTTCAATACACACCTACAACCAACTAGGTGAAGGAGTGTGCTTTGAAAAGTGAAAGGAGAAAAGTTTAAACTCCAAGACATCAATAAGGTCTTAAGATAACCAAAAATGAATTATTACCATAAGAGGGTTTGAGTATTGTTTTAGAGGACATCAAAGGCCTAATTCAAAGACAACATAATCAACACAATCTTATGACTGGTACACATAGTTGTGAAAAGTATGCTTTGAGCATAATTAGAGATGGAGTTTACACTTTAGGACATTAAAATTATGTTTAATACTCCAATACCACATGACTGAGCCATTATAATATTTTTAGGATTATCTTAAGGACCTAGAAGGTCCAAAATCAATCAAACTCCTTCGAGTATGTACCTATAACTAGCCTAGTAGGCAATCACCTGAAGGCTCATTTAGGAGATAAGGACCATCTCTACCTTGATAAATTGGTATTTATGTAGTGTTTTAAAGGTATAAATTATTTTTAGTGTCTTTAAACTATTTTAAATTAGGAGACCTAAACAAAAGCAAAGGGATGATCAAATAAGAATCTCAAAAGGACCTAAGTACACACATAGATTTGCTTTCTTATTAAGAGATTTGCTTAGTCTAAAGGATCTTCAGTATGTCTGAGGGTAAGTGAAGGTGATTTAATTTAGTTTTTTTTGAAAACTTCCCTATAAAATATCATACTCAAGCAATGAATAGAACACAAAAACCCTACATACTCAACTAGCTACACATAATTCTGCATATCCAAGGTAGTTGTTTATTTGGAGGATTAAAGGAATTTAGAGGTATAAAAGAATGTACTAAGGTTTTAAGGAGAATAAAGTAATATAGGGTGATTTATAGAGTATGAAAATAGTCCCTTAGATATAATCAACAAGTAAAGACAAATAAAATCATGACCCCTATTCATCTTCACACAGTCTTTGATTCACATATAGACCTGTTCAAGATAGTCAGTCTTGAATATGGAGGTGTAGCTAGTGAGCTATAGATGAAATTGAAAAAATTTAGAGGGAAGATAAGTACTTGATCAAAAAATCTAGGATCTTAGACCTCTATTTAGTCCCTTGCATAATATAAAATGCATACGTAGGTCTAGACTTGCTTTGATAGTCAGGTCTTGAAGAAAGGTGATAAAGTGTAAGTGAATTTAAATGAAGAATTTTAAACCTTTAGGACATAGTGAATAGATTTTATAAACATTATATGAAGTCAAATTAATATTAAAATTAATGAAATAGGAGAATATATTGAACTAGGGTATGACAACCAATTGGCACAAGAACCCTAGACTAGAGACATGAGAAGTTGCATATATTTGATGAGAGACAGAAGTTGGAAAATTATTGGAATAGGTAAAGAGTGACATATAAAAACTTTTAAGATCATTTTTAGCTCAAAACCAATTTAGGAGAACCAAATATAGATCTAAAACTTACTCACCTCTCTCTGAATGCTTGTTTCCAGTCAATAGGCCATCTTGCTTTGCTTGGTACAAATCACACATGTTCCATGGGACCTTTTGCTCCTAGAAGAATTTCACTAATCTCATATATTTAAATTTTTTAAATTTTTTTAGAGGATTCATATGTCTACCTTTATGAATCATTTCTAAGAGTTTAAAGTACATTTAGGTTACCTGGAAGAGCCATAATTACTAGTTTGCAAAGATGGACCAAAGAAGCACATTTGATGATATATTTTTATCATGAAACCTCTTGGATGTTGTTGAATAATCCAATGAGGTTTTTAACATGTACTTTATTTGTACAAATTGCTTTATAGACTTCCCATAATACCCTATTTTTATATATTATTATGTTTTACTAGTGTTATGAGAGGGGGAGAGATTTAAAATAATTTTAGGAGGTCATATGGGACTTATTTCATCTCATAAAATCAATAAATTTTCTTAAGAACCAATATAAGTGATTTAATAAACTCCATTTTGCAAGGCACTCCAAATAGGCTTGTGAAGGGTTTTTTTTTTTTGCCATTTCATGGTTTGGCTATAAGCACAATGTTACAAAAGCTAAAAATTGACATGGAAGTTTATATTGGAATGGTTAAATTGAGTCACAAACTTCCCATAAGTTTCAAAAGTTTAGAAGGATTTTAGATCCATAATTTACTTTTTAGAGCTAAAGGTCTAATTAGGCCTAATTGGCAGAAGAAATAGGCAAAAAAGGCTGAGTTCCACTTGGATTCAGCTCATGAAACTTGACATGGAATTGTAAGAGGATAGATGGTCTTAAAATATGCATTTATTTTTTCAATATAATTCTTACAATTTACATAAAAGGAGAAAAATAGGAAAAAAAGGCTACAAGGAATGAGGCCCAATTGACGCTTTTGTAGAGCACAACTCATTGGGTCTATTTTTAGGCCTTAAATAGATTGATATAGGTCAAATATGATGTCAATAAGACATACATGAAGTTTTTATGAGCTAGATTAATTTAAACCAAGTTCTGACACTTGTGTGAAAAATAGGCCTAATTAGATGAAGAGCCCTCTATACACCTTGAAAGAGAATGGCATGATGTGTCGAAGAGAAACTATTAGATTTAGTTTAAATGTGTTAATATAAGATTAAAAAATGTAGGATAAACTGATTCGATCACCAAGAATGACATTTATCCTTTAATATATCTAGAAGAATAAGAGTTTCAAGAAGCTAGTTAAGGTGTCAAGCATACATTTCAACCTCCCACACCACTTGGAGAGATGGAACATCTAAAAAGGTGATACAAATTTATTTGTAAGTCTATTGTGATAGTTTCATAACTCCTCTTCTTTTTTTAACTTACATGACACTTGTCTATCTTCTCTCTCTTTCACACTTATCTTCTCTCACACTTGTGCTATATATTGAACCACTTTGGCTTAGAAATGTATCCTCCACTTGAGTATGGTGAATCCATGATCATTTTAAGCCTTTAATCAATAAATAATGATATTTTTTACTTTATCCATGAATTTTTTTCAATGTTTATGTTAATTTAGTTGATCTTGCTAAGTGATAACTTCTCTTCCTTAGCATGTTATTCTTACTTGCATCATATTCAACTTTGAAAGTTTGTTGCAGGTATATTAAAGTGTTCAAATGTATTTTACATGAGTTTAGTGATATTTTTCTACACTAGTATCATGTTATGACCTTTTTTTTAGTCCTTATATCTTAAGTTAGTTTCACAAACCTCCATGAGAAATACTAATCCAAGTGTAATTTTGGAGTAGTGTCATATGCAGATTAGGCTTGTGTTTGAAGTATACTTGCATATGGTTGGTAGTATTCAGGTTAAAATTAGTGTATCACCTTATTATGATAGATTTATTTCATGTTATCTCTCTTTATTTTCATCCAATCAATGAAGTAGTATAGGTGACAAGCTATCAAAGACAAATCTAAGGAGTTAGCCCTTTAAATCTAGTGGTTTACTTTTGTTATAGGAAACCCATAGGCCTAGAGGTAATAAAATGTTTCACTCAATTTGGAGGAGGCTTGAATAACCTATATAAGGTTAAAAAATTGAGTGACAATAGTTTTGGCATGCTTTGTGGGACTAATGTCCAAAAGATTAGAAGAATTTTTGTGTGTGTTCTCCTACCTATCAACTTTAGGAAGCATTCAACAAACACCAATGGAAACTTTGAATGCAATAATCTAGTTATAAGTAATATAGGTACTTATTGTGTAATTTTTTTTATGTTATATTGTGTTTCATTTGACTAATGAAGTTGGTATGGCTAGATATGTTGAGATTTTACACTATACACTTGCCTATCAACCTTGTCATGACCCACATTATGTGTCTCAATAGCCCTATCAAGATTTTTATCAAATTTATGAGTCATGGAAGTCCTATGGTCATCTTACTTCCCCTTCATGTGACCATGATGTTGTTGAGCAGCCCTACGAATAAGCCTATGAGGAAGGATATCAACAAGAGTACCAAAAAATGTGTCCCTATCATCCCTATGATCCACATCAACCTCAACCTAATTCCTATCAGCCTTGTCATGAGGAATCAGATGATACCATTTATTGGAAAGCAAAGTACTGGGAGGCAAGATATAAACTCGTACAAATTAAAGTTGGGCGATTAATTCAGTAAGTTGAAGCTTGTCAGAACCCCCATTATTACCCTCCTCCTTTTACTTAAATTACACCTAAATCCAAGTCCTTATTAGCACTCAATCTAAATGTGTTAAACTCAAAAAAATAAATGAGAATATGGGATAAGAATTTTTTTGTGATCCCTATTCATCTCATAGAGAATTTAAGAAAGTTAGTTCAATTCTTTATGAATAAGTGGAGGAGATTTGAAGAGGAAGCCAACTATGTCATCAATGATGATTTACATGAAATGAAATGCTATATACAATGGTGGGTAGATAAGTTAGAAAGGTGGGAAATTCAGGAGGTTGAAGACCAACTTTCAGCTATTGAAGAGCCTCAAGAAGGCTATGAGCAAAGTGAAACTCTTTTTTAAGAAGGTGTCTCTCCCATTTCTCAATCGAACTTATCATCTCCCCATGACTTCATTTAGTAATCCTCCATTCCCAAGCCCATTCATGATCTCCCAATCAAATCTCATACTCCTTCTCAAACTCATGAGCCTATCCATCACCCTCCCACCTCATCCCTTCTTGAAGGGGAACCCATCCTATGGGAGATAAGAAAAGAAGATCAAGCCAAAGTTATAGTTGATCAAGAATATGAATCAAGTGTATATGATGAAGAACTCACTATAGGAAATCCCTTTTTTGAAGACAAGCACAAGTTAGCATTCTTGATTGAATAAAGAGAATAATTTTATGATGTTGTAATTATTCACAAAAAAATTGATCAAGGTATGGGAGAAGGAGATTTGTATAAGGATATCACATCAACTAGGTTGGTTGATTTTTATGAGCATGAGTAAGAGTTTGAATTTAAAAATACCATTTAATCAATAAATCAAGATGACATATGGTGATGTTCAATGACATATGTGATGAGTTTAAAGGCGTTCAAAATCCTACACCTCCTATTGGTCAAGTTGAAGACACTCTTAAAGTTTCCTTGCCTCTTGATGATGTGATTACAAAAGAAGAACTTATGTCATTCAAAATTGTTGAAGTTGTATCTAGCCTTGAAGTTGAAAAATCATCAAGCAAAGAATATGAAGTTGAAGAAGTTATGGTTCTTGAAGATAAGGAAGATATCAATGGTTGACAATAACATGTTGAGCTTCTCCAAGATCTTAAAGGTCTTTGCAAGGTTAAAGTCACGTGTACAAAGAGATTGAACTAGATGTCTTCATGGAGGATAATGATGAATATTAGGTTGAGTATGCTAATATTTTTGAAGAGATTTAATGAGATTGTAGTTGTTAAGAAACCTAAAAATGTTCTTAAATATGCTTTAATTCTTGAAGGACAATATGATAATCTTCAAAACACCAAGAGATATGTTTCCCCTATAAGTAAATAATTGATCATGGTTGAGACAAGCACAAACATCAAGAATGTTCATGAGAAAATTGTTTAATTTCAAGAAGAGTTCACCTTCATAGGTGACATGTTTATAGATATCATCATTGTGTTTGAAGACATGCTAAGGATATTGGAAAGCATGAATGAGTTGAAGACACTAAGAACAAGGCCCAAGAGGCAACTTGCCTCATTACTTATTTCATATCATGGAGCCAAAGATGGTGTAATATTCCTCTTTGATCTAGGAGGAAGATTTATCTTTTAGGTTAGTTTGTATAGAATCTAGTTTGTTTAAGTTATTTTTGTGTTTCCTAAGTGCTTGAGAGCACATGTATGTGTCTTGATTTTTTTGTGTCTTATTTTATTTGTTTTTATGTGTTTTGAATGTAATAAATTTTTTATGTCTTGTTCAAGGTCTGTCTAGGTATAAAAATGAGTGCTAAAGACCCCGTTTCCCAATGGACATGCAAGGCTACTGGTTCTATTAGAATTATAGGCATACTACCCCTGTGAATTGCCAAAAATGTTAACCAAATTTGACCCCAAGTCAAATTTGGCCACACCCTCCAAATTCAAACATGTCATGTATTCATGTAATGCTTATATGGTCCCTAAAAATCTTCATTTGACCTTGTTAGCATTTATTAAGGTAAGTTTAGATAAGTTAAGGTAATTTCATATTGAGGTCATATAGTGGTCTAGGGGTGTCATTAAGAGATAAAACATGGTCAATATGTATCATAGGTGATTAGGGGTCTATTAAGGCCATTTAATGTCTAAAACATCTTCTAATAATATTTTATGGTGTTTTGGAAATTATAAGGTGCATTTGTTAGCTTGAAGTTATTAAAAATGCATACAAATGTGATTTCTAGTTAACATTTATGTTTGTCAAAGCTTGCTAACTTCAAAATTCATAAAATACACCTTCCAAAGATCTTGGATTAGTTACTCAACTGCCACTCTTGTTAACTTGTTAGATAAAGTCAATTTTCTTGGAGTTTAATACCACTTTGAAGAGTTAGGAAATGTTGAACTCATGAGTAAGTGAAAATTTTTTAGAGGTGTCCTTTGGTTTCCTACAAGTTAGAACAAAGATTAGAAGGAAGTTTAAAATCCAATAGTTTCAAAAATATTATTTTCTCTCTCATCATCCCCTTTAAAATATCACATAGGTGAAAGTGGTTTGAATGGTATGGCTAGGAGAGATAAGGTGGGAGCCTAAAACTTTGGGCATTGGTTCTCAGATTAATCTTCTTAACTTTATGAAAAATTGCTAAGAAGTTAAGGGTCTAATCTTTGCTAGTCAACTATGATAGGGGTCTTTCTTGAGATTTACATAACAAATTATGAAATATTATCTACATGAAACTAGTTATAATATCTTCTAATACATATATAGATTCCTTCCATGCATTCATTCCTCATGGTGGTACATTTGGATGCCTTTTTGGCATGAAAATTGACTCCTATGCATGGTTTGAAGTAACTGGTAGTTTTTATATGTTGCATATGTTATCCATGTGGTATGATACATTTGAATTATTTTACATGGTCCCATACCATCCTTGTCAATCCATTCATGGCCTCCCAATCATTCAAATATTTTGTATAAGTCTCAAGTGATCACTTCCTTCATTCACCATCTTGGACTGTGTTTTCTATGTTTACATTAGGCAAGGTTTTATGATGAGTTTGATATATTTTTAAAAGGAATTGGAGGTTGTTTTTTCATGTTATATGTGTTGATGTAATAAATATAATGGTCTTTAAATTCATTACAGTTCTTGTTACACATTTGAATCTCCAAAATGCATAAGTTGTAGTCTGTATCTTCCACAAACCTATAGGTCTATCACTCTGAGAAAATACATGTTTTCAAGGCATTATAAATGTTATAAAGGAATAAATAAATGTGGTGGTGTAGTTTTAAAAGGGTCATGGACTGATAAGGATCTCTAAGCACTTAGGATAGAGGGTTGATGACAAGACTACTCCTAAGGTACACTTATAGGATTATGTGTATTATATAGTGGATACAAGACCTTGAAGATGCTCTGAGACATTTATGGGATTGAGAGAAGTAATAAAGACCAATATTAATAAAAAATGGTCATTTTTATAATGTCATGACCTATCTCAAAAGGTCAAATCCAAAACACACAATCACACCTTCTAAGTATGCACCTACAGCTAGCCTCTTAGGGAAATTGACTATGTTGACAGTGATGTGAGCAGGGTGTGAGGTTCCAATATAGTGAGAAATTATTAAAACATCATGAAAAATATGAATTGACCTCTAAAAATAATTGAGGTTGGCATGGAATACCTAATAAGGCCCTATGCACACTCAGACCCTTCAATACACACCTGCAACTGACTATATGGAGGAGTGTGCTTTGAATAGTGAAAGGAGAAAGGTTTGAAATCCAAGACATCAATAAAATATTAAAACAACCAAACATGAAGAAGAACCATCAGAGGGTTTGTGGATTATTTTAGAGGACATCAAAGGCCTTATTTAAAGATAACACAGTCATCACCTTCTTATGATTATCATATATAGTTAGTTGTGAAAAGTAGAATTGGAGATGGAGTTTACACTTCAAGATATTGAAAATATGTTGAAGACTCCAATACCACATGAATGAGCCATTATAATATTCTAAGGATTGTCTTAAGGACCTAGAAGGCCCAAACTCAATCAAACACCTTCGAGTATGTACCTATAGCCAGCCTAGTAGGCAACCACCTATAGGCTCATTTGGGAACTAAGGACCATCTCTACCTTGAGAAATTGGTCTTTGTGTAACTTTTGAAAGGTATAAATTATTTTTATGGTCCTCAAACTATCTAAAATTAGGAGACCTAAATAAAATCAAGGGGATAATTAAAAAGGGGTCTTAAAAGGACCTAAGTGCACACACATATTTTATTTCTTATTAAGAGATTTGCTTGGTCTAAAGGATATTCAAGATGCCTGAGGGTAAGTCAAGGTGATTAAAGTTAGTGTTTTTTTAAAAACTTCACTCTATAGTATCATACTCAAGCAATGAATATAACATAGAAACTCTACATACTCAGCTAGCTATACACAATCTTGCATATCCAAGGTAGTTTCATGTTTGGAGGAATAAAGGAATTTAGAGGTATAAATGAATGTAATAAGGTTTTAAGGATAATAAGGTAATAAAGGGTGATTGATAGAGTATTAACATAGTCCCTCAGATACAATCAACAAATAAAGACAAATACAGTCATGACCCCTGTTCATCTTCACACAATCCTAGATTCACATATAGACCTATTCAAGATAGTTAGTATTGAAGATGCAGGTGTATATAGTGATATATAGATGAAATTTATAACCTTTAGAGGATGATAAATGACTTGATCAAACACTCTAGTAACTCAGACCTTTATTCAGACCCTTGCATAATATAAAATGTATACAAAGGCCCAGACTTATCTTGACAGTTAGGTCTTAAACAAAGGTGATGAAGTGTAAATGGAGTTTAATGAGGAATTGAAAACATTGAGGATAAATTTAAAAACCTTTAAAAACATTCTATGAAGTCACATGAATTTTATAGTTAATGAAAGAGGAGAATATAGTGAACTAGGTTATGATAGTCAATTTAGCACAAGAACCCTAGACTAGAGACATGATAAGTTACAATGATTCAATGAGAGAGGGAAGTTATAAAATTATTGGAATAGGTTGGGAGTGACATATTAGACCTTTTGCGATCATTTTTATCTCAAAACCAATTCAAGAGAACCACCTACAGACCTAAAACTTACTCACCTCTCTTAGAATGCTTATTTCTAGCTGATAGATCATCTTGATTTGCTTGGTACAAATCACATGTGAAATTAACTACCCTAATTTAATTCAAATTTGTTAATTTTTTTTAATGATTCATACATCCAAATTTATGAATCATTGCTAAGAGTTGAAAGTATGTTCAGGTTGCCTAGGAGAGCCATAATGACTAGTTTGCAAAGATGGACCTCAAAATAAAATTTGATGACAAATTTTTATCCTTAAAACTCTTGTAAATTGTTTAGGACTCCATTGAGGTTCTGAACATGTACTTCAATTGTATGGATTGCTTTACAGACTACCTAGAATACCCTATTTTTGCATTTTTTGTATTTTTTAGGTGTTATGAGAAGGAGAGAGATTTAAAATAATTGGAGGAGGTCATATGGGACTTATTTCATCTCCTAAAATAAATAAATTTTCTAAATAACCCCTGTAAGTGATTTAACAAAATCCATTTTGCAAGGCAATCCAAGCAGGCATGTGAAGGACTTATTTTTTGGCCATTTCATGGTTTGGCTATAAGCACAATGTTCCAAAATCTCAAACTTGACATTGAGGTTGGTATTGGAATGTTTATATTTAATCATACACTTTTGAGAGCTTTCATAAGTGTAGGAGAAGTTTAGATCCAGAATTCACTTTTTAGGGCTAGAGGCCTAATTAGGCCTAACTGGCAGAAGAGACAGGAAGAAAAAGTTATCTTTCACTTGGATTAAACTCATTAAAATTGATATGTAAATTTAATGGGACATATGTTCTTAAAATATTGTTTTATTTTTTCAAGATAATCCATAAAAGTTACACAAAAGGAGAAAAATAGGGAAAAAAGGCTATAAGAAATGAGGTCTAATTGAAGATTTTAGTAGAGATCAACTTATTGGGGATAGTTTGAGGACTCAAAATAGATTTATTTAGGTATAATATGATGTAAATAGGAAATACATGAAATTTTGATGAGCTATTGACACTTGTTTGAAAAATAGGCCTAAGGAGAGGAAAAGCCCTCTAGACACCTTGCAAGAGAATGGGGTGATGTGTCAAAGAGAACCTATTGGGGTCAATTTAAAGGTGTCAAGATTAGAGAATAATATATATATATATATATATATATATATATATATATATATATATATATATATATATATATATATATATATATATATATATATATATGGATATATCATAGATATCTTCAATAAAATAAACCTATATATTTGGTTGCAAGTTTGAAGTAAAGTCATAGGCCAAAACTAAGATAAAAGATTTGAAGTATCAGACCAAACAAAAGTCTAAATATTATGAGAATAATTAAAAACTATGGAATAAATATAAAAAACCTCCATAAAAGAATAAAAGATGTGAAATTATTAAAACAAGTAGTATAAGACTGATGTAGACACATAAATTAACATTTAATCTAAAAAATCTAGTTGTGAACACCCTTTTTACACATTTAGCTCATTACTTATTCTAGAACATTTTGACCACTTTATTTTACTTTCCACATGGATGACTCATTATTCTAAGTAAAACAAATGAACCCATAATTAACCTATTCATCATGAAAATTAGTTTAGTCTTACCCAAAAATTGTTCTTGGTACCCAAATCAGTTATTTATGCTCCTTGGACAACATCTCCCTAATTAGATAGTAACACATTGCTTTATTATTCAGATCCACTACTCATATCCTCCCACCAAATAACATATAATTTTAAAATTTCAAATTCATGAAACATGTCATCCCACAAGTTTAAAAATCCCCATTCAAATGAATTATAAAAATATCATTATAATTTCAAAACATTTTACACACAAGGGTCTTCCACATTGAAAAGCACCAAAATTCCAATTACACATTGAGATTAAATTCCCTATATTTACCAATTATAATTACATACAACTTTAGTATCACTAATCTAAAGTTTGAATATACTTCCAAGGTCACATTTCATGATTGAATAACTTAATCACACAAGGTTGCTCCAACATCTAAAAATTTTCACCAATCTTTCACACACACTACCGTAACATGGGATAACTACATGAAGTTTGATCCCTATTCAGAGTATTGGTATGTATGAAATTCTCAACATAGGGGGTGTTGAGGTCAAGGAAAAATTTATTTTCTAACCCCTTTTTACCCTATGATTGAATTCTTCTTATGTCATTAAGCTAGGGTTCCAAGTGAAGGATGATATACACAATGATTTTTTTAAAGGATTGAAAGCTCACACATAGTCTATAGAACACATCGGTGAATTTGAACCTGCCATATAAATTTTAGAGCTTTGTAATCTATTAGACATATACACTCCCTAGTGATAATAATGCACTTCTCTCTTACCCAATTATAACATTCCTATCTAGAGACCCTACCAAGTCATTTCCCATATTTGTACTGAGTCAACACAACCCCCCTATTAGTTTTAGTTCTAGAAACAATTTGCATCTCAATTTTCTAGATAAATTTATTTTCTCCTTTTAACTTTCAATATTTAGTATATTTCAAAATTTAGTAAGTTCTAAATTAATTTATGTCATTTATTTAATATTTTTAGCCTTTTGATTTTGCACAATAGTTTGTCTAATTAGGGTCTAACATTCTCCTAGTTCCTAAATTTTTTTATAACACATATTAGTGACCCACATTTATTATATGAATGTTACAAAACCCTAATCATCGTTGTTTATAGGGTTTTTATCCTTCTTTTTGATAATTCCAATTATTTTCCTAGGGTTTTCAAGTTTGATAAATTATTTATTCCCAACAATATTTCTAGTTTTCATTTCATATTTTATGCACTCTAATAAATTCATTTCTATATATCTTAGAAAAAGTGTTAGATTAAGTGGTATTCCCATTGAGCATACTTAAATTCATTTTGATAAATTTCATAACATAGATAATAAGAAATATATATTAAAACCTTTATATATTAATACATATAGTTAACATGTATAGGTCAATGAAATAATTTAGAGCATGAAAAATATGATCAGGACAACCTTGGTCCTCAATATGGACAGCAAGATATACTCCCACCTGTAAGTGGTGAACAAATAGAATTCAATAAAGAGGAACTTATCAAGAGATTTTGAGAAAGACTTTATGACCAACCTCTTGATCATCCTACAATTTTAAAAAACCTTTTGGACATAAAAAGTGCAAGCATGGAAAAATAATTTGAGATTTTTACTCCATTAAATAATTTTTTGTACCAGCATTTACTATGGGGGAAACCAAGGGATTAAATAGATTAATATACCAATTCTTACTCAGTCATTGTGAACACCACATTTGGTTAATACACATTATTCTTCTCCCAATGTATAATCCATCATACATGAGATTCAATCTATGCAAACTAAGGTGTTACATTTGGAGCAAGGTGATTTGAAACCTAGTTAGGCACTAGATTCTTAGATTTTATTTCACACTCCATTAGCACACAAGTTTTATGGCACCCAAAAAATAACTATATTATGCAAAGACTTACCCAAAATAACATATCAAATCATTCCACATAGTATGTTTGGACAACATGTCCAATGATAGGTTATTGACTAATTTATTCCCAAGGAATCTACAAGAATATGCTCTACTATGGTTTTAAAATTCACCTCATCATTTAGTGCATAAATTTAATCCATTGGCTTATATGCTCATATCTCATTTTCAATCAATATACATGAAAATATTTCATGTGTTTAACTTGCTCAACTCAAACATAAATCTAATGAGCCTATAGCAAAATATGTCTTAAGATACATGATTATGTTATCCAAAATGATAATTCTTATGGTAGACATAGAATTACAAGATATTTTCAAATATATTTTACTTCCACCCCTACACAATTCTATTATGTTTAATAAATTTATCTCATTCATATATTTTTGCTACACAACAAAAGAAAGGGAAGTAAAATTATTGGTAATGAATAATATTAAGTATATAATAAATTAAGATTCTAATATAAAGAGTTTAATCAATCCACCTTATAAGGTGAGGCCAACTAATAATAAAAATGATCAAAAAGAAACACACATGTAGTTTATAAGCCTACTCCACACATTATCTTATCATCTCCTCCAAGGAGGTAGTTTACCAATATATCAGAAGCTTCATACAAGGTCCTCAAAATACTACTGGAATGAAATCTCATATCTCTCCCTTTCATTGAAGAGGTTGATGTGAATAATACTCTTATAGAAGGTTTTGATCAACACGCTTTTTATAATTATCATATGACACTGTTAGGAATTAGTTTTTACATTAGTGTTTACATTTGGATATTTACCCTGAGGTAAATATTATATTATGTGGGTTAGTTATTAGAATGTATTATTTGGTTAGTTGGTTTTGATATATTTTTATATGCTATAACAATATTACTCATATAGGAGATTGAGAGATTATAGGGATGTGAGAGATATATGGAGATATGATCTCACCAATTATAGGAAAGATTTTTCCTATATAAATTTGTAACATCCCATATGAAGACATATGGAATAAAATAATATTATTGTGTTTTTTATTAGTATCTATGTTAAAATGTTTTTAATTAATCTTTTATTTTTGTCTTAATCATATGTAGATCTAAACTAGTCCCATTATATGGTATCAGAGTAGGTGTTTGCCATGAGAGTCTTGTGCATTGATATTTATAGTGTTATTGCATTCATATGAAGAAATGTTGGTGCATTTTTATTTGTTACATGGTATATATTAAAAGTATGTGTTTTAGTAGATTGAAAGACTATGTTTTAAATCTATGGATATGCACTTCAATGATATACATATAATCAAAGATATGCCTATCCATCCACATCAGCCTACTACCAACAAGAACATGTTTTACTTTGGGACAATAAACTATTCAAGATGTCTTATGTGAATAGTTGTTAGGTACATCACATACATAAGATTAGATTAAATGATGATAAATGGTTCACTGCATTAGGCTCATATGTTTTTTTCATGTTCTTGAAGCAAACATCCTAATTGTATCCACAGGCTATTTACAATCTGATCGACATCTATTATGTTTGTGACTATGTATTAATTAACCCATGGAATGAGAAAATTGATATGTGTGGATTGTTTTGTGGTGAAAATACAAATTGAGAGCCTTCAATGTAGATTGATTTGTTCTGAGTAAATTAATGCATAGGAAACATCTGATGCTTCTTTCAAGACTATCAGAGGCAAATTAGATCTACATTCAATATCTATAGTTTGTATGCATGTGTTTACATCACCATACTTATAATTTGACATCTCACCAAGAAGTTTATTGAGTAACTCAACATAGTATTATGGAGGATTTGTGTTAATGTTCAATTTTATCTTCTCCAAACCTTACAAATTTGATAGTTCTAATAATGGATTAGAGGTGGGTAATCCTAAGCATCAAATTTTTATGGGCACTCTATTTATTAGCCTTACATTTGGTGCAATCATTTATCTGTATTCTATATTATTTGAGTATGATAACATTTTTTTATAGATGGTGATGTGGTGCTATATATATGATTTTATGATGGACCATTTTCCATGTAGTCTGTACATTTCTCACAAGGAGATATTCTTTAGATTTGAGTCTTGATTCTAAAGTTTAGTCTTATATTTCTTTATCTTTATTTTATAATTTAGTATTTTTGTCATATTTATGACATAGTGCAAGGAGATCATTATTAAGAGTTTAGTTTTATTTATAATTCTATCCATATGTTTAAAGACCTAGTTTTTATTGTTTATAAGTATTATAATTTAAAAGTTTTCCACTTTAGTCATCATAGTATTTAGGGTGAAGTTTATATTGTTAGAGATTTGTCATGTTGATGTCATGAAGGTGTCTTATTGAGTGGATGAAATTATTTGATAGTCTATATGACAATGTCAAAGTGTGAAATGTGATTATTCTTATATGATAAAGTGTGCAATGTATTTTTTCATGTATGCTTTATGTATGGTTGGCTAATCTTCAGTATTGACATATATTCAGAGGAGCAGGGATGAGTATGGAGGTTTGAACATGTGTAAGGGGTAATATAATATATGGTCCATTCTGTGAGGGATTATGTACATAATTATAATTCATCTAGTTGATCATAGTTTTCATCTAGACACTTTGGGTCTAGTGGTAGAAAAGACGAGTTGGTAATTTGTTGACATCACCATTACCATGTGGGAAGGAGTGAAGGGGAGCTATTAATATGGTTGTGATCATTGTAGTCCCTAGTTATTATGATTTATATATCAAGTCATGCATTGAAGTGTGGTAAAATATATGATGATGAAAAGTTGGCTTCTAAGATAGATTTCACTATTTTCCCATAATTAGCCAAATTTGCAATATGGCTAGAAATAGTCGAGTAAGCAGTTTGATGATAGAGTATCTTGTACATGTGGACATTTTAGGTGAAGGTGATCATATGGGTTTATTGAGATTTTTACCTAGTTTATTTTCACTAATTTTCATATCATGAAATTTAGTGTATCATAATATATGCTTTTATAAAGTTGGGCTCCTTGGCAGATTGTGTTTTCCATACTCGACCAATTTTGTACTGTGGTAGAAAGAGTCAAGTGAGCTTTTTGAAGGTGGTATATC
The DNA here is from genome assembly GCA_037957365.1 of Torreya grandis. Taxonomy (NCBI): domain Eukaryota; kingdom Viridiplantae; phylum Streptophyta; class Pinopsida; order Cupressales; family Taxaceae; genus Torreya; species Torreya grandis. The sequence continues at coordinate 1,872,208 of JARHVA010003289.1, forward strand.
TTGTACATGTGAAGGTGTCAAGATAAAATGATCATATGGGTTTGTTTATTTTTATCATACATCATTTGTGCTAAATTTGAGTTCATGCAATAAATCATGAAAAAAGTTATGAATGATCAAAGTTGGCCTCTCAAGCAAATTTAGACATGGTTGGCTTTGTGACAAAAGTTTATGAGAAGGAATATTAATGGAATTATATCTTACATGTGGAAGAGTTACAAGAGTAGTGGGTAAAATGGTTGGATTCTCCTATGGAAGGAGACAATCTATTCTAAATTTGAGGTCCTATAGGTTAGCGTAGAGGAAGCTATTAAGGATAAAAAATGGCTACTCAAGCTTATTGACAGGGTTCCCATAGTCATTTTCAATAAATGTTAAAGCTTGTGCAAGATCAATAGTGCACATTTATTCCAAGGAGTCAAGAGGTAGGGAGATGAGGATAGGTGTATGACATTTAACATCTAAGCAAAGGTACATAATCTTGATCTAATAACGAGTGGGCATTTGTATAGTTTGATCAATGGTGAGCATTGTTTGATATTGACCTTATTGATCCATAGAGATCAATGGAGCACATTAACATTTTGAGATGGCACGAGATGAGGTCAAACTAAAAAAAATTTAATTTTTAGATTTGGAGATATATGTATTAATGCTTAGACAAGATTGATAGTGTGAGGTTGATCTTGATCTAAGAGTCCATGAGATTTAAGCATAGTGTTTGAAGTTTAACAATGACCATTTGCATTTAAATATTTGAATTTTCAAAGGAAAGAGTAGTGTCTAGTTTTCAAACCATAACTTTTGATAGAATATGAATTTTCTCATGTAGTAAAAAGAAAAGTGGTATAAGAATTCAAGGTGCATCAATAAATATGGAATTGAAGATCTGAAAGTGAATATAGACATTGTTATGATGCTCCAATTTCTATGTTTGACTATGTTCTAAAAGTGATCCAAGAAGGATGTTTGAGCTTTTTTTGATGATGTATCAATGTCTCATGATGACTTAGCTATTGTATCATGTTTTAGACTCCATAGTGATGCTCTATGTGGATTTTAAAGGTGTGATAAATCTATCTTGAGTATGAACAATGCTTAAAAAGTTGATTGTATGTTCATTCATGGTGACTGTAAGTATAAGGTCTGTGTTTGATTTGTTTTAGCATATGTATAAATGAGATATGTTGACTGTGATAATTTGAGGATGTCCTAGGGGACATAAGGAGTAGACATATGCAATTGGAAGTGGTCATGTGTTCATGTTTTACTCAAGGGTGAGCTATATGGGTGAATAGGTCTCCATGAAACCTATAAGAGTTACAAGTGCCTTATTAAAAAGGTGTAGCTACTTAAAGTTTACCCATAGATGATATGGATGACTTATGTAGATTGTATTGAGACTTATCTTCATAAGATAAATGTCTTAAGGGTTAGGACATGCCTAATGGCTGACCAAGGTAGTGTTGTTAATCAAGATTGTTCTATAAATAGTGGAACCAAAGATGATGGGTTATAGGCTTGTGGGATTGAGACTTGGGAAAGTTCTTGAGAGAGGTTTATGCGTGATTTGTGGATCAAAGGAGGGGTAAAGTGCCTTGAGGATGAGTTGAAGAACATATCAATTTAAGGATGGTGTACATGACCTATAGGTCATGTTTTTGAGGTTAGAATAGTGATCTTATAGGTTGAGCATGAGCGAAGAGGTCTAGAGTGATCCAAAAGGATGTTTTGGATATCTTGAGAATGAGCAAAGGATTACTAGTGTCTATGAGAGATTGTTACCTTATTTGAGAGACTAAACAATTTGTGAACAATGTGTATAATCATTTGGTCATGTTGTTGAAGACTATGATAGAGTTGTTGTGAAGGATGCATTGAGTGTGTAGAGTTAAAGAGTAGGGATAGTTGGGATATATAATGTGCCCTAATTGATCTTTGTATGTTGGTTCAAGTATGTAATGTGCTTTGATTAGTAGGGAGGGTTGTGGTGATAGAGTTATTACTTAGAAATGAAGAGTGGTTCAAATGGTGGCTTTGGATGCATTGAGTGTATAGATTTGAAGAGAGTTGATATACTTCATATCTCCATCAGATTGGTAGGCAATTAGTGTTGAGGAGATGTATTATTAGGTGTTGTGGGTGCTCAACATCTAATGGGGTAGTGACCTCATTACAAGGTGAAACTTTATATAAATTTAGTTTTTTTGGGTGCTCATCTAGATAAGTGTAGTAGCTCCTTATGGGATTATAGTCTCACTAAAACTAGGAATGGTAGCTCCTTGATCAGTAGATTGCTAGTCTAAATTGGTTCTTGTTTTATAAGATAATAGTCCAATTGTAGGTTCTAGTGGGCTCTATTCCCCAAGAGGGTTTCCCACATATGTTTTATTTTATGTGTTTGATCTTGGATTGTATTTCTTTTACATTGTTATAAATGATGTGTATGCTTCATGAATTATTATGGTAATTGATTAAGGACTTGTAAAGATCAAAATTGAATTTGGAACTAAAGTTGAAATTTCTAGGCTCACAGATTCACCCCCCCTCTCAGTGATTGTACCTATGAAATCTATGGTTAAGGTAAATTATCATTATTTATAGTTGATTTTATATGTACAAAAATCCAAAGTGTCAGTTTAAGTCTAGTCATTTTATTAATATTATCCAAATGTCAAAAAATGAGTTGGGTGTTAAGAGTTAGTTTTATGTCAAAATTATTGAAATCAAAATTAATTATTTATACAAGGATGTATTATCACTTATATACAACATCCAAACTATGGGGGGGATTTCTCCTCAAAAAATTAATACATCTAAGCTTCATAGACATTTTTGTTGAGTGAGCAGCTTTACTTACTAGAGGACAGAGGAAACAGAGGCTGGAGGTTTCAAAGCCTATCATTAGTCGCCAATGATGGGCTAAGATGATTTGGTGACATTTTTGTGCGGTGTTTTTTTTTTTCATAATTTCCATTATATATTTGAAATAAAGAATAAAATCACATTCCTATTCAATATTTGTAATTAGTGAGCAATTCCAAACATAATTCCCTGATGTGAAAATATAGTGAAAGGATAAACAACACCAATGTAAGTCAATTCATGGAACTTGAAAAGGTTTGTGGTAGATCCAAAAAACCATTGGAGGTGGATAGTTGATGATGTTCCTATTCATGTCAAGGTTTGTGGTAAACCTATATAAAACCATGGAAGGAGTGAGCCTTTATTCATATCAAGGTCATGAGCTAAATACTTGGGCATGCCATAGGGGTGAGCATACTACAGATGAGAGTGTGAATGTTTTTTCACCACATAAAAACTATGGATGGAGAATGTTAGGAATTAGTTTTTACATTAGTATTAACATTTGGATATTTACTATATTGTGTGAGTTAGTTATTAGAATATATTATTTGGTTAGATAGTTGTGATATATTGTTATATCTTATAACAATTATTTTTTGATAAATACAGGGCTATTTAAGGCCCCCAGCCATAAAAAAGAGTTTTATAAGAAGCAACCATAAAAAGGGTTGAAACAAGGACTAAAAATACATATAAGTGCCATACATAGATAACCAAAGAGTAAAATGATAGCAAGCCCACCTATTACCCAAAATCCAGTAACCAACATCAACTTGTGGGATAGTAATCTAATAGATTAGCTATCTTGTCTTTTTTACTTTTTTTTACCTCTTGCCACAATTTTTATTTTGCATTCACCATAAATAATTGTTTATCTAAACTCTATGATTTTGATGTTTTATTTTCATTCAAATCCTTGTCTAAATTTGAGATTTTATACACATGTCCTCTTTTCATTCCCCCAGTTGGTTGCTTCAAAGGGGAGATCTGAATAGTTTCTATCATCACTTCAATGGGAAAATTTTCACTAGCTGACATAACACTTTTTCCTCTCTTTATATCTCTCAATTCTATGTCATCTTGTATTTATATATCCTCAAAACAATCTTATGCCACTAGAAATAGATTTTGACACACTCCTTTTGTTTTTTTGGATTTTTCTCCCTTCTTTTTCATTACTTGCAAATGCCCCTAAGTATAGAATGCATACAGATGACCTAGTGTTTTGAAATTATGATTTTTACAATACTTTAAAATGATTTTTACCACACTTTAAAATGATTTTATTAAGAACCCCTTTTCTTAAATCTATCTTGACACAAAAATGGGCATAAGTGCATAATTCTATAACAGCCCACTCACTATCATTTTTTAAGAATATCCCCAAAGTATTATCTATTTATTTGTAGACATGTCAGAAATGTAAAATAAAATTAGGAATATGAGCCCAAATTGGCATCTTAATTACTAAAAGAGTAAGAGGGTTGAAATTTGGAAACTAGGGCATGATGAACAATCCTATAGTGCCTCAAAACCAAGAGGCTTCTAAGAGGCATTCATGGTAATATTAATGATCATAGAAATGGACAACAAAAAAATTGTTAGAGCTCAAAGAAATTTCACAAAGTCTCATCCATGTCTCAAGAACCAATTTATATAAAGTGGACGTAGATGGCCTAATATTATTAAATCTATAAATGACTGCATCTTCCACTAGAGAATTAAAATAATCATCTACCTCCTCCTTTGAGATTTACATAGAAGGGACCTCCTTCAATTGATCAAAAATGTATACTTGAGGAGGGGGGATATTTTCACCATATGTGAGATGGAGGCACCATTTTTGACTACATATTTGATGAATTTGGTTTGGTGTTAGAGGGATGTTTTAGGACAACCATCCCTCCCTATAATCTGAAAGACATGGAAATAACTAAATCTTTGCCTAAAGAATAATATGATAGGTGAAGATAATTATACAACTCCTTACCCTGATAAATTAAGCACTAAAAATTATCTAGAATATCTAAAAATACCTCTAGTCTCTATTTTATATTTAAAATATCATTAGTCCCTTTGACCCAAAAGCAATTTGTAGACCCTGATAAGGAGTGAACCATTAATTGGTATTCAAGGTGTTGGAATGATGGATTTACCTTTATTGAGGTAGTATTAGTAGCAAGATCAATCTACATAGATTTCATATCATCCTTTGGCAATGTTGGATCTACATTCATTAGGGTTGAAATATAAACCATTGATGCTGTTGAGTGATTAGGTTTTTGCTACATTATTAAAAAACCTATCTTCATTGCGTTATCAGATATTGAGTGAGTGATGAGTGAATTTAAATTTACATAATGAAAATCCTCATACATATCCCATAAATCCCCCTCTTTTAGTGGTATGGGTACATTTGGTGGTGACCTAGAGTGGACTTGGTATAATGTTAGAGTGGGATATTCCAATCCCAAGTAGATATGACTATATGGTAGCAAATTCTGGTGACTCCCATGCTCTATCATGAGTAAGTCCTTTCTATCCTATTTAGATAAGCATTGTGTTCTATTCTATCTAGGTTTGTTTCACATGCCCAATCCTTCTTTGAATCCTATATTAAGTGTAACCCTGGGAAAAAACCTCTTCTCCCACACATTCATTGCCACCGCCAATGGAATGGCTCTAGTCTTGTATTTTATGCTAATCCTAGTAGATCCCATCATCATTTTTATTAGTCTTCCAAGAATTTTCATATGTTATAACAATGCTAATCATATAGGAGATTGAGAGATTATAGGGATGTGAGATATACATAGAGATATGATCTCCCCAATTATAGGAAATACTTTTACTATATAACTTTATAATATCTCATATGAAGACATATGGAATAAAATAATATTATTTTGTTTCTAATTAGTCTTTGTGTTTGGATCTTTTATTTTTGTGTTAATCATATGGAGATCTGAACTAGTCCATTAGGCACAAGATTTAGGATTTGATAGATGCAAACATTGTTGATGTGGTAACAATAATAGACAAATTAAAATGACAAAAAAGTGAAAACAAATCAATGAAAATATTAAGTGATCCTTTTCCTAAGCATACAAATAATGATATAAAATATATATTAGGAGTGCATTATGCATATAATGCACACCCTCCACATATTTCTTGCCATTCTCATATAGGGGTACCACATATTTCAGTTGACATATTTGATACCTACCATAGTTTAGTTCCATCTAGGCCACTCATCACATTTTTAGAGCATGAGATAGTAAACAAGACTCATATTTTCATTATTTGTTCATTTGAGCTCACATTGACCACTAGCCTATTCAAAGTGTCATAATAAATAATAGTTCAAGTATGAATATGTATATAATCATGCTTATTAATAATATCAGATCCTTAGACCAATATTTGCATTTCACCACCATGGTCATAAGAGGATTCAATGGTCAAATTTAGAGCTCGATAAACAATATTGCATTATTAATATAGGTTAGTCTAGAACATGTGGGCACCAAATTTAAAGTAGTACCTAATGTAGGGGTCTTTGATATATTATTTGGATGCCCTTGGATTCAATATATTCACATCATTCCTTCTAAATTTCATAGGTATATAAAGTATATCTATGCTAATGAGGTCATCATAGTTCAGGGTATCCAATAGGAGTATCCCCTATTAGAGATAGATCTAGTTCCTATATAGAATATTTTATTTAAGCCACCCAAAAAGGTGAAACCTACTTAGATATTTCCATAATAGGTTTCTACCCTTCTATGAAGGCCTATCCTTGAAAGTTAAATTGAAGACTTTACTTACACCTATTGAAGCAATAGATTAAAAAAGACACCATTGGAAAAATATAATTAGATCATGTAATCTATACTTAGCACCATGGTGGGTAACATAAACATCTTTACTACCCCTATGGAAGTATAAGAAGAAAAAAAATTATTCCAATCTCAAATGTGGATCAATGCTCAACTAGTACACTTTATCATTGACAATGGAAGTAAGAAGAACCTAATTTATCTTTAATTAGTTTAAATATTTTACTTTCCACTAACACCTCACCCAAAACCATATTATTTTATATGGTTTAGTGTGATATTATAAAAATGTGTCACTCAATAATTCCAATTGGTGTAAAACATCAAGCCTTTTTAAGACATGTTCCTCTATGATGTCACTCCATTATAGGTATGTGATGTTTATTTGATAAATCACATCTTTACCATATAAATGTAACTATGAGGAAAATCCTAGAAATGTTGTGATATATGTTCATGATAAGAGATACCACATACCAAAAGTATCCCCTATGCTATCAATCATTAACACCAAATAATGTAAGAAGTTATTCACATCTAGTAATAAGTTTATAATTTTGATGGAAATATCTAAAGGTAAGAATTTCCTTATGGTGACAAGGATATATTTCATTCACCAATGAAAGTTATTACACTATGTGTTAAATCAAAATATTGATTTGATCTATGGAATACCTTTACATAATGCTTCTATATATTATACATCATTTATGGAGAATGAAGAAGTCAAGCAATAGATTAATTAAATCATGGACAAAGTACTTATGAGGCCAAACTCATTTCCTTGTGACAACCTAAGTTTTATTTCACAAAATAAATATGACACATGAAGGCTGTAAATTAATAAAAAATCTCTCAAAAATAATATAGTCAATAACCATTATCCTCTTTTAAGGATTACGAACTTGATAGACTTGATTTGCAATGCAAAATACTTCACCAAAATTTATCTTAAATAAAGATATCATCTGATTCTTATTGAACCTATAGATATATGGAAGATAAAATTCAAGGTCAAAGAAGGTTTGTTTGAACAATTATTTATTCCCTTTGGTTTGACCAATGTACCAATTACATTCATGCAGATGATGAATGGCATTCTCAGGCCTTTCACTACTTATTTTTTTTTAGTCTACCTTGGTAACATCTTAATCTTTAGCAAAACATGGGAATAAAAGTTGTGCCATATAGAGAAAGTGCTTGACACTTTTAGGAAACACAAGTTGTATGAAAACATGGATAAATTCTAATTTTCCATGTAAAAATATAATATTTGGGATACATTATACATGCACAAAGATTACATCTAGACCTAACCAAGATTCAAGTCATCCAAGATTGGCCATCTCATAGATATTCATAGTTTCTTTGGACTAGAAAATTTATATAAGAGAATTGTACTTGGTTTTTCTCATTTGACTTGGCCTCTAAACCAAGTTACTAAAGGTGAGGCTAAATAAAAGTTCATCTAGGAAGTTTTACAATAAAAAAAGTTCTAATAATTGAAAAGTAGACTCCATTTCACACCAATACTTGTGATACCATATCTTTAGTAGCCATTTGAGCTCAAGACATATGCCTCCAAATTCACACTTGGAAAATTTGTCACTCAATAAGGTTACTGAGTTGATTAACACATTAAAAATTCATTTCATAGATAAGAAACTACCTCACCTATTATCAAAATATTTATAATATTATTCAAGTATGTAAACATTGGAAGCATTATATCTTAGGTAAGGAGAATGTGATCCACATAGGTCATAATCCATTTCAGTTGTAGATCTAGAACAAGTTACAATAAGAATGACATCATAAATGGTATTTTTATCTTTAATAATTCCATTTTATCATCAAAAATAAGAAATGAAGTGTCAATCTAGTCGTAGATTGTGTGAGCCATACACTAGTTCAAGTTATCCTTTCCATACTTGATACATGTGGACATTAATTTAGCACATGGTCATAATTATATCCATTTGATGTGGGTTTTTTAGATATATATAAGAACTTGATTTTCATTAATTAAATTCCACATTTATACTTTCATGATGGGATTTTGTGAATCATGCATTATGTATGAGGAAAATATTAAAAAACTATATGGGAAGCTCATTTCATCAAATTTGTGTGACATTTTGGATTTGAAAAGACTCTTATGATGTTGTATAATTAATTATTATATCCATATATTTGGTCATATGTATCCAAATATATCAAGTCTTGCACCACATGTGTAATTTCCAAGTTATTTAATAAGAAATAAGGTTTGTACACACTTCTACTAGTTTTCAATGAGACTATTGGAATCCAATGAGATGGATTCTATATCAATATACCCTACTACCAAGCATGGTAATGATTGTGTTTATGTATTATTTGATGGATTTTCAAAGATGGAAATTCTTATACCCTTTAAGAAATCAAAATCATCTCTAGAAACAACTCAATTATACTTTAAACATGTTTGGATCCATTTTAGAATCCTAAAAACTATCATATTTGATATGAACACAAGGTTATTGATAATTTTTTGGAAAGTTATTTGGTCTATGCCAGACATAAATTTGAAAAAAAACTACCAATTTTCATCCATAGACTAATGGGTAGATGGAAGTGATAAATAAGATGATAATGTATCCTTTAAGAGTGTAAAATTTAAAGAAAAAATGGAATTGGGATGAAATCCTACCTTTTATTTAACACAATTACAACATATCTCTACATATATCTAACACACATAGCCCTTTTCATATCTACTTAAGTTTCCAACCTTTCTTATCCTATTATGCCATTACCGATAACTCCTTAAACTCATAAGGAAGTCAAAAAAGTTATTCAATTTAAAGAGCACATTTAACACAATTAAATACAATTTTAAATATTTCTATAAAAGGATAATTTGAAATAAAATCAATGCCATCACAATCATTAGACATCACACACCTTCCAGGTTGGTGAACAAGTTTGGATACACCCACAAAAGGAAAGACTGATAAAAACTTAGTAAAATATTTTTACACTTTGATACATGCCATATACCATCAAAAAGTAAGTAGGAAAGAACACTTTTTATCTCAATTTTCCATCTTATCTTGGGTTACACCTAGTTTTTAATGTAGAGTTATTGCACCAATACTTCCTACCTTTGTTGGATACTTTAGATACTATACATAATCTTTAGTAGATAGAGATAAATAAAAATTATGTCACCCAAACATAATTAGATCAAGTCATTGACACTCAGGTAAAACAAAAACATCAACAAGAGATACATATCTTTTAAATCATTAAATTAGGTCATGTGATTCCTAGGGAAAATGGTTTACAAAATTACAGGATGCAAATTTGTTTCCACATCTATTAATGAAACTATGGGCACCTTTACTCTTTAAATAAATATGAATAATCTAAGAGGTTTTAGTTCACTATATCTTACCATAGTTTAATATTGTTGCATATCTATCCTTACACTAATGTTAATAGCATCAAAATAGGTTCCTCACCTATGTGCCAATTTATGAGATCTAAATCCACAAATGCATTACCACACACCTATTGTAGTTCTATTACCATAGAAATTAACCCATTAGTAAAAAAAATTAGTGATGTCACAACATTAATTGGTTATGAAGTGTATTTTACTAAAATTTTTAATGGTTTAACTGATACTTCATCTCATTCCATTGTATATAAATGTACAATTTCATTATTTGTAGTTGGTTATTGTTGACCAAATTTGATCCCAAGTCTATATAGGTCAAACCCTCTAAATATAAACTTTTTAAGGGTTGTTATATGGTAATTTCATGGTATATAATGGTATTAAGGGGTCCTATATGGTCATATGTGTCCCTGTTCATCATTGTCCAAGTTCTTATCTTATGTTCACTTGTCTAGTCTTCTGGTCAAGTACATGGTCAAACATAATCAAACTTGGTAAAAGGTATAATATAGTATAAGGTCATTAAAAAATGTTATTTGGACATCATTTGTATCATATTATTAATTTTTTAACCTTTTTTTGGCTCCTACATGCAAAAAATCACATTTTTACCACCTTTTAGCCTATTTGGAAGGGTTGGACATACTACTCTAAAAATTTTAAAGGTTAAAAATGTACCTCATGTCATATCAAGGTTAGATAATTTTCACTATTTTTTAGGTACTAAAAAAATTGTAGGTTCAACCTCCAAAATTGGAAAAATGACACTTTTCAATCACTTTTGGGCACTTGTATGGCCTTGGAGGATTAGTTATTAGTTGTAAATGGTTTATAAGTGTCTATTGTGATCCATAACATAATTTTAAACTTTAGACCAGGTTTCAAGCTAAAACAATACTCCAGACACTTTTTCTTCTCCATCACTACCTTCACAAAATTAAAAAGGCAAAATTGAAGTGGATGGTACAGCTAGGAGAGAGTGAGAGTTAAGAGATTAATTTTTTTAATTACTAGGGATAATAATGAGATTAAAATTAGTGTAATTGGTTTACATAATGATGAAATATTATTTATGAGATATCACTAAGAGTGATAATAAATCACTATGGCTTATGCATCTGAGAGGGGTCTATTCTTGCATTTATTTCTCTAGATCAGAAATAGATGGAGAGGAATTATTTTAGGGTGGTTTTTATAGGTATTTTATATAATTTTAATGGTGGTTTTATCAATGCAATCCTATCCATTAAGTACTATCCATTAAGGGAACAAGGTCTTGGTGTACATGATATTTCAATGGTTTTTAATCCAAGTCTCTATTTTATCTTCATGATGACTATTATAAGAAGTATATAGTGATTAATTTCTCATGTAAACTCCATTATTTTCATGGATCCATTGTTATTTTATCTCAAATGTGTTTTATTCCATCTTCTTCAAGAGTGATGCTCTTTGGGAGACATAGTTTGTGTTTGAATAGTCTAATGGAGGGTTGAATTTCTAATTTGATTAAAATAACACTAATAAATCATGATGTAAGTTATGATACCTTATTACACCATTGGAAACATGATAAAGATGACGATAAAGATCCCAAATAAACATTTCAATGAGAGTTCACAATTACTTTAATTACATATTGTATGGACTATAAGAATAGGTTTGAAGATGCTCAGAGCCATGGAAAAGATTGATGCATATCCTCATTTTATTAATTTTCCTTTAATTTCTCATTAACCTCATGAAATTAAAAAAACTAAATGGGATTCTCCAAGTCTCCACTCATAGACCTCTTGCATTACTTGACTGTACTTTTAGTCCATACAATAGTTGAAAGTGAGTTGAGGTTAATGGAAAGTATTAAGAGACCCTTGAAGGAGTAAAAACTAGGAATGGAATGGGTATATAGTGTCACAAATATTTAGAGAAGAAACTAGGTTATTTAAGTAGTTAGGATGACCAATAACTTACACTCCAAGCCTAGATCTTAGGGGTGAGCTTAATAACAAAAGACAAATTAAAGCATAACTAAAATTAAAAAGACAATGAATCCTTTACCTTTATTGGGAGATTCAAATGCATTATTGAGTGGCTTGCTTAGTTTGTGCATCAAAGAGTCTTTGGAAATGGAGGTTGTGTATCTCCTTCTCTCTTTTTCACCATGGCTCATGTTATGGCTTGTCTTAGGATTTTAGCATTATAACACTACTTGCTAGGAAATTTTGGCATTATAACACTGAATCAAATGGATTGTCTCTCTCAAAATTTGCATCATAACTTTGGCTTATGATATCTTAAAATTCAATAGGCAAGGGCTTGAATTTATAATAAATGTATTCAATCCCAACCCAAGGTGAGTCAAGGTAGAGTTAAGGCTTGGAATGGGTTCAAACATAACCTAGGTGAGTCAAATATAACCCCAATAGAGTTAATAGTTGTCAATTAATCATGATTTCCAATGAATAGGCATGGGTCTCCAAAATGAGATATTTTAGGATATTTCAAAAGAGATTGAAAAATAAAAAATCTCATGATGAAAGGCTAAGATATTTCCATTTTTGAATTTCCTTTTTTTGTTATTCATTAATTTTAACATGGCTAATTTAACTAGGCTTTTAATTTGGTTTGACTTATTAATTAATTTTAATTAGCCATTTAGCTCTTTCAAGATTTGATATGTGTTCATGTGCCCCACTTAATATTTAATGAAATTACTTAGATACTCACATAGAATGATTTTATATTACGCATAATAAGCAAATATGAGAGATCACATAGTGATAATTGATAACAGAATAGAATAATGGATAACATAGCAAAGCCACTTCGAGGGGGAAACCTTCACATCAATGCACTAATAAAAAAATAATTAACATAATTCCACAAAGACTAACCATTACCTCCTATATATAGTCTACTTAGCCAAGGTTATTCTATAGGCTGACCTATCTAAGAACATAGACAAATGTAACAGGTAAATAAAATAGGTATGTAAGCCACAAGTTAGCTACATATATCCCTAGACACACTAATGGTTAAGGGTGTAACAAGTCCCTCCCATTCAAAACAACAATTTACTCAATGTTGTGGCTACTACAGAAATGTTTCATTCTCCCAAGTGGCATCTTCACATGGTATATTCTTCCATTTGATCAGGTATTCTATAATTGCTTTGGAACATAGCTACTTGGTGCACCTTTGAAAGATCGCCTCAAGATCAAGAAAAACTCTACCTTCCTCATCCAATTATGCTAATTCTATTTTAATAGAAACTCTATGTATAATGACTTTCTTTAAGAATGATACATGAAATACTGGATGTATGCAAGTGGATGAAGGAAACTCTAACTTGTAGGCCACACTGCCAATTTTTTTCAAGATCTGATAAGGCCCATAATACTTAAGGGATAGCTTGCTATCCTTTTTTTATTGCTTCAATGACATCTATTTATATGGATGCAAGTGAAAAAAGACCCAATCACCAAAGTCAAACTTCCTTTCACTTCTGTGTCGATCTACCTTTTGCTTCAAGTGATTTTGGGCCATAGCTAAATTTTCACGCAAACTTGTAAGGACCTCTTTTTGATGGTGAATATGTTATTCAACTACATGAAAATTAGGATGGAAATTCAAGGTTAAAGTTATGGATGGAGGGTGGTATGCATATAGTGCCACAAAAGGAGACATTTTGGAAGAATTATGAATTGAAGTATTATACTGCCATTCAACAAGTGGCATCCAATGAACCTATTTATCTTATTTATTACAAACAAAACAATAGAGATATCCTTCCAGACATTTGTTAACTACCTCAATTTGTCCATCAAATTGAGGATGATAGGATAAACTATGAGCCAATTGGGTACCCAAACATTTAAATAACTCAGTCTAAAAATTACTAATAAAAATGGGATCTCTATCACTGATAATGATCTTAGGGGTCCCATGTAGTTTCTAAATTGTATTGAGAAAAGCAAAACTATTGTACTATCAATAAATGGTGAGGATAATGAACAAAAATGAGCATACTTATTGAGATGATCTACAACAACCATGATAACATTTTGACCATCAGATCTTGGTAACCCTATAATGAAATCCATAGATACCTCTTCCCAATGCTGGCTAGGGATAGATAAATGCTGTAAAAAACATGGGGGTTTGATGATTTCACCTTTATTTTGTTGACAAATCATACATTCATCCACATATTTTTAGACATCCCCCTTGAGACCTTCCAAAAAAAAATCTTTCTTGATTCTATGATAGGTTTTCAAAAATCTTGAATGACCCCCAATTGGAGTTGCATGATGTTCTTGAAAGATTTTTTGTTTAAGAAGAGAATTCTTACATAGGTACAATCTATCTTTATACCATAATGCATTACCTTTCCATGTGAATTTTTCAAATCCACATAAACTTTGCTAAATATTTTAAATCAAATCATGGGTAGAACTATCATGTTCCCATTCTAATCATGCTTCTTCTAGCCAATATTCCTATAAAATTGTTATGGCACATAGCAATGCCTTAATTCATTCATATTTTTTAGATAGTGTATCTGCCACCACATTGTCCTTAATTTTTTTTAGACTATTTAAAAATCATATACTAACATCTTAGTTACCCATTTGTATTGTCCTTCAGATGATAACCTTTGTTCTAAAAAATACTTAAGACTATCATGATCAATCTTTCCCTGAAAGTGATGACCCATCAAATAAGGTCTCCATTGTTTGACTGCATGAAAAATGGCCATCATTTCCTTCTCATAGATGGGCTTGTGATTATTTTTACCCTTTGATTGATGAATTTCAAATGCAAGTGGTCTACCTTCTTGCATGAGTAAAACACCCATACCATACCTAGATGCATCATGTTCAACCACAAAAGTCTTAGAAAAATTAGGAGTGGCCAATATTGAAGTAGTGCACATAGCCAATTTCAATTGTTCAAATGCCCAAGTAGTTACATTAGTCCACTAAAAGGAGTCTTTATTGAATAGAGAGGTGAGTTGGGTTGTAATACTACTATAATTTTTGACAAACCTATGATAGTAACCAGTAAGCCCCCAAAATCTCTAGAGTTATTTGAGTGTTGTAGGAATTGGCTAGTCCACCATTACTTGGATTTTTTTAGGATCCAATTTCACTCCTTCATAAGACACCAAATGAGCTAAATATTCAACCTCACCAATCCCAAAATTACATTTCAAAGGTTTGGCATATAATTGATTTTGCTCCAAAATGGAGAGTACCTATTTCACATGTTGTAAATGGTCTTCCCAATTTTTACTATAAATGAGGATACCATCAAAGAATACCAGAACAAATTTCCTCAAAAATGGCTTAAAAATAGTATTCATCAAAATTTGAAAAGTAGATGGTGCATTTGTTAGACCAAAAGGCATAACCAAAAACTCATAATGGCCCTCATGAGTCCTAAAAGTGGTTTTGGGTATGTCTTCATCATATATCTATATTTGATGATACCTAGAACGTAGATCTAACTTGGTAAAATAAAGAGCACGATTAAATTCATCTAGAAAATAATCAATGATAGGAATTAGAGACTTATCTTTGATAGTGTACTTGTTGAATTCTCTATAGTTAGGACACATCCTCCAACTGTCATCTTTCTTTCTCACCATGACAATTGGTAAAGAGTATTCACTTTGGCTATGGCAAATTATTCCTGCATCCAACATCTCTTGTACCATACTTTCAATTTCACTTTTCTAGGCATAGGGATACATAGATGGCCTAATGTTGGGTGGTGTACTGCTAGGAATAAGTGTGATAACATGATCATGTGTGCAGTTAGGTGGAAGTCCTTTTGGCATGTCTCCAAAAAATAATATAATGAGCATCAATTATTTATTGCAGATCAAGAGGTGGAGATAGTTGAGTTAGCTATAATTCCATAGAAAGCAAGCAAGCTACAAATACCTCAACACCCTTACAGAGAATCTTTATCATTTAATGGGAGCTAACAAGTTGTGGAGATTTAGCCTTTAATCCCTTTAGCTCAAATGTCCTTTCTTTAGAATGAAAATGCATGAATAATTCTTGAAAATTCATCTTAATAATTCCCAAAGTGGTGAGCCACTAGACTCTTAAAACAATATCCACCCATGGGAATAGAAAACATAGGAGAATCCAATAAGTAGTCTCCAGCCAACTTAATACTATGACATTTTCCTAAATAGCTAATAGTAACACCATTTACAATCATAACCTAAAATTTTGGAGTTGAATAAATGAAAAAGTTAAAATGAGCAGCCAACTTATTATGGTTGAAGTTGTTTGTGTTCCTAGAATCAATCAGGATAGTGACCTTCTCTTTCTTAAATAAATCCATCACCTTAAGAAATACCTAAAAGGGCATGACAAGAAATAGTGGGATGAGAGTCTTTAGATTCCTCTTCAAGAAAGTTTGCATCCTCATCATGTACTTCTACATCATCTTCATTGTTATTAGCACCTTCAATGTAAAATAGCTTCTTTTCATCATAATGATGGTCTTTGCTCCATTTTCTATTACAATTATAACACAATCCTTTGGTTCACTTCTCCTCAATTTTTCATTGTGTTAATCTAATGGGCTATGGAAATGATGGTATGGGAAAGTTACAATCATGACTAGTAGTGAAA
Organism: Torreya grandis; assembly: GCA_037957365.1. Taxonomy (NCBI): domain Eukaryota; kingdom Viridiplantae; phylum Streptophyta; class Pinopsida; order Cupressales; family Taxaceae; genus Torreya; species Torreya grandis. The sequence goes on from JARHVA010003289.1 coordinate 1,889,019, forward strand.
GTTTTCCTTTTGACCATCTCTTTTTCTTCTATCATGCATGCCTTAGGGATAGCTTCTACTACAGATGTTGGATTAAACATTCAAACCTTGAATTAGATGGTTTCTTTGAGGCCACCAAAAAATAGACCAATCAAATTTTCCTCAGTGATATCTTCTACCTATAAAGAGAGATTTTAAAATTAATGAATATAATCCTTCACAGTTTCTATTTGCTATAGCTTGGGTAATTGGATAAAATAGTTTTCAAAGACATTATTTTGATAATGAGCTGACAATTCCTCACTGAAAATAGTTTAGGTAATAGGAGCACCATTATTTTTCTTTTGAGCACATAACTAGTGATACCAAATGAATTACTTAGGTTCTAGATACAAGGACACCCCTATCACCCTCTAAGAACTAGGGGTTTGATGCAGCTTAAATAAATTCTCAATTTAGGTAATCCAAGTGACAGGATCCTTACCATCAAACTTATGCATGTACACTTTTGGTAACATCAATTTTATACCAGCATAAGAGTTGTTGAGAGGAGGATTTGAATGCTAAAGTGGAGGGTTATTAGGATGAAATTGAGATGTAAGGGAAACCAATTACATAGTGATACGATGTAATTCATTATGAACCCTATTAATCTCTTTGGGTATCCTTGAAACATCAGCTTGGACTACAAAAAAGTCATCATTCCTCACCAAGTTCTTTATGTTCACTTGAAGTTGAGAAATCACTAGATCTAAAGTGACAAAATCCATGTCATCGATAGGAGTCTTAGGAGTTTCTTACCCCGCTTTGCTTCTTCAAGTACCCGAACCTGTCATATACAAACCCTAGGAAGGTTTTGACACCAAAAAAAGTGTACCAAGAAATGGTAACATTGCAATCACCTTGTTAAGATGAATCTAATGATTGCCTTTCCATATTAGGGTAAAAGTTTTGGTACCAGAAAAGTGTTATGATAGAATATACCATTGAGATCATCTTGTTGAGATGAATCTAATGATGATAATTGTGTAAGAGGAATTTTTTTTCCCAAACTCTTTTTTGTTAATTATTTTTTTCAAAAAAGCATATCTAGTGATATTGCATTGATGAAAAAAATTAATTCTTCCCAAATTGTAAGTTATGTTTTTTCACACCCATCACTCCCAAAAGCCACACCTTGCTAGATTTGAAAAAAAGGCCACAAGAAACTTGCCTAAATCAAAGCTCTGATACCACTTGTAATGAAATTACTTAGATATTCACACATAATGATTTTGTATTACATAGAATAATTAAATATGAGAGATCACATAGTGATAATTAATAATAGAATAGAATACTAGATAATATAGCAAAGCCACTACGAGGGGGAAACCTCTACATCAATGCACTAATAATAAAATATTTAACATAATTCCATAAAGACTAACCAGTACCTCCTATATATAGTCTACTTTCCAAGGTTATTCCATACGTCGACCTATCTAAGAACATAGAGAAATGTAATAGGTAAATAAAAGAGGTATATAAGCCATAATTCGGTCACACATATCCCTAGACACACCAATCGTTAAGGGCATAACATAATAGGTCCATAGGCCAAATTGACTATTGTTATACTATAAGGTGCTTAGGGATTAATCCATGAGAGGTTATTATTGCATATGATAGGATACCCATATCACATGTATCTCAATGTGATTTTAAGCTTTGACAAATGATGTATAATCAAATCTGGGATGTTTAGTGATTCATAAGCTTTATTTGCAATGGTTGGTGGGAATTGGTCTGAAGTCTAGTTGAAGGCCAATTATGGCTAGTTTTAGGTGTCTATATTTTTCCCCTATTTAGGAAGGCATTATAAAATATATGCATAATAATGTATTATCAAAGAATTAAAAGGTCCTATATGCATATGACTTCAATGGTAATGGATGAACTGTAGGTTGCCCCTCAGGGGAGTGGTCAACAAAAAGGGTCATAGATCAGTCCCTTGAAGGAAGGAAATGATGAGACCAAAAAAATAAAATGGGGGGAAGAGACTAATTTTATCATAGGCAATTATAATTAGTGGCATAGATAGAATAAAAAAAGAATGAAATTAACCCATGGGTGAGATTAATCTAATTGAGAAAATGCTTGCATGCTTTGATTTAAAAAGAAGTACTAATTTTCCCAAAGGTAGTTATAATCAATAACAAAGGTTGAGACACTAATTTTCTCAAAGGTAATTATAATTAGTGGTACATGCATATGCCCTAGTTAGGGTGGATGAGTTGAAATAATGATTTTTCCACAAGCGGTTATAATCATCAAGAAGATTGAGTTTGAGTAAAGATGTTTGATTTTGCCCTAGTAGGGAAAATTGGCAAGCATAACTCAAGGATATAATTTGTTTTATATATTAAAGATAAGTGGGTACAAACATAAAGGTGATGAACTAATGATTTAATAATCCAAAAATAACCAAGCACACAAGGATGTGTAAAGTGATGAAAGAGATGAATATATGAGTAAGAATTGATTAATGTGAATGATTTGGTTATACCTTCCAATATGGAGATGATCATCCTTATTATCATTGATATAACTAGAATGGTCAATGATTTAACTTGATCAAGGAGGATGGGAGGATTTTTCCAAGGTTACCAAGGAGAATTCTCTATGGCTCTATTTCTTGTAAGACTTCTTGAGCTGATTTTTTCTATAGCATGTGACTATATGCCTCATGATAGAACACCATAAGAATTTTTCCAAAATATGCATAAGGATTGAATCTTGATATAATAAAAGATTGATAATAAAGCACAAATGATAAAAACCATGATGATTATATTGACATTTGAATATGGATATAATTAATAATACTGCATAAGGAATCAACCAATGAACACATATAGACTGAGTTGAGGCATAATACTAAAAATAAATAAATAGGCAAGAAAACAAACAAATAACTAAGCAAATAAAAACATAAAAAGCTTAAAATAAAAATAAAAATAAAGCATCATAACAATGGATTTTCCCTAGTAGGGCAGATCAAGGATGCTTAACTAGGCTTAAACAGGACAAATGTTTTTGGATTTTGAAAATTTTGAACGTTTTTAAAATTTTGAGGTATCTTAACTCATTCGATATTGACAAGATACCACTCATAAAATGATGATAACATTGGCTTAGGTTACTCATAAAATGGTGAGAGCATATGAAAAAGGGGGACTAAGTTAACCTCAACATGAATTGAGCATGACTTATGCAATCCCATTATGACCACAAGTCATAGTAATTTTATCCACACAAAAGGTGGGGAGAACCAACTAGGTCACAAAAAACTCTAAAATCAAGGCAAATGGCTAGGAAAATCAAAATAGTAATGGAAAGGTGTTGCACCAATGCATGATAAAAGGTGTTGTTTCTAATTTTCCCATAGTTTGTTATAATTAGGAAATAATAATATAGGTCAATCCTATTAATTTGACCATAGGTAGTTATAATTAGTAACACAAGGTGGACTACTAATTTTCCCATAAGTGGTTATATTCACTAGCACTAATTAGGTGTAAATGAAAGATAACTTGATAAATCCATTATCACACTAATTTCATAGACTATCATTTAAACACAAATTTCTAAAAATTGCTGAAATTGGATCAGAATCCCCTCACAGAAGGTGTAAGAAAAACCAAAGGAACCAAAATCAAAATGGTTGGGTAGGATGACTAAAAATAAGCTTTGGGATAATATGGATGGCATGGTAAAACTAAATATGGTATATCATAAGGAAAAATGATAGGATAGAAATTGGCTATAATGGTAATAGGGTTACTCCCAAGTGATAAGGTGAGGTAAGTGGTAGGGTATGAAATAATGGAAAGAGTAAAGGCAAATGAAAGAGACAAGGTAAATGTTTTTGGCCAAGGTATATGTTTTTATTGTTTCTACTGATGTGGAGATGTACATCCTAATTAGAAAATGATATAACCAAAATAATCAATCATGTAAATCGCTAGTCCACACCTCTTCTAAATAGTTGCTCTATCAAGAACCTATTATAGATTTGGATTCCAACAATGTTGTTGTGATCTTCATTGGTCATTGATTCTATTTCCTCTAAATATAAATATAAGGTATCTTTTTAGCCTCTATAAAGAAAATTGTGGCCAAGGATGGTAAATATAGATAAATAATGGATGATAGGTTTAATTTGGCAATGTAATGGTGGATAATAATATAATGTATAATGGTTGGGAAATAAATGAAGATTGAGATTTTTAAGCACACATAATGTTGTTGATTCTATATTTGACATAAATTTAGATGTGGTAGGGTTGAAGACTTCTGAATATGTTCTCGATAGGACCATCAAATTCTTCTATTATTTAGGCCTAAGAGTAGATACCATCTAATTATGATATAGAGTGGAAGTTGTATTGATTTCTTCTTTAATAATGTCTTTATCAAGTAGTGAAGAACTATTATGCTCAGCTATTGGCACCTTGAAAAGGTTTTCACCAATGAATTTGTCTTCATTATCCCCTACCACCTCTGATAATGTTTCACTAAGGACTGTGGACTTTTTACTTTGATTGTATTTTAGTGCCTCCAAAAAGGTTTCACTAGAAGATGTTGAGTTTAGACTTTGATTATTCCCAAACACCTTTGAAAAGGTTTCACTAGGAGATTTTTCTTCTTTTACATGATTATGATCTTGATCCCCCTAAGATTATTCAATTGATATGTTTCCATGGATGAATTTTAATAAGGTGTGATTTTGTCAGTCCTAATCGACAATTGTGGGAGGTAGAAGGTCAATATAATGGATAGGTTGGTTGGTGATAATGGCATGTGGAATAGTAATGGAATGGGAAGAGGTAACATAAGCCTTATAGAAGATACTAGGATAAATTTTGTCAAAGTTGAAGTAATCAGCCTCAAAAACCATAGAAAGATCACAAATGTATTCAAATTGATCTATAAAGCATGCATAACCAATGTTGTAATAACCATGAATGTATTCTGATTCTAAAGTTGATTATAACTCAAGGGACTATGAGTCTGATGTTGAGACTAATTTTTATTCTACTTCTGATGCCAAATATGATTTCAGTTCAAGAATAAAATCTAACTCTAATTCTAATTTTTTATCTGATATGGAAGCTACTACAATGATGTTTTATTGAATTTTTGGTATTAGACAAGTAATGACCTATGATGGCATAATGGACTTGAAAAGGACTAGTTTGTTAAAGTGAGACTCCTCAATAATGGGAAAAAGGTCAAGAGACAACTTCATAGAGACTAACTTGTCAAGGGGAGGCTCTTTAAAAATAGTTATATGGTCAATATAATGATTTGCCCAAAGGAAGTTATAATCATTAAGAAGTGACTCAAAAAGGACTAGCTTGTCAAAGTGAGATTCCTCAATAATTAGAATAGGATCAAAATGTGATTCATCACATGTTAACTTATCATAAATGGTTGGTTGAATAAAAACATCATAGCTTGGTTGGTTCTCTTGGCCTTAGTTTACAAGTAGTTTTAAAATACTAGTTTTGAACATATTTTGGTCTTTGAATGATTGGTTTAGTTAGAGAGGTATTGATTGGCTTGGTCATGGTTGGATGATTGTTAGGGGTTTTCTAAAGTGGGGAATGGTTGGCAACCAATGAAGAATGTCTAGTGGTTGGAGAATAATCTTAAAGAAGGCTAGTTTATGACCTAAGATGGTAATTGTTACTCATCGAGTTGTGATTAAATAACTTTTTTGGGATAATAAATTTCCATAATTGGAAGGTCTTGTAATGGAAATGAAAGGGCATTATGAAGCTTGGCTTCTATCTCAAGCCAAAGGATGAAATCCTAGAATATAAATGGTAGGGCACTGCAAAGCTTAGTTTATATTACGAGTCAAAGGATGGGGTCCTAGAATAGAATGGTAGGGAATTATGAAGCTTGATTGCTATTACAAGCCAAAGAATGAGTTCTTGGTATACAAATGTTAGGGAATTATGAAGCTTAGTTGCTATCAAAATCCAAAGGATGAGGTCCTAAAATAGAAATGGTAGGGTATTGTGAATCTTGGTTTCTATTATGAGCCAAAAGATGAGGTCTTAGAATAGAAATTATAGGGCATTATGAAGATTGGTTGCTATCATGAGATAAAGGATAAGGCCTTGGTATGGTAGTGATATTCTTTGTACATTATGGTGTTTAGTTTCTCACATAATCTGAAGTAGGGTTAATAGTATAGGTGGGGGATCAGATACCATGATCAGGAAGATGATGAACATAATACATTAACCAACTTTAAGAAGGTATCACCAAACATGACACTTATATTTGTTCCCCATATTGATATTTTACGGAGGATAAGGATCCGTCTCACAAATCACTTTTTCATCATAGAGATCTTGAATAAAGTCAATTTGTGCAACCATTATATCATAACTTAGATTGTACATGACTCCAAAATAAGTGTAGTAAGACATATCCAAGTCAATGATAAATGTTTCAAAAAAAGGCCTAGATTTATACAAACTCTTTAAAACATTATCCAAAATACAAATGGATTAAACTTGATCTAACTTGATCTAGGCATGGAGCTGTATCTCCAAAATGGTCTATGATAAAACTTAGTATAAGATAGTCTAAAGTCAAATATCTAATGTCAAATGTCTCACACAAAAGGTCAAGTGGATGAATAAAAATTGACATGCTAAACTTTAAGTATAAAGTATTCCAAATAAGTCTAATATAAGAAAAAAATTGCTAGTTCTTTTGGCCAAACATGACGTTAAAAGCTAGGCTTAAAAATAGGCATATGATAGGACTTTTAAAAAAATAAGCACAAAAGCTAAACTTTAAACAAAAGGGATATGATTTAATCTAAAAAATCTAAAACACTTTGGCATACACTAGGGATTCAACTTTAGATATGAACTTGGTCAATTGGTATAAGGCATAAAATAAAAGGCATAAAGAAGAAGGCTATTTCTCCCCAATCTAGGTACAAACAATAGTTTTCAAATTAGGTAAAGAATTAGCATAATTTATACAACCCAAAAGAGAAAGATCAATTTATAGGCTGAAAAATACACAAGGCATAAATAAAAATCAATCAATATTTGGATTTGAACTTGTCAAGATTAATTAGAAACTCAATTTAGAAAATTAGTCTTCTTTGAACAAACAACAAGATAGACATAATTGAATGCCATAATTTCACTAAGCAAAGATCCAAAAGGCACACATGGCTTTGGTTTCAAATTGGAATCTTGGACACAAGGCAAATGAGTTTATGAAATGATTCAAATAGTGTAATAATGTTATTGTGCTCTAAATATATGATCGATGGTTTGTTTCAAGACTCAAAGGGACATAACTAAAAATGATTTGGGTAATGTAATGTTACCCTTTTCAATAAAATGACACACACAAAAATTTGTCAAAAAAGACTAAGGCAAAGGCATGCGATAAAAATTGGCAACGTAATGCCTATTTAAACAAAAAGGTGATGTATAAAAAAAATTCATTTGGATGTGGCATGATAAATAAAAATATATAATTTCATACTCAAAAACCATGCAATAAAGGATAAAACTATGCAAACACCTAAGTTTAATTTCCTAAATCCTAAAACTAACAAGGTTGTATAGTACTATCAAATTTTGTCTATATACGTGATCTTGAGAGGATTTCAAGTGTTAATATAAAAATAAAAGGGCACGAATAAGTAGATTTTTTACACCCCCATTATATCAAGAGATTGTAAAATGACATGGAACTTTGGGATACTGACCTTGCATCAACAATATGTCTATAGTAAGTGGAATTATTCTAAAATTAATTTTTTGTGTGTTTCCAGATGATCCCAAGTGTGGCTAACATAAGGGATAATCACATAATTTGGATCCATTTCAACTAGATTATTATGAAAAGGTCTTCTCTTTTTCATAACCACTACATCTATCACTTACTCAGTTAGTGTAATGTTTGAGTTACCCCTATGATCTAAGGAAATATCTAACTAATGAAGTTAGCTTAATCACTCAAGTAAATATCCCAGTAAGTTAACCTCAATTTTTATACCCCACCATGGAATTGGGTTAAAATGATGATAGGATATGAATTATTAGGTCAACTCTTCCCTAGAGAATCTATGAGGAGGCGATGAACTCCCACTCACAAGCCAAAATGCATAAAAATAAATGACAAGTGAAAATACTTTAGGGTCACGTTTAGATTACCCAAACCATATGGATTTGAGGAGAGATTTTGTGAAGTTATTTTCACACATTTTGACAAGACACAAATACAAATAAAGATAGATTTTGGTCACCTAAGTTCCCTAAAGGGGATGGGGGGGTGAGCATACATGCATAATCATTTTGTGAAAATAAACAACTTTGAAAGAACAAACATAAAAAAAATCACTCTTAAAAGTATTTAATATAAGTGTGAGTATTTATTTTAATGCACCAAAGTGAAATGTTTATGAAATTTGGCCCCTTGGAATTTGTTGTTGAAAGCTTGAAACAAAACAAAAATGGTTTAAACAAAAGTATTCTTAAAACACCAATTTGAAATGTGAAAATTGTAAGTTAGAAGTGTTTTAAATGTTTCCTTGTGACCTTTGGGTCCTGTAAAAAGTGTTAGGGGGTTTTCAATATTTTGTGAAACATTTATGCAACTTGAAGGTAACTAATAACATATTCTAAAAATTTAAGAGTAAACACATGGTTTAAAAAAACATTAAAAATGGAGTTTAGATGACCCCAAACGAAGCTCCGAAAGATGACCTATTAGTCTCAGGTATACACAGTAAACTAATGTAGAACATAGAGAAAAAACACAATTATAAGTGAAAAAATGCAAATATAAGTGAAAAAACTCAATTATAAGTGCAAAAATGCAACTATAAGTGCAAAAATGCATCTATAAGTGCAAAATGCAATTGTAAGTGAAAAAATACAACTGTAAGAGCAAAAACACAAATGTAAGTGCAAAAAATGTAAATGTAAGTGCAAAAAGGCAACTATATGAGTTATGATATTGCTAAAATGTCATGACTATAGAGAGAAGAATTGTTATTACAAAGGGCAACCTTGCAACTTCTAGAAAAACATCTCTTGGCCTTCAATTTCCACCTATTTTGGTTATCAAGCTCAATTTTTACATGAAAATCATTAGTAGAATCGTATTAAAGGATTTAGGAGAAACTTTTTGGGGTGCATGTCCACTAGATGTGCCATTTGTGATCATAGAAATCCAATAAGGGAGTTTAGTAACATGTTAGTTTAATCAATAAAAACTTCAATAAACATACTAATACTTACATTCTAATCCTAGATATTAGGGGTGAGATTAATAACAAAATATAAATGAAATCACAACTAAAATTCAAAAGATAATGAATCTTTTACCTTCCTTTAGATATCTAAATGCATTGTAGAGTGGCTTGCTCAGTTTGTGCATCAAAGAGTCTTTGGAAATGGAGGTTGTGTAGCTCCTTATCTCCTTGGAATCATGGATTATGTTGCGGCTTGGCTAAATTTTTTAGCATTATAACACTACTTTATAGGCAATTTTGGCATTATAACATTAATCAAATGTCTTGTCTCTCTCTAAATTTGCATCATAAATTTGGCTTATGAGAGCTTAAAATTAAATAGGAAAGGGCTTGCATGCATAAAAAATGGATTTAACCCAAACCCAAGGTGAGTTAAGGTGGAGTTAAAGTTTTTAATGGGTTCAAACCTAACCTAGGTGATTCAAATATAACCCCTTTAGAGTTAATAGTTGTCAATTAATCATGATTTTCAATGAATAGGCATGGGTCTCCAAAATGAGATATTTTAGGCTATTTATAAAGAGATTGACAACCCATAAAGGTCATGATGAAAGGCTAGGATATTTGCATTTTTGTATTTCTTTTTTTAGTTATTCATCAATTACACATGGATAATTAAACCAGGCTCTTAATTTGGTTTAGCTTGTTAATTAATTATGATTAGCCATTTAACTCTTTCCATATTTGATATTTGTTAATGTGCCCCAATTAATAGGTGCATATGACAAATTTACTATTGTGATGCCACAATGTACTTGGGGATGAATTTGTGAGAGGTTATTATTGCATATGATAGGATACCCCAATTATGGATGTCTCAATGTGATTCTGAGCTTTGACAAATGATGCACAAACAAATTTGGGATGTTTATTTATTCCTAAGATTATTTTATAGTGGTTGGTAGGAATCAGTCTGAAGTCTAGTTGAAGGCTAGTTTTTGGCAACTTTTAGGTGTTTATAGAGTTGACAGTCTTAAGATACCTACAAGTCTATACAGACTATTAAGGTAGGTTGGGGAGGACATAAAACCTTATCATGTGCCTTTATAAGTTATTGAAATAGTGGTAATGAGTAATAAGAAGAGGGAAGTGGCTTGACAAACATGAAAGGTTTAAGGACCCAAGGTTGTCTTTATATCCTTAGACTATTCAAATGAGACTAATAGGCCTCAAGCCTATAAGTCCTCATTTTGGACCAAAGGAAGCCTCAAATAAATAAAGTCAGGGCCAAAGTAAGATGGAAAAAAGAAAAATACAAATGTAAATAATTTTACAAAACCTTGAGGAACATCTAAGTCAGTAGGACAATCAAGAGAGTCAAGTGAAAAGCAAGTACATAATTTGCCTAATCACCTATAGGACTGTATGATATTGCGTACAGTGGAACAAGTAGAAAGTGGTTTGTAAATGTCATTAAGAAATTTATAAACCTTATAGTCATAATGGATCTAACCCTTTTGGTTTGGATCATTTAAGCATCATGATGGAGATAGAACTCAATTTCAAGACCTAATACACAGTCAGGTGACTCTAAAGGCCACCTATAACCCTGATTGAAAGACCAATTGGTTTTACACCTGATTAAATAAATAAAGGTGTTGAGAGAGGATCCAAACTTATTTTAAGACCCCAAATGATTTCAAGGACTTTTTTAGGTTAGAAATGAAATGTATGAGGTCTTAAATCATAAGGGGCATAATCAAGTTACCCTAGAAGCACCTACAATCCATGTTGCACAAGATTGACAATAGACCTCAAGATAATGAGATTTGGTAGAGATGTTTAAAAAGGGGTTTGAAAATAAATTATAAATTTAATAAATATTCAAACACTAGGATAAGTTATTGATATAAGGGTGAAGGCCTAAAACCTAACATAGTTAATAGCCCTAATGTGCACCTATAGGTGCATGTAAAGAAAGATAAACTAGCCTCAGACATAGATCAAGAAGTGAAGTATATATGTAAGAAGGAATTTGATTCTAAGTAGAAAATAAAGCAAGGCCATGGAGAGTTCATTGAGATGATAATGATGTTTCTAAACCCTAATCACAGTCAAGTGACCCTATAAATACGCTACAAGATGCTAGGGGATAAACTGACAGGTTGGTTCAAACATGAAGCAAAGGTGAAAAAGTGTGAGAGAGGATCTAAGCCTATTTGAGTTTTAAAACATCATCAAGTACTTTTAATAGTATCACTAAGGTGAATGGTGAAGTTTTATTACACAATAAATATAATCTTGACTCTCTCATGGGCACCTATAAGCCACTTCAATTATAGACTGACTATAGGATTGAAAGAAGGGTAGATGAGTGTTTGAAAATAATTTGAAAACTTAAATGGATGTACATCTAATTTCAAAAAAATTTGATGATACCAATGATGGGAAATGCTTCAAACATATGTAAAACATAGTCAAGTGACCTTCACATAGTTACTTACAAGTTGCCAATACCAATAGAGGTTCAATTATGTTTAGACCTAAAAGAGGGAACAAAGCATGTTTTAAAGTATTTAAAACCTTTTTTGGATTTCAATCAAGTTGAAGACTAATAAGAAAGATATTGATGTGGGACATAAGGTCCTAAACCATAGAGACATAGTCACGACTCATAAATGTAGCTACCTATTTGAGAGACTAACCCATTTTCTAGGCTTGAGGAAAGGACAAAGAATGTTTGAGAGATGTTTAAAATCCAATTGTAAATTCAAAAAAAATTTAAGGATCAATGGAAGTTAGTTACAAAGTCTCAAACCCAAAAATGCAGTTAAACACCTAAATAACTACCTACAAGTTGCAAATTGAGATAGGCTAATCTCAAGCCTAAGTGAGAAACAAAAAATGGAATAAGGGAATCTAAGTTCAACCTTATATTTAAAAAAAGGTCATAAGGTATGTTTATAATAAAATAATCAATGTGAATACTGATCAAAACTAAGTTCTAAAATCTTACATAGTCATGAAGAAAGGATGCACATATTTTGATCCTACAGTCTAGTCTTGAGAGAGTTTGAAGTGTTGGGGCCTCTAAAGGCATGATAATGTTATGAAAATTGTTACATGTGGTAATTATGTCTTTAAAAATACTTCCATGGTCTCCTTGAGGTCATAAAAATAGTGTAAATATCCACTATTTTATCTTAGACTAGGCTCACTATTTGGCAAAGGATAACCATGAGACTTAAGAGATCTTCTTGGAATTAAAGCATAAAATAGGTTTAAAAACCTCATTAAGGGACTCTAAAGGAAATAAATAGTCATATAATAGATATAAATACAAATACATATGGTAAAAACACTCAATTTTCATCCAAGTGCCCTTGAGAGCTAGTAAAGAGAGAATAAGCTTAAACCTGAAGTACCCTAATCAGTGTACCAGTTGAATACATATGGGTAATGAATTTTTTTAAAACATTTATAATCATTTAAAAGGATTTATATATGTTTATGAACTATTCAAAATAGTGGGAGTGACTTATAAGACCCAAAACTCAAAGTAGACCTCTCTTGGGCTTGAGAAACACTAAGTAAGCCACATGAAGAACAACTTATGATGCTCATACTATTGCTCAAAATTTTAGTGGGAGTATGATACTTTTGGAATAGTTAAAATAATATACTAATAATGTTTTAAAATTGTAAGGAGTTCATTTAATGATCTATTCTTCATGAATAATCATTAAGACCCCAGACTAGCCTAAAATCTCTCTTAAACCTTGATAATGACCAGTCATGGGAAAAAGAGCTCAAATACACATAAAATTTAATATTTATATACTAAAACATATTTAATGTTTTTGAAGACTCTAAGGAGGTTACCCCCATGTACTTTACTTTTATGAACTACTATGTGGATTGCCCCAAATACCCCATTTTTATATGTTTTTTATGTTTTGCATGTGTTATGAGAAGAGGAGAGGTTAAAAATAATGGTATGAGGTAATTTTGGAATATTAATATAAATTTAAGTACAAAAACATGCACAATATATTTTTTAAATGATCAAATCAGGCCCATTTCTCAAGCTAATCTAAAATAGGCTCAAAATGAGACTAGGTAGTAAGGTCATTTCTTGGTTTGCATACCTCCACAGGGTCTTAGGAACCCAAAATTTTCATGGAGGTTGGTGATGGTATAGGTAAAGTGAATAAAATTATTTTGGGTGATTTCAAATGTGTGACAAAATTATGGATCAAGAAAATAAGGTCCAAAGCAAGGAGGCCTAATTCAAGAGAGGGAAAGACAAAAAAAGTGGGTTTCCACTTAGAGTTTGAATATTAAATTTGAAATGGAGATTTACAAACATATAAGGTCATACAATATTTCCTTATTTTTTAAATATAAACAATACAACTCCCATAAAAGGAGATTTACATAAAAAAAAGGCTACGAGGAAATTAGGGCTATTGAAAGCTTTAGGAGTAAAATGAGTTCTTGGGAGTTGGTCCAAGAATAAAAATGGTTTTTTTAAGACATGATAACATATTTTAAGACCATTCATCTAGTTTTGATGAGTTTAATAAGAGACACTTTAGGTTTAGGCCACTTAGACCAATCTAGGCATGGGAAATGGAGAGTTACAAGACACTTACACATATAACTAATGGAATGGTAGGTTAGAGGAGTTTAATAAGGAATGGAATAAATTAAATAATTTTTTTTAGAACATCTCAAGGTGAATTCATGGTTTTAATATCCATTTGTCACTCCTTTCATGCAAAGAAGGGTAGTTTCTAAGGAGCTAGTCAAGGTGTCAAGCAAGTTTATAACCCCTATGCCACTTGGAAGATTTAAGATACTTTAGGAGTGAGAAACATGGCCTTGGATGTCTATTGGACTATCTCATAAATTATTTTCTGGTTGTTACTCTCATGGACACTTGTCACTCATCTTTTACCACACCTCTCTCTCTTGTCTCTCACATTCTCTATATATTGAGCCACTTTTGATTAATTTTGTATCGTCCACTTGGGTATGGTGAAGATATAGCCATTTTTTCTTCCTTTGATAAATAAAACATCTAATTTTTTACCTCATTATATGACTACAAGCAATGATAAATCTCTAAATGGTTGATCTCATCAAGTGTATATGTATGTCACCTTGTTTGTGTCCTATTTATATTGCCTCATGTGGTTATTTATCTATTAAATATTGTAGTTGGTTTCATCAAGGGTATTTTGTGGGTTTTGAAGTGTAATTAGTCTTCCTTCTCATCCTTAAAATTCCTTACCCTTATATAAAACATTGGTGCAATAAGTTCAGTCTAAGATGTGTGTATGTTCATGTTGTCTTGTAGGTCTTAGTGTATTGTGCAATGTGTGGTAGTGGTAAAAAGAGTTTGGTGCATCACCACTATATATATGTTTATTTAAATTCTTTATCACCCTTTTCAAATAAATCAAGTAGTACTTAAGCCTAAGTGATTCATCAAAAGGAGATAACCCTTCAATTTAGAGGTTTACCCCTATTATAGATAACCCACAGGTCTAGGGGTAATCTCAAGTTTAACCAAATTTGGAGAGGTCTGAACAAACTTCTCCTAGGGTGAAAAAACTAGTTATAATAGTTACCTCAGGGCATATGAATATTTTATTTCCTTCCACTATAAGAATATGTTTCCTTACAAAACTTCCACCAAGGCATACTTTGGATAAAGTGAAGATATTAATGTTTATATCCAAGAAGATGGTTTAGATACCATCACTACAGTTCCATGTATGGAAGACATATTAAGTATAATTAATGATGAGATAATATAGTTTTGCTATGAAATAAATAATGATATTATATCTGTACTACTAACAAATATGTTATAAAAAGATTAAGGAAATGAACTTAGAAAATTTATACGTGCATACCCAAAAATATATGCACTGGATTACTTAGACATGCCAAGAATTTATCCCAAAATCACATTTCATAATATTATAATTTATTTTGATGCCAAGCCATTACAAAAAGATATTCATAAAATGCATCCAAATGTAGTATTATCAGTGAAAGAGAAAATAAAAATATCACTAGATGTAGGATTTATTTGATCCATTTATTATCCTAAGTGGATTTATGATATAATACCATTTTAAAATCCCAATGGATAGATTAAATTTTGTAAAAATTAATGAGACTTAAATAGATATTTTCCTAAAAAAAAATTATGTTGAAAAACATTGATATTATTATTGATTTATAACTATTATGAGATTTTATCATTCGTGGACGAGTTCTTAGGATACAACCAAATCAAAATCAATCTGGAAGATCAATAAAATTTTCTTTTACCACACCATGGGCATCATTTTTTTATGTGTGTAGGAACTTATAATCAGACACTTTATGTTGATTCTAATCAATATTCTATTCACTATTTATCCCCCCTAATAATCAATTAATTATATCTTTTATTAACACTTTCAATCCCACCAAAATCACTTTTCTTCTAATTTGTAATTAACCTTTGTTAATTAATTTAATCTATCTCTAATGAAAATTTCCATAACTTTTATAATATCCATATTTATCTAAAATAAAACAGGTAATATTACCTCATCTTGATGACATCACATGGGAAATTCAATGGGAAAGAAGAGGAGTGGGTGATAGCTCTTACACTCTCTTACACCTTACACCCTCTTTCACACTCCAAAAGGGGTGATGATTCTAATTTTATTCTAAATATCTTCCACACTCCAAATTTACTTAAATGGATCCTCTTACATTTCCAAACTCTAACATTTATGAAGGTGAGGACTCATTCCTATCCCTCCATTTGGATATCAAGATGGATGATCATCATTGATTTAACAAGTCTATAAATTGAAGGTCCCCCCTTCATTGTAGAAAAAAATATTTAGCCTAAAATTATTATACCAAAAAACCTAAGGAGCTTCACAAGTCTAAATAAAATTCTTGAGCCAAATCAAGTATAGATAAGGGGAGAATGTTTCCCACATGTGGATTTGACATTGCCTAAGACCACTAGTTCTATACTTTGAGAACATACCTCTTATAAATTGTAATCAAAGGGATTATTTCAAGTAAGGCATAAATTTTTTGTGTTTTATCTTCTATTTGATTCATATTTTGTTTATTCATGCTCAAACATAGTGAACATGCTTAGGGTGTTAGTTTCATTTAATCATTTTTGATGTGTATTTGGTAATGGTATAACTAACCCTATTTGGATTCCTCTCTCACATAATGGCATGCCTATTGGGACTCAATGAAACTAATAAAATATTTTAATCCCTTCTCATTATTTTAAGTTCAAGAATTAACTTAAACATTAGCTTAATTCACCTCCTATTCTTCAAAAACATGCTAAATTCCATTCCAAGTCAAATTGATAGAAATGCCCCTACATTTTGGTAGATTTATCCTTGAGAATGGTCCAAATTCTCTATTTTATATTTTGATATATTTTTATAGGTTATTATAATTAGTGTAAATGTGTTACGAATTGGTGAAAATGCCTTGTGGAATCGGCAAAAACATCCTACATATCTATGGAAACACACTAATCGACAAAAATGTTATATGGTATAAATTTGAAGTTTTTTATATTTTTAGCTAAAATATATTTCATACTATAATAAATTCACTAATAAATTAAAATATCTTGTTAATCAATAGTTTCACCAAAATTGTTATGTCTTCTATTTATTTTACAAGAATCGGTGAAAATACCCTGTGTTTAGGTGAAAATACCCTGCATTTTGGTAGAAACACTCTATGTCATAAAATCAAGCCTTAGAAAAGTTTTTGAAAACTTCCCACATTATCCCAAGACCATATTAAAAACTTATAACCACTTTATTTTAGGTCCTTGGTCAAATAATTTTATTCAAAACTCAAAACAAAGTAATTTTCCTCTTTTCAAACATTTCAATTTGGGTTTAAAACAAACAAACACTTTAATATGGGATTAATATTTATTCATTTCAAAATCATTTAATTTAATCCATTAGTTTAGTTTATTTTTTAATTATTTAAGTGTGTGTTTATGTAGTTCTTTCATGTGTATGCTTTCCCCTTATTTGGGTGACCCAAAAACATGGAGATAACCATTTAGTTTTATCCTAGGAGATTTGCCTAGGTACACTCTTCAATTACTGTTATTGGGATTTTTGTGAATAATAAATGGTGATAAATTCCCATTTTTAATTCTAGGCTATGGGATATGGGTGTCATTACCTTCCCATGAGTCTTTAGGGCATAATGATTGGGCGTTGATATCTTAATGTTCATATCAGCCCTGTACATCTGATAGGGGTAGTTATAAGGTGTCATTAAGGCCTAAAAAATTTCCACATAAATGGTTTCATGAAATAAATAGGTTAATTTAAAATGATAAACCATTATACATCACCATCGAGTAATATTGGGCCTCTTCAGTAGGGATGTATCCCCTTATTAACCTACCAACACCTAAATCTCTTTTTAGACAAATTTTGTACCCATCTCGGGATCATATATTAAGCCAACATAAACATTATATTAAGACCTATTAGATACAAAACCTTCACTGATGTAGGGGTGAAAAGTTTAAAACCTAAAAATATTACTTATCATGTACAAACTTTGAGAGAGGGTGGGTCTTTCACCTACATTTAAAACTTAATTAAAATTAATCCTTAAATTTCTCCTCAAACCAAGTATATTGAAGGCTCAATGATTGTGATGTGATCTCAATTTACCACTAAGATAGGATCATGTAATTGAATTTTATTTATTTGGATGTTATGTCAAAATCTATTGCATGACCAAAACTAAGTCAAAACTAAACAAAGTCCACAACATAGTCCACATACACCTTCATAGTAAGGCATTACCCTACCTAATTTTTGGGCCATATTATCCCATCTTAGCATTATGCTAGTTTATTATACTATTACATTATTTTCATGGTACCATATACTATCCAATTGAAAACAATTCAAATCAGGTTCATCTTGAATCATGTACCAAAACATTCTAATCTAAGTCAGGTTCATATTGAACCACATTCTAATTATAATTATAAATAGGTCAATTATTTTGAATTCAAAGGTCAACCAAAACATGCAAAAATTTGTTCATATCAAGATCCTTCTATATGTCATGTAAAAATTGGTCCAAATGCACACCCTCTTATCTAAACCATGTTATTATGTTGCCCATTTTGAATTAACCCTAATTATAATCAAATTCCAATTTTAAAAACCACATTCAAAATTTACTCTAAACCTAGCATCTAATTTGAGTCAAATACAATTCAAATCTTATTATAAGGTTCTATTGTAGCATCAATTTTCACCCTTGGAGAGGGTTCTTCAGGCTCTCTCCAATTGAGTTACACTATGGGAACAACCCCAAGTTATGGGTATCCTATAAATGGGTTGAACCTCTAGAGAAGCTCAACTTCCTTCTGATGAATCACCTAAAATAATGTTGTCATAGGGAAAAGGGTTAGAAAGGGGAAAAGGGTTCTTAAGAAGGTTATCAAGGCGATGCACCAAATAAAAATGGTAAACTCCCATAAGCTTGAACCCACACTATATCTAAAAAAGACAATGCTAGCTCACACAACATCACAATCTAACTCAGCTCATAAGTGTTTCATGGACAAGGTTCAAGTAGAACACTAATACAGACCTACGATAACTTGAAAATGCCCTAAAGGAGGTCATAAATGAGGACAATGGATATGGAAGAATATCCTTCACAAGGCCATCATGCAAAACTCACTAAACACTGATCCATGGAAAGATATAGGTAAATAAATTCTATTATTGCATCAAGATGTAGTTATTACAAATGCTTGACAGGGTTTGGCCTTATCAAGATGAGCATATTTTGCAATATTTTAGAGAGTCCCCTACTCTTCAATATTAAAGAGTCCTTGTGGGAATCCAAAATTAGAGAGAGCTAGTAAAATGGAAAGAATGGGTGATATAAAGAAAGGGAGAAGGTATAAGAGGGAACACATTAACCTAAGAATAATCAATGAGATAACACATTTTAATTAATTCTCCACCATGCTTAATCCAATTTGGACTAGCCCTTCATCAATAAGTTAACCTGTATTTACTCCAATTAGTCTTCAAGTTCTTATTAGCTGAGAGATCCACTAGAAGACAAGGGTTTATTTTGCATGATGAGTCATGACTAAGTATATTGGAGAAAATATATTTATTTTTTTGAATAGTATTGAATGTTCCAACTACTTCTCTAACCACCAAATCTCTTTGCTTTGATCTTCCACACCACCTTCCACTTACTTTCACTGTAAGGACAAAGTCTTCATGCCTTGAATTCAAATAGATCCATGTCATTTCTGATTTGATTGATGGTAAGTGCCTACTTTATTGAAGATATATCCTTATGGAAGGATGAGACACTTGTTCATAACCATTCATATCTACCCCTACTTTGAAATCTGAACCCAGGTCTACTATAGATGAAAACCAATCCCAATTATTAGTTTTCCTATAGTCTTGATGTCAATGAAATGAAGCTTGCCAGGTATTTTATCTTGTTTCAACAAAAGTTTCCACCCTTTTTTGGTCTAAAAGACCTATTCTACCTCTATGGAGCTTTAATGGTGATGCTCAATCCCTAAAATATTCATTCTGGTTCAATCTAGATTATCTTCGAAGTTGGTTCCTATATATTTACTTGTCTGGGTCAAAAATAACTTTGTCAACCTCCATCAAAAGTATCTTGGGCTCACCTTTGTTTATTGGCCATTGACTTATTGATTTAAGACTATAAAATTTATACACTTGGTAGCCTCATGCTTGATCTGAGATCTATTGACTTATTGACCTTACTCACACCACTGATCTTTCTCTATATGAATGAACATGAGCCATAGATCTTATGCTAATTTAACGTGCTTAAGACACTTTTCACCTATGAATTTTCTCTTAATATCTAATGACTAGTTGAACTTTCACTCATCATTAATCTGCTTTCTCACAATTAAATGTACATCATTAAATCTTTGAGACCCACTAAGGTCATTAGGTTATCACTCATCATTGGATCTTTGATTTTATTGAACAGTGATAGTTGATATTTTCCAGGCATATTTTGACTCTTTGACCTTATATATACCATAGATATTCTACCTAAGCTCTTGAGATCTTGAAACTTGTTAGCCATGTGTTCATCCTTAGAACATTTGAATTCAAACCACTATTTTATGAGGCCCAAATTTGACATCCCCACATATGTCCCACTCTGCTAGTTCATCTTTAAATGCTTGTAACTTGAGATAAACAACTCATCAAGTCATGAAATTTGCAAATAATGTTCAAGGCATGAAAAACACCATGTTCATATGATCTTTTGGCTTTGAGAGGCATCCTAAGTATACTTATAAAATGCACAAGGGAACTAACCCATTCATTTCTCTATGATGTGTGATGATGGTCTGGTTCTTCTAGACTTGTGTTTAAACTATTGATTGAATATCCAAGGTTCAAATGAACTTCTGAGGTTTGTGCAAACCTGATTCATGTTCTTAAATGTTATGATCACCATGGAAACTTACTTTCTCAAATTTTGACAAATTACACTTTAAGTTTACTTAAAGTGTTTCAAAAGCTTTGTAAGTTGTATGTGATAGTTATACCACTCATTCCATCCAAAATTATATTTAACTCATCCATCTAGATAAAAGCTTTATATGTAGGCTAAAATTATCCAACATTTTTGGTGACATCTTGGGGTTGCATGCCTGCTATGTAATAGATTGGTTGCCTTGACTGATCTATTGGGCATGGTTTCACAAGTATTTGCTCTTAGATGACATGAAATGATGTAAGGCTTCCATTTTGGATAACTTCTTCTCAAAGCAACAAAGACAAAAGGAACAAAATAAAAAAAGTGCCCAAATCACTTTGGGAAAGGAAACACACAACATGAAAAGAATGTGCACAAAGAACTTAGATGAAAATAAGAAAACTATTTTAATATATACAAGGTTGTAACTTACAATTATATTCCTCTTAGATTAAATGGAAAAGATTTAGCATCACTCACTTGTGATGGACTAGGATGTAAAGGCTTTTAAGAGCTCATAATAGGGAGCTAATATGCCTGATTGTTGACTCTTTTGGCATGCTCTCAAGTGCATGAAATGGGATAAACATGTCTCCAATGTAGAAATATTGGTCCATTTATTTAATTCCTACTCCAAAATGTACTATAGGATCACCTTCAACCTCCTCATCTGATGGCTCTTTTAAACATGAAGGTTGATTGTCTAAGATTAGGCAAAAAAACTCTAAGTCATCCTAAAAGGTAGATTCCTCTTGGTCATTTAAGACAATGCCAACTTCAACACCATCCTTGATTTGATTACTTTAAAAGGAGTTATATGATATCTCATAAACCCATCTAAGGTTTTAAATGCCATGTTCTTATGGCTTTGGATCTGACCATTCTCCTTCATTCTTGAAGACATCAATACTACCTTCAATAGATAATTCATCTTGAAACTGGTCAAATTATTCAACCTAATTTGAATGTTTATTTTCATGATTTAGAGGAGGCATAGGCTAGTTTAGACCCTCTACCTACAACATGAATTTATGGTATATCTTTTTTCATACTTCTTATGATACTCTTTCTCCTCTATTTCTTTCTTTTGCTCATTTATGACCTCTTCAACTTGATCATCTGACTGGTTGACTACTGCAACCACACCAATTTATGCACTTTACTCATCCTCATCTCAACCCTACCAAATGGAATCTCCTAAAGTAAATAAAAATCTCTTTTTCTCTTATCCACAACTTGAATACCCATTTATTCAAATATGAAGGCATAAGTACTACCTTCAGGCTCTAATTAATCAATGCCAAAGGCATGCCAAGAAATATTATCAAAAACTAACTTTTCCTCTCCTGAATGGAGTGGGATGCCTATCATGATCTCATCATCATAAACACTTCTGTTGTCTTCTTTAGGTTCACCTATAATTACAAGCTCCTCTATTTTTTGAAAAATAGGCTCTTTATCCAAGAGGGAGTTGGTGTGAGGGTGAAGAAGTTCACCTTACTTATAGCTTAGGAGAATATCCTTCCAACTAGGGAATTTGAAGGCTCTCTTTGGTGGCTCTTGGGAGAGGGAAAGAGAGTCTTGAATCTTATGTATGAAAAGCTCATTGAGCTGAGTTAACACCTATTTTTCTTGAATTGGTTCCTGGACTACCTCAGTTAGCACTTTATCTCTCTTCTTTGTGCCCTCCTTGATTGCTTTCCATGAGGGGAAAACATAAGGATTAGCCACCTTATCCTTTTCCTAAATGGGTTTGGGAGAGGGTGGTTTCACAAGAGAGGGTATGACATAGTCAAGGTCATTAGCATAAGAGAAGATCCATGATGGGATGGCTTGATATTATTCCATTGAATGGCCCTTAATGATTAGCCTGACTCTTGATAGAGATGAAATTTGGCAAGGTGGGACAAGGGGATGGGTTTGAGCATGAATAGGAGTAGGAGAGGGTAGTTGGGGTCTAGGGTTGCCTGCTCTCTATCTCAAAAATAATTGATAGTCATTTTCCTTTCTATCTTGGTCTTGCCCAACCAATCATTCTTTCTTAAACCTCAACTCGTACTCCTGAACATAAGCTTGGTGTTTAGGATTATATCATTACCTGTAATAATCTTCTTCCCTATCAACCTCTCTTAATTACTTTTCAATATCAATCATATCTCCATAAGGCTCTTTTTTGGTTGACTAGAGAGAGGCAAATTTTGATAAGGCTGATGCATTGAATCTTGAGGGCTACTTGGGAAGAAACCATGAACATTGCTAAATTGATATGAAGGATAAAGAATGAAATAACATGCATTTTGATCAAATGGGGAATGATATATTCCAAATAATGGTGATTAGGCACCTATGATAATTATACCATCTGACGTTCATAGTGGAGTCATTATTGGTGTTTATAAATATGCTTCCAAAGGTTGATTGCATTGAAAGGCAATACCAAGAACCTTTTAGTGAGATAAACATAGTAAAGTCCCACCAAGCATGCCAGAAACTATAATTTTCACCCTTGGAGAGGGTTATTTAATATCTCTCTAATTGAGCTACATTATGGGAACAACCCTAGGCTATGGGTATCCTATAATAGGGTTGAGCCTTTAGAGAAGGCCAACTTCCTTTTGATGAATCATCTAAACTAATACTGTCATAAGGAAAAGGGTTAGAAAGGGGAAAAGGGATCCTAAGAAGGTTAATAAGTTGATTCACAAAATAAAAATGAAAAACTCCCATAAGCTTGAACCCACTCTAGATCTATAAAAGATAATGCTAGCTCACACAACCTCATAATATATCTTAGTTCATAAGTGTTTCATGGACTAGGTTCAAGTAGAATACTAACATAAACCTACAATAGATTGAAAACACCCTAAAGGAGGTCATAAAGGGAGACAATGGATATGGAATAATATCCTTCATAAGGCCATCATGCATAACTCACTAAACACTGATCCAAGGCAAGAGATAGGTAAATAAAGTCTATTATTACATCAAGAGGTAGTTCTTAAAAATGCTTGATAGGGTTTAGCCTTATCAAGATGAGCATATTTTTCAATATCTCAGAGTGTTCACTTCTCTTCAATATCTAAGAGTTCTTGTGGGAATCTAAAATTAGAGAGAGCTAGCAAAATGGAAAGAATGAGTGATATATAGAAAGGGAAAAGAGAGAAAAGGGAACACATTAACCCAAGAATAATCAATGAGTTTCCACCTTTCAATTAATTCTCTACCACCCTTAATCCAATCTAGACTAGCCCTTCATCAATAAGTTAACCTAGATTTGCTCCAATTAGTCTTCAAGTTCTTCTCATTGGATGAGAGATCCACTAGAAGATAAGGGTTTGTTTTGCATGATGAGTCATGACTAAGTCTATTGGAGAAAATTTATTTACAATTTTGAATAGTATTGAATGCTTCAAATACTTCTCTAACCACCATATCTCTTTTTTTGATCTTCCACACCACATTCCACTTTCTTTTACTGTAAGGATAAAGTCCTCATACCTTGAATTTAGACAAAGCCACACCATGTATACATTGAGTAGTGGTAAGTACTTGATTTGTCAAGGATATAGACATGTGGAAGGATGATACACTTGTTCATAACCATTCATATCTGAACTTAATTTGAAATTTGAACCCAGGTCTACTATAGATGAAAATCAATCCCAATCATTGGTTTTCTTATAGTCTTAATGTTGATGAAATGAAGCTCACTAGGTTTTGATCTTGTTTCAATAACAATAACCACCCTTTTATAAGTATTTAGTCTAAAATACCTATTCTATCTCTATGGATCTCTAATGGTGATTCTTGATCCCTAAAATATCCATTCTGGTTTAACTTGGATCATCTTTAAACTTGACTCTTATGCATTTTCTTGCCTAGGTTGGAAACAAATTCATCGACCTCCATCAGAAGTCTCTTAGGTTTGCCTTTGTTCATTAGCCATCAAATTATTGATTCAAGACTATAAAATTTAGACACTTGGTAGCCTTGTGATTTATCTAATCTCTATTGAATTATTGAACTTACTTTCACTTTTGATCTTTAACTATATGAATGAACATAAGCCATAGATATTTTGCTAGTTTAACATGCTTAAGACACTTGTCACCTGCACATTTTATCTTAGGATCAATTGAATAGTTAACCTTTTACTCACTATTGATCTAATTTCTCATGATTAAACATGTACCATTGGACCTTTGGGACCTACTGATGTCATTAGGTTGCCACTCATCGATGGATATTTGATTTGATTAAACACCGATCATTATTCTTGTTCCAGGCACTTTTTGACTCTTTGACCTTACACGTACCATATATATTCTACCTGATTTCCTAATATCATGAAACTTGTCATACACATGTTCATATTTAGAATATTTGAATTCAAATGTCTATTTTATGAGGCCCAAATTTGACATCCCTACACATGTCTGACTTTGCTAGTTCATCTTTAAATGCTTGTAACTTGAGATAGGCAACTCATCAAGTCATGAAATTTGTAGAGAATGTTCACGGAATGAAAAAAATCATGTTCATGTGATATTTTGTCTTTGATAGGCCTCATAACATAATCATAAAATACATAAACAAACTGACCCATTCATTTTTTTATGATTTTTTATGATGGTCTGGTTATTTTAGACTTTTGCTTAAAATATTATTTGAATCTCAAAGGCTCAAATGAAATTCTAAGGCTTTTGAAAACCTACTTAATGTTTTGAATGCTATGATCACCATGGAAACTTGATTTCTCAAATTTTGACAAACTACACTTTAAGTTTACTTAAAGTGTTTCAAAAGCTTTACAAGTTGTATGTGATCTTTGGACCACTCATTCCATCTAGATTTTGTTTACCTAATCCATCTAGGTAGAATATTTGTATGTAGGCCAAAATTGACCAATAGATTCAATTGAATCAAATTTATTTAATCCAATAAAACTTAATTGAATTCAAACATTCAAGAACAGACACAAGTTAAACATTGTCTAAAACAAAACTTTAATCCAAAGTTCACATACCTTCAAATCCAACCAACCTTTTAAAATGAACTTGCTCAAAGCCTAAGTTAAATTTTATAATCAAATCAAAAAAATTATTACAAGAGTTCCAAGTTAAAAAATTCTTAAACAACAAAATTCCTTTTCTACATTCACAAGTCAAGTTTCCAAAATCAATTCAAATTTAATTCCAAACTCAGACACTTTCAAGATCCAAATATTGAACACTTAAATATTTTTTGAGATACAAAAAATTAAAATCATTTGATGCCAAGATTTATGCACCCTTTTAGATACAAATTTGTTTCATACACCTTTATTATTTGGATACTTGCATTGACAAAATTTGATTAAACTATTCCACTTTGACATTTGTATTGATAGACCCAATTAAACATTCAATGTATTACAAAGTCAAATTCAACTTCAAAATCCAAAATCACATTCATCTTGAACCACATACTAAGCCCATCAAATCCAATTTTTTTTTAACCATGTACCAATCCAAGCCAAATTAGGTTTGTCTTGAACTATGTACCAATCCAATTAAATCCAAATCATGGTTCATCTTGACCTAAAACCAAATCTTAAATCAAAGATAAATTAGGCTCATCTAGAACCACATTCTAATTCTAATTCTAAATTGGTCCAATTTTGAAAATTTGACCATTTGAAGTCAAAATCTTGATGTCAAACTAAGTCAACATTCCTAAATATTTCAACTTTAACTAAAGTCAACTTCAAAGCCAC
The DNA here is from genome assembly GCA_037957365.1 of Torreya grandis. Lineage (NCBI taxonomy): Eukaryota > Viridiplantae > Streptophyta > Pinopsida > Cupressales > Taxaceae > Torreya > Torreya grandis. The sequence continues at coordinate 1,915,655 of JARHVA010003289.1, forward strand.
ATATTAAAATAATGCCAAATTAGGTCTATTTTGACCAAATATAATTATTCTAAATCAATCACATGCCAATTCAAACCACTTCTTGTCTTCTCATTCAATCTCTCACACATGTTAATTGGGAATGAAGAAGTCATGTCATCTATCCTTTCTTTCATTTGAATTATATCAAGATAGACTACCTTATTTGGGCCCATTTCAATCAAAGACCAAGACTACCCTCTTTGGGCCCATTTTAATCAAATACCAAGACTGCCTTATTTTGGGTTACATTTCTAATTAATACCTAGTTTTCCCTCTTTGTGGCAAATTTACTCCAATATAATTTCCTTTTCATGAATCCTTGCTTGGGGGAATTATTTTAAGTTAATTTGAGTAATGGTATCTTATGATCCTAAACATATTCTAACATTTCCATTATTATTCAAGATTTTATAGATCAAATCTTACAACTTAGAAAATAACTATCCCACTCTACATCTACCCTTCATACTTCATCCATTAGTCCACAAGCCAATTCAGTCTTAGAGCCATAACAAAGCCAATAGTCTAGACATATCACGTCATTGTATCTATAAGGGCCATTATCCATTGAATACCCAAGTGTGTCCAAGTTTGATAACTACTTGATTGGGATATTTCATGATACCCTTCCCAAGTATGATAAAATAAGACCACTTTTAAAGTAAGATCAAGATAGTCAACCGATTGTCAACATTTTTTTGAATCACCCATCTTTGACCAAACCCAAACCATTATTGGTCCACCTCTATTTGATGAAGGACCTTTATTTAACATAGAATCCATCTTAGATGAGCCCATTATTATTGAGAAACAACCCATTATTCATCCATTTCCAAACATTCCCCATTTTAAAAAATTCCTTCATCACAAATCCTTCATTTCCGAGTGAAAGGTGAACAAGGTAGTTATGGAAAACACAATTCAATAGGCCATATTTGTGGCTACATTTACATAAAAAACATGTTCCATTTTGGAACCAACATTATTATCATCATTAAAATTATAATCAAGTTATATTTTAGAACCAATATCAGATTTAGTGTCAGAATCAAAATCAACATCAGTTTCAAAATCAGATTTAGATTCTATTGAGTCAAAATTAGCTTCAAAATCAGATTATATTAGTGGATATAATGACATTGGCTATAAAATTTTACTAGATCGACTTGAGTTAAAATCAACCTCAGAGTCAACATACCTTAGTAGATGTTACAACATTGACTACACACTCTTTGGAGTTCCACTTGAAAACATTTATGATCCTTATATGGTTTTTGAGGATCTTTTAGTTAGCATGGACACAAGCTATCCTAGTAGTTTCTATGAGGATTGTGATTCGTTTTACCCTTCCATTACCAAAAACCCACCTAGACATTATATTGATGTTCTACCTCCCATAAATGTTAATTGAGATTGATAGAATCACATGTTAAACTTATTACATAATGGCATATCAGTGGTTGAATTTTTGGGGATATACGACAACATTTAGGTAGAAGAACAATCTTCTAGTGAAGCCTTGTTTAAGGAGGTAAGGGATTATCAAAGTCTAAACTCAAAATATTCTAGTGAAACCCTATTTGAGGTACTAGACAATATTTAAAATCAAAAGTTAATGTCTATTAATGAAATCATATTTGAAGTGCTATGGGAAGAAAAAAATCATTAATACTTTGTTTGTGAAAACCTCTTCGAGGTACCAATACCTGAACAATTTAGTTAATTATTAATTGATGAAGACATTATTGAAGTCAATATCAACATAATTGATAATCTACAACATAATCAGATTACATCAAATCTCAAGCCTATGGAACGTAAAAATATTGTGGTCATATTGAGAGAAAATTTAGAAGTCATTGGCCCTTCCACAATCAAAATCATGTTGAATCCAAAATTGAAAACAATGTGTGTGAGTGAAAATCCTAATATTTATTTGTCCCCCAAAAATTATACATTCCATTATGATCCTATTATTCATTCAATCCCTATATTACATTACCAAATTATATCATTTATCCATTGCCTATCCTTATTTACCCTTAGTGATTTTTTTTTAATAGGCTATAAAGACATCTGGTGAAGAGGTTTGGAGGAAGCATAATCAATGACCAATGATAATCATGATAGAAACAATTTAGTTCACATCTACAATAACATCCTAGTAGAAAATCTATTCCAAGTGGGTATTAGTTAGACAATAAAGAGTTTGCATTATGCATATGGTAATCTTCCATTGAGTTGAGATGCTAAAAATAAATAAATCAATTAAAAATTTAAAAAAAAAAAACAATAAAAATATTAAGATAAATATTTCATCCAATGGATAAAAATATGCTTGTGGCACTTTGGGTAAGTACCATGATGAAAAACCAAGTTTTTAGCATCATACATAAATTATTTGTTATTTATAAGTACATTGACACTTGGGGAAACTTCATATATATTAAAAACCATTCCATTCCATCCATTTTGGACATTCAATCCTATTTATCCTATCCCATATTATTGTGACCATTATTCTTCCCATATTAACCTTATTACAAAAGTAGAAGGTATATTAATACCTTCTTTGAAAACATTTTGGCATAGTACCCACATGACAATTTGATGACTAAACACATTTGGTTTCCACATGACATGGTCTTTTGAGACTCTTAGTCCCTTTCCTCATTATCATCCATTATTATCCACCATTATCCATTTATCCTTCATTCATTATTATCTTCCATTATTGGAGGAACTACAATGTCTTAAGGTTTGTTTGGACTATGTAGATATCACTCAATTTTTGAGGTCAACTCGACCACCCTTGTTTCAGCCTTTCACCATTTTGTGAGTTAATCCTATTCTCTAACCATTTTTCAAGTTAATGCTCCCAAGCTCTCATTTTTTTATGAGTTGAAACAATTTTTATCTCTTAATTCTCCATTGAGTTGAGATTCCAAAAACCTAAAAAATAATCAAAACATTTAGATTACCAAAAAATTCCTAAAAAAGGGGCTTAAATTTTTCATAAGAGATATAAAGCCACAAAATCATAAATATTTGAAAAGGCCTCAAATATCCAAAAGAGATATAAAACCAAAAAATTCAAAGACATTAATCTTATCTATTCAATAATCCTTAATCCAATCATTTCAATCTTAAAACATTATTAGGATGCATCCTTCCCAAATTTGCCATGTTTTGGGAAAATTAGATCAATCTAATTAAAGTTTACAACTTTTCCCCTATTTGGGACAAGCTAAATTCATAACTTATTTTATGATGTTTTCTTCCCAATATGTCCCTCTTGCATGTATTTTTTGCTTGGGGGCACCATCTAATTATCAGTATCATTCAATCTATCAAGTGGATATTTGACTTGGTTAAATGACAAGATGATTATTGTTTCTTTTCTTTTCATTTTGTGTTTTCTTGCTTATTTGTTTCCCTTTTTATTGTTACCTTAACCCAATCCATTGTGACAACATGATCATCATCATGGTGTTTCCTATCATGTAGTTTTAATTGAGTCCATCCATTAACATACGTTAGCATTTCCATCATGGTTTTAATCATTGGTGAATTATTGTCATTTGTGTATTAGATCAGGGGTTAGTCCTTATTCACCTTATGACTAGGTTAGCATGATGTTTTATATCATGGTGCATACCATCATGTGCTATATCAAAACTTAAGTTGTTGGATAATTAATCTTAATTTGGTCCTTTCTATAGGTTTCTAGGCTTATCCTAAGTCTTATGTGTGTGTGTATTTATTGTATTTATAAATGCACTTTATTATACCCATTTTGAAGTTTCACTCACATCTTTATTTCACTTATTATATTTTGAGTTATTTTCATGTAACTCATCTCCCCCCACATGCCACATACATCCTCCCCACTTGTAGGAGGATCAAGGATACATGGTACATATGCTAGAGCTTACACTTATAACTCTTTTTCTCTCTTAACTCTTTATAAAGATATCTCCTTTCCATTTCTTCAACACTTGCTACATCACAACAATCCTTCTTCTTGCTTAGTCTTGCTCTTACATCCTTGATTCTCTCTTGGCCGAAAGTCATTCTTTTCCTAGCTTATTCATACTATTATAATTGGAGATTCTTGTTACATGATTTTAATAGTAGTGCAGGATTTTTCATTATTCCATGGTTTCCCCACTTGTCACATTTGCCTCAACTTTGTGGTTTATCTACTTTACAAGATAACAATGTTCCATTATTTATTTTCAACATTTTTATAATTCAATTCTTGGTAAATTTTTTAATATGTATCAGAGCCATGAATTTTTTAACATTGAATGTTGAGTTTTTTGGTGTGGGACATTCGAAAAAAAAGATGCATTTTTTTGGTAACCATTTTCTTTGATTCTAAAGCTACATTGAGTCCTTGGAAAGTTTATTGTTCTAGTTTATTTGGTATATTTGAATTTAACCTTTGTTTTGCAAGATTTTCTCTTAAAATGTTTGAGATGATTTTTATATTCTTCATTTTGGTGTGTTTCCTTTTTTGGTCATAATAAGTGCTAGTTCTATTTAATATTTTATCTATGCCTTATTTATTTTTCTCCTAACTTTAGCTTGAACCTTTATTCTATGTAGTTTGTAGGTTCTTTATCTTGATTTTTTTTCTTAGCTTGGTAGATATCATCTATGAGATATTTACCTTATTACATTGTTTTCTAAGGAGATCTCTTTTGTTCCCTCTATTTTGTACTCTTGGCATTAGCATCAAGATTTTTCTCTTTGATTTCAAATTTATTTCATTTTTCCCCCTTATCTTTCCTTGCATTTTCCTCTTTATTTTGTGGACCTTGCCTTAACACTTTGCATCTTTCTCTAGTCAAGACTAAGCATCTTAATTATTTTAATACTCGTTGAATTCTTTCCTTTAGTTATATTTTCTATGGTCATGTCTTTGAAACGTCTCTTTTGGTTCAATTTATTTGTTTTAAGCTCATTGTTTTTCAACTTGATTTTATGTGAAGCATTTTTAAATGCTAAAAAAATTGTAAGTTTGAAACCCATTTTAAGATTGTCTAAGATGCAAAAGATGACAATGTGATAATAACTTATTTGCAAGGTCTAAAATAGCCAATAATGCTTAAAAAATGAAATTGTAAAAAATTACCAATTAACTTGTAAAATAATTCCACACCAAAACACAAAAAACATGATTGAAATAAATTATGATGTTATAAAAAACAACTTAGTTTATTGTGGAGAATAATTAAAAATAGAATATGTAATTCATTAACTAATTAAATTTGAGTAAATTACTTTTAAAGCATCATACAAACTTTACTTGGATTTTTCTTAAGAGAAATAAAGCTTAAAACAAGCTATGAGCTTATATTAAAAGATAAAACCCACTTTATGTTTGATATGGATGGAAAAAGAGAAATAAAAAAAAAACTTGAAAAAAGTGAACAATAAACAATTTACATGGATTGAATACCAATACATGTTTTATGTCTCTTTTGAAAAAGTAAAACCACGTGGATACTTGTTTTGGAAGGCTAAAGAAATTTTAATAGTTAAAGAAAAAAAAAAAAAAAAACTAAACTTTGATGTTATTTAAAACTTTAAGCAAATCTTTAAAAAGTTACATGGCATATCATTATCAAATTAGTAGTTTTGAAATAATTTGCTTTAAAAAAATGATGCAGATTTCAAACCAAAGTAAAAGTGTTCCTTTTTAAAGTGTTAAAACTAGATGTTATATGAAATGGTTTAGAAACAACTAATAAGACAAGATTAATAACAAATTATGCATAAATCTTCAAACAATAAAGTAAGAAAGAGAGAGTTTTAAAATTAAAAAAATAGAAAAGATGCATATAAGACTAAAGGTTTAATATGTGATGTCATAGTAAAAATATCCTTATTACCAATCTAAACACAAACAATTAAAGAACATGGCTAATCTATATGCTAATCACGATACATATATAAATGAGTATATATAAAATGTCATAATTAGTTTACATCATGACTTTTTCATCAAATTCAATCAAATTTTATTATCATCATCGAATCCAACATTTCCATTTTTTCCCTTTTGGGGATAAATACATTGGCTTGAGGTCCATTTGGACTATCTAAGTAGTGCCTAGTTATGTTCAAGTTTTAGGTTCAGCTCAACCATCATTATCTCATAATTATTCCACCATTATCTCAATATTTTTCAACCATTATCTCATTATTGTGCTCTTTCAAAATTTCTTTCATACCTTTGGGCATTCTTGTGTACCTAGATTTTTGTGGATTATTCATTATTTGAAAAGTCATTATACCAACACACCTATGTTTGTGTTATTCATCCCATATTTAATATGTGTAATAGGTTCAATACTTGAGATATGATTGTCAATCAAATCAATTAGACTAATCAATGATCAAATTTTCCTTGTTAGGGAAAATCATTTAATCAATGACCAAATCTACCTTATAGGGGAAAATCATCAATCAATCAATCCCCCTCTTTAGGGTAATTCCATCATTCAACATTTATTCTAGTTATAATATCACAAATTATACCCTATTTAGGGAAAATCAAAGTGTGCAACTTATTTCAAGATCGATCATTCCCTATGCCCACACCTTTCACCCTATTTGGGGCAAGTCAAAGTGTGTCGCATATCTTGGGATGCATCCTTCCCAATTCCCCCATCCTTGGGGAAAACAAAATTTTTACTCTATCATCATTAGATATCAAAGCATGCAAACATTAGCTCACTTGGATTAACATCATCCAAGGGTTAATTTCACTCTTATTCTTATTTATTTTCTTCCATTCAAGGGCCCATCCATCAAACCTATCTTTTAGCCACTCTTTTGAGGGAGCATCATGGGCATCCCAAATAACATTTGGGGCTTCTTTGTGAATCCATTTTTAGTAAATTGAACAAGAATAAATAAAATGTGAACACATATTTCTTTAATATTTAATATTTATTCTTAAAAAAAATTTCAATATTTGAAAATGATTTACTTTTCCTTATATCTTGCAATGCTCTTTCAAATAGGGACAAAATATAGACACTTAAAATCAAAAACTTCATGTCAATTCTAATCAATATTTTATTCATTATTCATCCCCCATAGTCTAAAAACTTTCAACCCCACCAAAATAACTTTTATTCTAATTATTAATTAACCTTTTTAAATTAACTTAATCTACCCCTAATGGAATTTTACATAACTTTTGGAATATCCATATTTATTTAAAATCAAAAAGGTAATATTACCTCATCTTGATGACATCACATGGGAATGTCAATGGGAAGGGAGAGGAACAAAATCAAGCTATTACACTCTCTTACACCTTATTACACACTCCCCTTTCTTACACCCTCTTACGCACTCCAACATATTCCTTAAATGGACCCTCTTACATTTCTAACCTCTAAAATTGATGAAGGTGAGTACTCATTCCTATCCCTCTATTTGGTGATCAAGATGGATGGTCCTCACCAATTAATCAAGTATATAAATTAAAATTTCCCCCTCAATTATAGAAAATACTCTTGAACCTAAAATTAATCTACCATAATACATAAGGAGCTTCAAAATTCTCAAACCAATTATAAAGCCAAGTCAAGTGTAGACAAGGGGAGATGTTGCTTACATGTAGATTAAACATTGTCTAAGACATATAGTTCTATAATAAGAACACATTTATATTATAACTATAAATTAAAGGGATTTTTTCAAGGAAGTTATAAAATGTTTGTGTTTTGTCTTCTATTTTATTCATCTTTTGTTTAGTCTTACTCAAACACAGTGAATAAGATTAGGGTGTTAGTTTCATTTGATCATTTTTATATGTATTTTATAATGGTCAAACTAACCCTCTTTGGATTCCTCTCTTATAATGTGGTCATGGTATTTGTACTAAATTTTTTTAGGGCTACTTATCAACAAGCCATGATCCTAATTATACATGAATACATAGACAAAATAATGGAAGACTATGTAGACAATCTACTTGTAAAATCAAGATAGTGATAGGATCTTGATTTAGATTTTTGAATTTTTTTGAATGGTTATGTAAATATAATGCTAACTGAAACCCAAAAAATGAGTATTTTGAGTATCTTCAAAAAAATTATTAGGCTACATCATATCTAAATGAGGCATTGAGATATATCACAAAAAGGTCAAAGCTATTTTAAGCATGCCTCCACCAAAAGGATTATCATAACTATGATAATTATAAGGAAAAATCCAAGTAATAAGATATTTTATACCCTAATTAGCTGATAAGATGCAACCCTTAACATGATTACTCAAGAAGGATACAAAATTCAAATGGGATGAAAAATGCCAATAGTGTTTCGAAGCAATCAAAGAATATCTACTTAATCCACCTATTCTCATGCCTCAAACACTAGATAGACCTTTACTATTACATATCTCAACCACACATAACGTTATGGGATTTATTTGGAAAAATATGATGATATTAATAGAGATTCTACCATGTACTACATTAGTCTCACACTTGTTGACTATTATAAAAATTATAGTACTATGGAAAAGCTATACTTGTCTCTTATTTTGTTGCACAAAAATTGCAACACTACATGTTCAATAATGAGACATGGGTTATCAAAAATGTTGATATGATCAAATTAATTATGTCAAAGACACAATTATTAGGTTGCATAGATAAATGGGTAATGTTATTCATGAAATTTGATCTAAAATTTATATCTCAAAAATAAATAAAAGGACATGTTATTGTAGACCAACTAGTTGTAACTCCATTAATAGACACATTACTAATAAATGATGATTTATGAGAAGAATTTACTTCATAACATTGATTATGATATTTTAATCATGAAATTTTATGGATCTAAGTGTGCTATAGGTACCAACACTAGTATATACTTAATTACACCGAAATTTCAACCTATGTCATTTGCATTTTCATGTAAAAATAACATAGAAGAATATGAGGCATTGATAATTGGGTTGTTTGAAATATTTTCAATAAAAATAAAATCACTATGAGTATATAAGGATTATTATATGGTGGTTAGCTAGGTTTCAAACATCTACCAAATAAATTAATAAAATTTGATCCCATACAAAGAAATGGAACAAAGGTTACAAACACACTTTGATAATTTTTTAATACAAAACATACCTAAAAATACAATTACCATGATAATGAGATGGATAACATAGGTTAATTGATTCCCATAGACATCAATGATGGTCAAATAATATTTAATATCCATCATTTACAACATATTTACATCTCTATGGTAGAAGTAGAGGCTCTCGAGGTCCAAGTAGTTATTCACAATGCACTAAATTGAAAATGGTACAATGATATATATACTATTTATACAAAGTCTTTATCTCAAAAAATGATAAATGTAAATTACAAAGAGAATCAATTAATTTTATTTTATTTGGAGGATATTTATTCAAAATATCTTTCTAGATACATCTACTTCGGTGCCTTAGCCTTGTTGAATCTAAAATTGACTTGCTTGAAGTACATGGTAATGAATGCAGAGATACTTTTAGTGGAAAACATGTCTTATAAACTCCCAATACAAGGTTATTATTGGCTTATAATGGAACATTAATTTTGAGAGCATTCTAAGTTATGTCCAAAATTTTAGAAGAAGAGTAATCTAAATCATAGTCCATCACAAGAATTGTAACATATTGTTTTACCATGGTTATTATCCCTTTGGGGCTTTGAATTTATTTGAAAGAGAAATCCAAAACCATCGAAGGGACAAAAAATCATTCTTATAGCTAAAAAATAATCAAAAAATTGGTATAAGTCATACTATTATCATCAACTATAAATGAAGATATATGTAAATTCCTAATGGCAAATATCATTTCATGATTTGGACTACCATTAGTCATTATTATAGATAATAGGTCCTTATTCAAGAATAAAATAGTTAAGATATTTTGTGCCAAATATAAATGACATGTTCTACACCAAATTATCCACAAGAAAATGGACAAGTAGAAACAAAAAATAAAACATTTGAAAATATATTAAGAAAAATAGTCACCAAGAATGGTGGTGATTTCACACTTAGATTATTTATGCACTTAGGCTTATTACAGAAGTGTTTGTACACAAACTAAAGACACAAATTACTTTATTATTTATGGAAAGTAATACGTATTACCTTTCTAACTGTAGATAAATTATTTACATGTTTATTTAAAAGACATCATCAGAGATTATGAATATTGAGAGAAATAATTACATGAATTAGAAACACTAGATAACATATGCATACAAACTATTGAAAATATCAATGTCTACCAAGACATATTAATATATCATATGGAAATAAAGTTTGAAACCATGGATTTAAAATTGAAGAATTAGTACTAAAATAGAATCAAAATAACACTAATTATGATAAAGAGAAAAAAAATAAAATTTAAGCATAATTGGTTGGGCCCATTTGTGGTTATGGAGAAGGTGGGTACATGAGCCTATTGGCTAGCTACACTAGAAAGGAAGCCTATGAGGAAGCCTATGAAAATAATTCATTATGCCAATATTATACATGATTTTAAATAATTTAAAAATATAAAAAATGAATAATCATAAAATACAAAAAAAATTCAAATATTCAAAAATCTAAAATCAGGACATGAGCATGACATGATTGCTAGTTTACACTATTTACATATGTTAATTATCACATGTTTGGTAGATGTATAATTATTTTCATATACACATGTTTATCATGGTTTATAAGTGCTATTTAGGATATATATGTTACACATGGACATATAAATGTTGGTTTTACCTCTATGCAGTGGCCACACCGATATTGGGGGCATCTTGATCCATAAAATTCACTATTATAAGTCCTATATTTTTATGAATTTTTTACCATGTTTAGATACCTATGTTTCATAAAATGAATTACTAGTTACTCATATATTACATAGTGATACATGATATACCATTATAATGTGATGTGACATTGATACATATGTATGGTGTAGACTAGTTCCCTTGTTCTATTATCTATTGATGTTAGTACTCTTTAACATGATAGGACAATTTGTACTTTCCTATTATGTGTGGCTCCTAGGTGTTATTTGATGTGACATTATTGATGTCTATTGTTTGTAATAATTTAATGTCCCCTTACATATGGCCCATGGGCCTTATTTAATGTGACATCCTTTATGCCCCTTTTTGAAGCATATTTATGTCCCATTACATGTGGTCCCTGGGAAAGCGACATCACAAGTGACATACTTGATGTCCCTTATTTGATTTTTTATAATGTTTCATTATGTGTGGACGTTTACCTTATTTGTTGTGACATATTTATGTCCCTTATATGGGGAATTTGGAATTATGTATGACACTTACACTTGTACTTTTTGAGTTTACTAACATTGAGTGGTGCCATGATCTATATCATGCACTTTTACTACATAATATTATTCATATACTTATACTACATGATTAATTGATACATATATATAGACATAACACTTACACTCACTAAATTACATGTATTTTTGAATAAGAAAGTAGGAAAAGAGGGTTCTAGGCCCTTTACAAAGCCACCTAATAGGCTCAAAAATCCTCCATCAAGGCAGAAATAGCACACAAAGAACACATACATAACACTATAATAGAAAATAAGAATAAAAAAACATAGGCAAACACACAAAACCAATAAAAAAACTATGGGCTATCAGTAGTCCTATATTTGGTAAGGAATTAAACAATTTCCTTATAGTCACCAAGGTTATTCAAACCTACATCCTTTAACTTGTCAAAATATTTCACTGCAACAAACACAAAAGCCGCATGATGAAGAGTCTTGGTGGCATATTCAACCAATACTCACCATTTTTTATGCATTTTGTCCATTTTGGCCTTGATTGATGTGACTTCCTCCACCATCGTGACACACAGTGAGTAGCTGCCTTTCTTTTCCTGGCATCGAGTCTCTACAACATCCTCTTCCATCTCATCTAAGCAGGGCTCATTCATTTTAGGAAAATGGTTTGTTCACTAAATTACATATGTTACATACATGTCTTGATTGATATATACATTCCTATGATGACATATTCTCCACATGATCAAAATTACATGATGTTATATTTATACATGACACAATAAATTTAACTCTTATTTTTAAATGAGTGACATACAAGATATATACCTCATATAAAAATGGGAAAATTATAGAGGGTTTATCATAGAGACACAAGACTCCATGAGAAAAAAATTAGATCATATTAGAAATTTTAGAAATTTTAGAGATTCATATGGTTAAAATATTAAATGGTTAAATTATATGACATTTATTGGCACATTGATACGTATTACAAGGGACTATGTCATGCACATGCAGTCATTTTATATACAATTGAGCACATATTAATACATACTTGGTTTCATATACATGGACATATGGACAATGTTTTATAAGAATAGGATTATAGGTCTCCATATACATATACATTTAAGAAACATGTTCTAAAAATAAACATATAGATATACAACATTCTATATTAGTTGGTATAGATTCAAGGGGCATGATTCTAGTTCATGCACATACATAGTAACATAATAAAGTTGTTTATAAAATGGTTGTCATTCCCCTCCATAATTATTAGATATTTCATCATGATGGGGGTATGGACATGGTGCATTTTGTTTTGATCATGCATTATATTCTACATTTATTAAAACTACATAATCAAGCCTCTATACATGATGGGGGTATGAACATTTTTCATTCAGTTTTGATCATGAAATTTTATTTTTCAATTGAGTAAACACGATCAAATTAAAGTGAAAAATTATAGTTGAATCTATAAGCCATCTACAATGATTTATTTAATTTATTTGGGCAAACCTAACTTGATGATTCTCTCATTTACCTTTGTATTTATTTCTTTCCAGTGAAATTGACCTAATGGTTCTCTCTTTTTAATTCATAATTATTTAGGTCAGTACATTATGTAATTATCCCCATGTTCATGAGGGTTGGGCCATGTTTCCTTCCAAACCGAAGATACTACATAGTTACACAAGTTTGGGGAATGAATTACCCTAACCCTCTATGTGATTCAACAATGAAACATAATTATCCAATGTTTCAACAAGGAAACATCATATACAAAAATTTATGGGGCAACATGGTTACTCACATACATGTGTAATCCTTCCTTTCTCTTAATTTTTTTTTTTCAATTTTCAATTTTCAATTTCAAATTTCAGATTTCACATATGGATATTGACTACTCCATTTTAATTATAGGTTTGCATGGAGTAAAACATATATATTTGGAGCCATCATATCAAATACAAAATGTGTTTTACACACTTAGGTTAATTTTAATTTTTTAATCTATAAATTACATTAATATAATGAAAGGGGATAATTTTTAGATAGTAAAATTTGGTCTTCAATACTTGATAATGACAATCTTGACACACATTTACTACACATCACTTGAACACATAAACAAGGTCCTAATCTACTATTCTCTCACACTTGCATGATATATTTTGAGTCAAACCTTCTATTTTGATGTTATACACATAAAAAAACATCACTATTTATTTAAAACCTACTAAATATCTTGCATAAACATATATAGACCCTTAATTTAATTTACATGTACATAGGTTAATTTTACCAGATACAATCAATACCGCTAGTCGATAATGATCTGATCTGGTCAATTCCAAACTACTCATAGAAAACACTATTTTATAAAATCAAACCCATATTTTAGTTTAACCCATTATCCTAGCATCTCATTGGCATGAAAAATTATTTAATTGGATCCATATATGAACAAATCAATGTCTCATTCAAAAAATACTTGGAACTTATATGATATGCATCTATATACTATTGCACACTTAGACAATTTACCTTATTATTCTTAATTTGAAAATATATCACTAGGATTAGTCACAATCCAAGTTTTAATAACTCAAAATCCAAGTGAAAACAATCATTTCCAAGTTATAAACCCATATAATTAGTTGCATACATATAACAAAGGAATATAATTGCACAATCACACTAGGTGGGAAAACTATGGTGACTTGATTTTACTCTTTGGATTATTGGATATGTAGGAAATATTAAATAATTAGATGGAGTTTATTGGGGTTAGATCAAATCATCACACTTCTCTCATTTTTATAGGTTTCTATCCCTTAAAATCACACCTAGAGTTTTAATGAAAGGGGGGATGCTTTCTAGAGGTGTGCACATCATCAAGGTTAAAGATAAAAAACTTAGATAAATAAAATGAATTCATAATTGAGGGTATAGGCACTTTTATCTACTTACACATAGGTCAATAGTGACCAACAAGTCAGGATTGGCTAGTGATATTAACCTGATCCTATAGAACCAACCCAGTGTAAAAAATAAATTAGTTCTAAAACCAAATGAACCATAGGCCTACCTATCTCTAATTTTCACTTAATAAAATTACAATTATATATTTAACCATAAAATCTAAGTATCATTATCTCTTTAATAGTTTATACATTTAGCATATATCCTTGCCAAATTAGGAGAATCAATCTCAATAGCTTACATTCAAATGTATTCTTGTATGCCATATATATTGATTTGAATTACATTTAAAAATTACATAGTAATTATATTAATATCACCCATTAACACAAAATAGGGTAAAATAACTCTTCCAATCCTTCATCATAATAGATATAAAGGCAATAAATAAGATGTCAATCCCATACCACTTCTCATATAATGAAATAATAAAAAATAACACCTAATAAATATAATAAAAAGTGGTTGATTAATAAATGAACAAATCTAGGCTGACAAAGAGAAATTAAATCATTCATTAACATTAAAACATTTTCATTTTCACATTACTAATTAAAATATATATTTTATTAGTAACATAATGAGGCATCATAATAGAAGATAATGTTTCACACATTATAAACTGAATCATCAATTTATTTAGCACTCATAACCCTTTATTACAGTAAATACACATATGAAATGTCCCCTTAGCCTAGTTAAATGCAATGGATTTGTTTTTGAAATTTAATTGTATCCATTTATCAATATCACATTTTGGTAAACCCATTCTCTCTTGTACCCCTTCTAGGTTTAGATTTTGTTCAATATTATGATATATTTTCACCAATAATGAACAATGAGGTGTACTTGAGTGTAATTATCTATAAATTGACCAAATATTTCACCAAGAATTACTAATTGAACCAAGTTATCACTAATTAAGGGTGTGAGAACTAGATTGACCAAAATTTGTAATAAGAAAGGTTAATTGTGACCAACAATTACTAATTAGGGGATTAGTTGAGATTAGTTGAAAGAGGTGTGAGAACTAGATTGACCAACATTTGTAATAAGAAAGGTTAATTGTGACCAACAATTACTAATTAGGGGTAATTAGTTGAGATTAGTTGAAAGAAACCAACACTTGTAATAAGGGTGAATTGGGAAAAAAAATGACCAATTAAGGTCTATTAAGATTTTGATTATCCCTAAATAAGTTAGATTTTATGTTACTAAGGGATAATTATGACCGATTATGGAAACTTAGATGTGATTATCCCAAATTCAACTAGTTTAACTGAAATAATAAGGGATAATTTGGATTAATAATATATAATTAAGGTTAATTAAGGGTGAAATTATTCCAAAATTTACTAGAGAACATAGTGTGTATGAACATAGATCATAGAGTAATATGTTTTAGTGAAAATCACAATGTGGTTTTAGTATAATGATATGCTCTATTTTTTGAAAACACATGTGCACCATAGTGTGTATTAGAGATCATAAATTAATAGTTTTATTTTATAAATATGCTTTCAGTATGTTTGAGAGAGTTTTATATCTATAGGAGCTATAAAGAAGAATATAGGTTTTTTAGAATCCCTTCATATTTAAAACCAACATAATTTATGGGTTTAATATTTGAATATTTTAGGGAAATAATATATTCAGAGTTGTTAAAGTTTAATATTTAATACATGTTAAAGGCCTCTAAATCATGTGATTTTGAATATGCAGTTGCATTCATTAATTTATATCACACCTAAATAGGGCCTTAGTTTGTCAAATTTAGTCCAATAAAAACTAAGAACATTAAATAAGGACAATTAGGTGTTATTTTTGTGTGTGTATTCATATATTGGCATTCATTGTTATAATTTATCTTAATTAGGGCCTTGGTAGTCAAATTACGTAAAATAACAACATATACAAATAAAACAATAATAAAAAAGAGTCAATCGTGTGCATGTATCCCAAAATAAACCAATCACTCCTTAGTAAGACATTATTTTGTAATTTTTTTAATATGATATAAATCTATAAAGACATAAAAAAGATAAAAAAAAGACAATTACATGTGTGTAGAACCATATATCAACCTTAATTATTATAATTGCCCTATTTGTGGCCTTGATTTTTCAAATTCGATCTAATGACAACTAAGAACATTGAATAATGACCTAAAAACACTAAAAAAGTGTCAATTTTGTACACATATCCCAAAATATTTGTACATTACCATGATTTATCCTACACAGGGCATTAATTTGTCATTTTCAATATAATGATCATCTAGTAACATAAAAAAATGACATATGGCAATCAATTATGACCAATAATGATAAGCAAGGTTAAATGTATGCATGTAATGCCAAATCAAACTTTATTTCTTTTCCAATCCCACCCAATGAACTATAATTAATAATTATTGGTCCTAATTATCACTTATTAGCTCAAATATTGGTCAATTTTAGGATAATCATGCCCTTCATTGACCTTAACTGATCATTACTGATTGAAATCAACACTTATTAGTTAAAATGTTAGTCTATTTTGGGATAATTACATCCTATTGATTGTAATTGATCATCAATGATAAAAATTAGCCCTTATTATGGATGTAATCATACCTAACCAAGTTTAAATTTTCCTTATTGGTCACAATTATCCCTTGTTAGTATAAGAGTTTATTGATTTAGGAATAATCTCACCTAGTCAATTCTAATTAATCATTTTTATTTCTATTATCCCTTTTTAATCAAAATTTAGTTGATATATGACTAATAACACCTATTTAGCCCTAATTGGTCATTATTGTTCATAATTAGTACTTATTAATGTAAACATTGGTTAATTTTGGGTTGATTACACCCTTTATTAATGTTAACTAGTTGTAATTAGCCCTTGTTTGTATAATATCTTTTATATTTATAGATGATCACACCTAATCAACCATTATTAGTAATAATTATCCCTAATTAATGTAAGAATTGGTGGATTTATAGTTAATTTCACATTTGATTAAATTTAATTGGTATTAGTTGGTGGTGATTAGCCTTGTTAGTAAAACATTAGTTGATTTATGGATAAAAACATCCAATTGGCCATAATTATTCATTAATAGGTGAAATTATAATGACATTTGATGAAAACATTGAAAAATGAAAGTTCTAACTACTTCTCCCAACAATGAAATATCACATGATTAGGTTCAACTCAATTACAGTAATCATTTTAACCAATCACATGATTAAATTTCCCTTATCATGCCATATATCTCACTTAAAAACTTTGGAACATAGTGTTATATTTAATTATTTTAATGATAAAAATATATTTAAGCCTCAATCTAAAAAGGCATTTCTAAAAATATATGTTTGGTTACAACTCATAGAGATCTAAAGCCACTCTCAAAATTTTATTTATAAAATAAACTAAAATTATATGAAAATAAAATTTCATTATATAAAATATAAATATATAATTAAATATTTATTTTATAAATATATAAATTATTAAACCTTGTGCACAATTCAGATACTAAAATATGGTATTAAATACTTGGTTAGGTATGTCTTAACTTACATTTACCTAACATGACTTATGTGTACACATGAATTTTACATCCTCTTCTCTCACATCCACATGCTTTCCATAAGTTTTACCTTCCCAAGTTGTTATCTGTCACATACATGAATTCCATAGTCTATGCCTACCCTTCTTAAAATCAATACTTAAACTATCTCTAGATCATCATATTAGTATTCTATCTTTTTGGACAAGTCCATCAAAATAAGATGCCTACATAATTTTTTAGGCATACAAATTTGATGAATGGGTTCTTATGCCAAGAATCAATTATTTTTTAAATTCAAGTTATATTCATAGGTTGAACTATATGTTTCACATGTCAGTGTCATAAGAAAGTACCTAAAGAATCCCATATAAATACACAATAGTCTAATTAACCCATCAGTCAAAATAATCAAGTCCTAGCCTAATTTTAAAACACTCAATCCAAGCTAAATTTTCTATTTTCCAAATATAAAAAGCTATATCATAGGTTTCATCATTAAATGTTACAAATTTCACACATACACATAATAGAGAGAAAGACACGTGGTCTAAATTCCCTCTTTAGAGTAATGGATATGCAGGAAACACTTAGCCACCTATTGTAGAGTGTTTGGGGTTAGCTTAACACATTATTATTCCCATTTTTTAGGCCTAAACCTAGTGCTAAAAGTGGGCCTAAGGTTTCTATATACAACTAAAATCAGACAATTTATGTCAATTTTTATTATCTACTAACATCATCCTAAAGTTTCTAATCATTTCTTCTATTCTAACTAACATTCCTAGTCTATCACTATCCTCCCTTTGATCAATTAACCTTTTCTTCTATTATCACATTTTATCCCAAAAAATTCACATCATTTCCCATTTTTAATTAACCTTTATTAATTAACCTAATATGTTTATAATGGAAAATCCCATAGCTATTGGAAATTCCTATTTTATAAATCCATAAATTCATAATTTACTTATCACATAATAATTTTACAATTAAAAATTCATAAAATATTCCTCTTTCCCAAGGAAATTAAATTGAATTAGACAGTATGTGATCAAGGTTTATGACAAACTCTTACATTTCTTTCCACACTCAATCCCTTCTTCTACACTCCATCTCTCCCTCTTACACAATCTGTCTCCCTCATTTATGAGGATGGAAGAATGATCCTCATCCATTGGCATTCCATTTTATCCAAAGGTCCACATTCATCATCCAAGTCTATAAAGTGGAGGGCTTCCTCCTCATTCAAAATAGTCCTGATAATATAGTGAAGCTATACCATTTTAGAGAGTCATTCATACATTAGACACATCACTTATATAATCAATTGTCCATTATAAACAAAAGATTGTTGTGCTAAACTTATCCTACCAAATCTAGAAGAAAATCTTCACCACATTATTCAATTTCTCATCAAATTATGCATAGCGCAAGGGGATATATCATCTAAATAACTTCATGACATTTCCAAATACCTCAAGATTTATATTATATCCAATCCAAACTTGAATTATAGAAAGAAGGAGAAATATAAAAGGGAAGGTATAATGGTTTTATTTTTCTTCCATTTAGTTTGTTTATCTCTTTCTTGACCTTGCTCAAACTAAGGACATGTGCCTAAAATGTAATATTTTTTACTGTTTTGTCTAATTTTTATGCTAAAAAAAAACTAAGCCCCTTTGTAATTATGTGATCACAATTTCACATATAATGAAACAAGTTTTTGGATATTGCACAAATAACTAGCCCTTAATATTGAACATAGAGATATATTACAAGTAGGCACAATGACTTGTGCTGAAACAAATAGGTAAAATCATCCTAGATGAACTTTACAAGTTAAATAAATTAAATTTTTTCAATAGTGTCTTGATATTTATGATTATATTTAGGCACATCAAAATACCTAGTTCCTAATCTCAATAAATATTAAACAAATTTCTAGTCTTTTGTACCACCTACAACTAGTCTCAAACCTACACATAAAAAACATGTTGAGTGTCTTAATCCCTTAGTAATTTACTTATTAAGTAATTTTAATTGATCAAATCATATTATTCTTTTTTACATTCATTTTTATATGATATTTTAATACATGAAATGATATGAATTAATTCCTTAGTTTTATCTTGTTAGGATCACATAATAAAAAATAAGATAAAACATATAGGTGAACCCACATATTTTATATAACATAACAAAACCATAGTTTTTCCCATAGGGTTTCATACTTATTTCTAGGATTTTATATTTATTCATGTAAATCTATTTTTTATACTTGATTTCAAATTTTGCTTCAAAAATTTTATACAAATATAATGGATATATGTAGTTTTTATTTTCTAACTCAAGCTATTATTTTAATCATTACATGTATTTTCATTTACTACATAAAATTTATAACCATTATGTAAATTCATGGGTCAAATATTTATACAATAATAAGGCCAAAATTGATAATGAATACTATTTAGCCTTTCTTAATTCATATTTTTGTAATATTCAGTTTGTGTTGCTTCTTATTACCACTAGGCACCAAAATATATACATGATCATATTATTCTTCCTCCTTATTTACCTCAAGTATTTATTATCCACCATCCCACCCCCATTAATATTCCAAGTCTTATTTTATATTGTCTGGTCCACATTATCATTACTAGAAGAAGTAGGTGCCCACCATATGTGGTAGAATGAATATATTAAACATGTTCCTCATCATCTCCCTGCACCTTTCATAATGCCATCCAATTGAACCAAATGGTATGCTATCATTTATAAACTTAAAACTACCTATACTAATATTTATATACTTATATTACTAAAGAGGTAAATTATTTATAGGGACATCTTATATGAGGCATTGCATGAAACACTCTTCCATTTTAACTCAATTATAAATGCATTAAAGGATATAAAATAATTCATTTCCTTTGAAAAATAAGAATTACCTACCAAATACATAATAAAGAAAAATATTCCATTTTTCATTCAAGAACAAATTAAAATAAAGTAGTCAAATGTTTTTTGATGGATAATGGATCAGGATTGGATAGTCACAGCATAAATTTCTTACAAAAATTGGGTACCAATATGGATACTATCCAAAAATCAAATCAAATCCTAAGAATATTTGATAGCATTCTAGATCAATTACTTATATCAATATCATTGGATGTGAAAGTAGGAGTTAAGATATTGTATACTCTATTTTAAGTAATGCCTAATAATATACAGTACAATTTTATTTTGGAGAAACATTGGATGTATGATATGGAAGAAATACCATCTACATAACATAGGTGTGTGAAGCTCATGCACAATATCTATTTGTATAAGTGGCCCATAGATAATGATCTTTTTAAAATATTGTAAAATGATGCAAACTAATAATGAGGATAATTTACTCTCAGATCCTATGTAGTATCCTATAGTAATTCCATCACAATCTAATCCATTTAGATAAAATACATATATATGAAATTAGAGAATAAAGTAAAGTAAATGATAAGGAAAAAAAAAGAGATAACCAAAAGCTAATTTATAGAAAAAGAGACAATTCTAGATCTTCCCTAGGTTGTCAATGGAGAAAATCTAAATTACATAGTCATATATTATTAAAATATTGATGATGATAAACATGATATATAAGATAATATAGATGATAGTTCATGCAAGCCAAATTTCAATCCGACTAATTTAGATGAGAATTTGTCTCATAATATATTTACACTTATCAGTCTAGGAGAGTATTTGGATACTACATTTGCACCTATTAGTCAGTGGGTGGAGTTTATGGATACAAAAAATTCCAAAATTTTACAATTAATAGGTATTTTTAATAAATGAAACACCATAATACAGATTATACTTGATAAATACTTGATTCCATTACAATTATTAGACATAGAGATTTGAGATGTCTATCACATTAAGAAGGAAAAATATATTGTGATTACTATCAAATAAATAGACATAAAACAAAAAATTGTATAATATTGTAGTAGAAAATTTAAAAGTAAAAGATTGAAGGGATCATTAAGGTCATTGAAATAAAACAATAAAAATCATTACCAAGTTCTAATAGAACTCAATACATAGATACAATGCATAAAAGTTAGAAACATCCATGACAATAAATATTGACTATTAAAACATATATTGAGGGTGCCTATCGATGATAGATTCATATTGATGAAAGAGAACACACCAAAATATATATTCTTACATTCTTATGATAGTTGGGACATCAAATTTATGAATTACAACAAAATCTATATTAGGAAGAATCACTTGGACATATTACTCCACCAATTTATTGTGGGCCAAAGGTTGTTGATATATACATATGGGTGATTCCCTCTACCATCCAAATTGACATTTAAATAGGATAAAAATGGTTACAATTGATTATTTTGACTTTACAAGTGACCCCCTTTAGGCAGAAGATTGGTCGAGACCATAAAAAGAGTTGTGCACCTGTGGGATCCTAGACACTCAAGCAAAATATGCACAAACATTCTCTATTTGTGCCCATGCCCAAGACAATTAAACATAGGTCTATGCAGTAAAAAAAAGTAATGATTTATGCCCACTAGGAGTTATTATTGCACACCCCAACATAATATTCTTTGGCACACAACATAAGAGGCATACATGTTTAAATATGTAGGGTGCCAAGGTCCTAGATGGTCTAGTAAAAGAAACATGTAGGGAGTAGTTATTAATCATGTGGTACACACCTAAAAATTTCAATATTTGTGTGTGCTATTACTCAATGGCTCCCATGCCTATCTATAAAAATCCCATACCAATGTATAAAATCCTACATCTACACCCTATTTTTGCATCAAGTGCAATCTGAAGTCACACACTACATTGCAATGAACTCGGTATCCAAATAAATCTCACATGTACCTTAACATAAGGGTAATTCTAAGTTAAATGTGTGTACACAATTCCATGCAAACAAAGGATAATAGAAATAAATGCACTTTAGATAATGATGTGGTAAGATAAAAGGGAGATTGTGTAGTAAGTGACAAGTAGTGGCATGGTATAAAGAGATAGTTTGGAAAGCATTTGAGTAGAACCCAAGGCATTGTCAGAATGAATAAATACATAAATAAATACCAGACATCAGGATACAATTACATGACATCCTCTAACCATGTTAGAGAAACCTTCCATTCTTCTATACACACATGTACCTTGATGAAATCCTACAATCAACTCCCGTATTTGATTCACTTGCTTGAATTTAAAAATCATGGATGAAAAAATGCAAAGGAATTAAAAGTTGCATCTACTGATCCAAGTGGCATATTAATTTTAAAAGGCTTATTTACTATAAATGCCTATTTTTTTATTGTAAAAAGGGTCATACATTTTAACAACATTATGATACTAAAATTTGCCCTCTAAGAGCACTTGTATTAACTAAATATTACAAGTTAATGGGAATTAAGTTCACCTCTCTTTGTTATTCTTATGCTCTATGTGTTACTTGTGTTTGTTTATCTTTATCTATGGGTAATATTCACCCCTCTCATCAAAATCCATTATTATCACCTCATTGTAGAATTTGGTACTCATTTGTAGGTTGTATCCTATGCACATTCAGATCTATGTATACATAATTCATTGATTAATGGACATCTTTTCTAATGTTGTGTTGTATTTATTCACCTCTATATGAAATAGTGATGCATTTAGAGTTACCTTGGAAGAGTCTATGTGGAAACATCTTATCTTTAAATGGTTGTAGTGTTTTTATGGTAGTTTAAGTGATCTCTCTATTCTAGGCGCATCACCTTTTAATTTTAGTACTCTCTTACCTCCTCCCTCTCTTTTCTCACAAGATTTTAGGTTTAGATTAGTGGTATGTTACCTTTATGTTCTTTAGGCCTATGCACTGGTCTTAAATAAGGTGCTCTTAGAATAGAAGGAATATGACCTACTCTAAAGGCTTGTCTTAAGAGCACAAGGGTTCCACACCTTAGGGACATTCTCATTATTTCAATGAGATAACTGATGTTTGGTCCCTAGCTCTAAATATTCTTTCCCCCCACCTAAGGCATTCATGCTCAACATCCTAACATAAAATAGCCCTGCATCATAGAACATCTACGAGTGCACATGTGAATAGTTTTTGGCATGCTAATGGGACTTTTTTGAGTAAAAGTTAAGGGATTGGTGTTACCGTTAGTTAAAAACTTTAGTAGACACTCGATAGAAGCACCTGGTGACTCTAATAAATTCTAGTTCATAGGCATTAGTACCCTATTTACATGATAAGATGAACAAGGTCATCTGTTACAGGAATTAATTTCCATTTCATTGAGCTTCTATCATCCTTCAAAAGAAGAAGAGAAAGAGCATCCTTGTCTCATATCAAAAGTAGTCATTTGAGTTGGTCATCCCCTAGAACTCAATCTACACATCCATTTGGAGGGTTCCCCATGACTATAGGAGGCCTATTTCCAATCCTATTCATAGTTGTACCAAAGAACCAAGTGTTCATACCCTTTAATGGGGGTAGTCCATTAGCCCTTGCATAGTATGATGACATTATGATGGTAGCCCTCAAAAGCTTATCATATTTCATGGGAGAAAATGAAACTCTCCCTATAGAACATATTCAAGATATCATAAACATCTATTCAGTACACCATGTCATTGAAGATAATGTTGTAGTCAGACTACTTGCTTCTTCCTTCAAAATTAAATCCCTCTAGTGGTATCAAGGCCTAAGACCAAATTATATTCACAACTGGGATGAACTTGGGAAAGAATTATGTAATGAGATCAAATATTGAAGTGATCACATGTCCTTGATAGAGTAGCTCTTAACCATAAAGTGATCCTCACATGAGATGATGGTTGACTTCAACTTCAAATTCCAAAAATTTTGGGATAAAATCCCACCCTTGTGTAAGTCATCTCCCAATACTACATTTTTATATTTTCTAAAGGCTCTTAACAATAATATAGTAGTGATGATTTAGTCTATGAGAGATGAAATACTCCTTGATGCCTATGAAGTCACTGTGCACTCAAAAAATTATTTGATCCAAGTAAGAAAGATTAAACCTAGACCCCTTATGCCTATATTTGCATACCCTCTCCCTAGACAAGCAGATGCACAACCTATATTAGTCCTTATTCCCACTAGATTTATCCCACCTACCTCATCTACATTTCCTTCTAATGAGTTGCATGAAGTGAAAATGTTATTACAAAGTTTTGGGAATGAACTTGTTGCTCTAAAAAGGTAACAACTGCAGTATCCTAGATCCCACCAACCTTTTGTTCAATAATACCAATCAGATAGACCTCGTCAATATGGTGTGTAAGCATAAAATTAAATCAAATATAATAAAGTGCCTTATGCACAAAATATTGATTCTAATAGTGCCTCTAAAGCCATTGTCTCAATACAAAATAATCTAGTGCAAGATTCTAAATGGTGCTTTCCATGTAGCCAATCGTATGACCAGTCTATATGTGCAGATAGAGTCTTGAATAAAGCACTCATGGTGTAAATTTTACCTCAATATCAAGATCAAATGAGTGGTGCAACTCCACATAAAGGATGGATTTAGGTGTCAACTCAGTAACAAGATGGGTTTGCTCTCATCACTTGGTAGGAAGATGAATTCAACTATGTAAATTAGGGTAGTGTGCCTAGTAAAAGGAGTACTCCGATTGATTTAAATAAAAGATTCAAAAGGAGGGACATAAAATAAGCCATACCAACTACAATTCCCTTACCTTCAGTACCCTAAGTCACTTGTGTAGGTACACAATCCAAGGTGCATGTTTAACCCTTGTACCTAGAGAAGGATGCACATAAGGAAGGACTGACCCAATCAAATACACCCATACTAGAGGATCCGATCCCAAAGCCACAATAAAAGGGACCTCAAGTTCCATTCAACATAGTAGAAAAAATGAAGAGAGCATACCTCAATGTAACTATGTGGGACGTGCTTACTATTTTGTCTCAATGAAATTTACTACAAAATGTGCTAAAAGGCTTTCAGGAGTGTAAGGCACCCCAAATCTCACCTTCCACCTCTAAAATCTTATGCCAACCAAAATAAGAAGCACATATGCAAAATAATAGTAAACTAACCCCATTATATGTCTCCTTAATTATCAGCCAACATCTAGTACATAATTACATGATTGACTTAGGTGTAAGTAGATCAGTATTACCCAAGAGGATTATGAACATGTTTGGAATTATATATTCCCATATATAAAAAGGAGTGGTCTAGCTTGATGGCATAACAATCATAACTATAAGCATCATCAAAGACTTAAATCTAACACTGCATGCATGCCCAAGTCTTTCTATCATACAAGATACCATAGTCATTGACATACCTTGCTACTTCACCATATAATTATCATTAGACTTCATGGAAAATATAGGTGGTTATTTGTCTTAAAATTGGTTGCATATGCTTCTTAGAACTAGATATGGGACCAAATTTACCATCAAGGTAGAGCCCATATTTAGAAGTCATGTTTAACCATACTCTCCTAGCTAGTTAAGCAAAACTATACTATGTTTGATCAAGAACAAAATCTAATTCTTGATGAATCCATAACATCACTGGATGAGATCCTAAATTACCTATTCAATAATTGGTGCATGAGAACTTTAAGAATGATCTGTATGAAAATGCAAAAATAGGGCTAGGTACATACTAATCACGGAAGAATATTCCATGCTCTATGAACTAATGAAGGTGCATGAGAACCCTAAAGGTACATGCAATTATACTTTTATGGTTTCAATAGTTAGAATGGTATAGGATTTGGTGTCATGTTTGTCTTACCCCAAAGGTAAAAATACTTCCATTCCTTTAGATTGAAGATCTCTTGCATGACCAATATTATATAATATGAGGTACTAATCTAGGGTCTATAGCTTGCATAGAAGAAAGGAATCAAGGTGTTACAAGCATTGGATGGTAATGAAATGGTTGTCAACTAGGTTACAACATAGAGAATGACCAATAATATCTTGATGAAAGCATATAATCATAGGGTGTGGGACACGATTGAAGGTTTCAATGTGTTCAATATCATTTCCATACCAAAATCATATAATGTTAATATAGATAGACTCACAACCATAGGTGCACATTATGAAATTCCACATGATATGATGGAGTCTAATCAATTCGTTAAACTCATTGTTAGATTGACAATCCCCAAAAACATGGAGAATTAATAGGCATTCAAAAACAATAAGCATGTCATTAGTTTCCTATAGAATGAGGTAGAGTTTTGCACTAGGAACCAACCACAACTTCAAGAATAATATAAAGATCAAGTTATTTGATTGAAGGGAAATAATTTGAACACTAAGATAGTCACCCTAGAAAGCATCTTCAATTTTGATGACCAATTCAAGAAAGAAAAGTGAATCATGATAGTGAAAGAGGAAATCTCTACACATATAACCATTTTAGAGGGGAAAACCTTAAAAGCTAGAAAGGTATACTCCCCACTAGAAATTGATAACTTTATTAAACTCAATATAAGGTATGATGATATCTTTGTATGGAGATATAAGGATTATTAGAGGCTTTGATGTAGGCCTAACACAAAACAAAATCAATATCAACCCTAATGTACAACTTGTGTGCCAAAATTAAAGGCTTGTTAATCCAAAACTCTAACCTTTCATGTAGAAGGAGCTCTTAAAGCCCATTGAGGCTAGTATAATACTTCCAATCAAACATTCTTCATGGGTTACCAACCTGGTCCTAGTATGGAAAAATAATAGGGAAATACATCTATGTGTGTATTTTAGGGATCTGAACAAGGCTTCCCTTAAAGATCACTACCCTCTCCCACCAATGGAACAAATCTTGTAAACAGTGATAGGTGCAGAAAGATTTTCATTGTTGGATGGTTACTCAAGTTACAACCAAATCCTCATGAAAGAATGTGATTATTATAAAACCATGTTCACCACTAAGTGAAGAAACTTTACATATCATTGCTTTCCTTTTAATTTAATAAACATAGGCACAACTTTCTAGAGTTCTATGAATATAACATTCAAGTAACTCATCAACAAGGTCAGCTTTGTTTACCTAGATGCCATAACTATTTTTTATAAATGTAATGAAGATCATTTGAATCATGTAGAGCACCTATTTCAAAGGTGTCAAGAGTTCATAATCTCTCTGAATCCTAAAACTTGCATCTTTTCAGTCCATAAAGGTTCCCTCCTAGGGCACATCATTTCTAAGGAAGGAGTCAAGGCCATCTCATCTCTCACCCTTCTAAGACACAAGAAGAGTATCTAGAGCTTCTTAGGGAGAATCAAATTTGTTAGAAGATTCATGTCTGGATTCACCATCCTAACCAAGCCCCTCAATATGACGTTTAAGAATAATACTGCATTCAGTTAGACTCTTGAGGGAAAGGAAAATTTTGAGGCCGTCAAACATGACATAGTTCAATATCCCACTTTGATCGATCCCAATTATAGGAAGAATTTTATCCTTTATGCTTTTGGTAGAGTTGAGGGCATCTTAGCTATCCGTACATAGCAGAACAAGGATCATTTGGAGTAGCCAATTGCCTTCTTCAACAAGGAGCTGAAGGACTATGACCTATGCTATAGTTTCATGGAAAAACACACCCATATAGTTGTGAGAATGCTCAATAATTTTAGACATATGTTCTTCAAAAAAAAAATCCAACTCATGGTTATACTTGTAAGCATCAACAAGTTCCTAATTAGCAAGGAAATCAATGAGAAGAGAGTTGGTTGGGTCATAAAGGTGATGGAGTATGATGTAGACATCCAAGTCATCCAGTTCAAGGAAAGGGACTCTATGAGCAGCTAGTTGAGGTAGTAAAACTAGAGGATGACATAGTCTTAGTATCGCATGAAAGAGAACACATTAAATAAAAAACCATGACTGATTGGGCATAAGATATGAGAATCTTCCTTTAGCATAATATGTATCCTACTAGCCTTGATAAAGCAAGGTACAAACACTTTATACTCTAGGCCATTCCCTAGATACTTGTAAGTGGTACACTATTCCAAAAGGATCTCAATGCAATCCTCTTAAGTTATATGGAATCTGATCAAGCAAGTATAATTATTTAATAATTCCATGATATCATTATAGCGGGATGTTATTCACCTAAGACCATTGCTTCAAAAATCATGCAAGCTATCTATTATTATCCAACTCTATTCAGAGTTGCACATGCATACATGTGATACTAAAAGAAATACACCTTTTTTATAGGTAAATAGAGGCTATCAACCTTACCATTGCACTTAATACAAGCTGATCAATGCTTTGCATAGTGGGCCTAGATTTCATAGGCATGATCAACCCACCATCAAGTGATGGGCACAAATAGATTCTCATGGCCATGGATTATTTCACTAGGTATACAAAAGTGATTGTACCTAAAGAGGCCAATAAGACATCCATCTTAAACTTCTATGAAGGCTTCATTACCAGATTTAATGTTACAACCACCATTATCTCTGATAATGCATTAGCTTTTTTTAGAACTAGGATCAATGAATGGGCCATGAAACACATGTACCTAAGAACCTCATCAAGTTATTTCCATCAAGGTAATGGTCTAGCCAAGTCCATGAATAAAAACTTGACTTGTATCATAAAAAGGACCCTAGAAGATAATTATGGCATCTTAAGCTCAAAACCACCCTTTGCGCCGATTAAATCAAACCCAAGAAAGTGTTTGGGAATTTTCCATTCATGCTTGTTTATGGAAGAGAGGCCAAATTACCCATATCTCTCAAATTACCTTATTTGTAAATTGTGCATCAATTGGAATTTCTTGAAATCGATCCCCTTATGGTGAGGTTCATGGAGTTAATTGAGCTCAAAGAAACTAGAGTGCAAGCTACACACACCATGGAGCTCCAACAGGCACAAACCAAGAAGTTTTTTCATAAAAAGGCCACTAGTAGAGATTTATAGGAGGGAGATTTATTTTTCAAATGGGATGTAGATAGAGTAAAGTCTAAAAGACATACTAATTTCAATGTAATATAGAGTGGTCCATATATAATAACTAGTTACAAGCAATCTAATGCCTTCCAACTTATGAGATTCAACGGAAAAAAAGATCTATCTATCCTGGTTAATGGGATTCATCTCAAGCACTATCCCCATTGATTTTGCATATATTATAAATAATTAGATTAGGTGTTTCTATTTCCCTAAAATGCTTTGTACACCTTGTATTAGAATAGTTTCATTTCCTTTAAGTGTTTATGCACCTTGTTTCTCTTAGATTAGGTTTTTTCCTCTAAGTGATTTTGGGATAGGTTATATGTTTTGCCAAGAGCATCTTAATTCACTCGAGAGTCATAAATACATAGTTAGTACATTCATAGGCATGAGGATCATAAATCCCAAAAGACTTCGTGCCTAATGGATCATCTCAAGGGATATTGGATTATTGCTTAGCAAGCAAGTAGCCCATAGATGTTACCAAAAGTGTTGACTTTACAAGTCACCCCCAATAGGCATAGGACTGATTGAGACCATAAGAATATTTACACACCTAGAGGATCCTAGGCACTCAAGTAAAATGTGCACATGCATTCTATATCCATGATCACACCCAAGATGGTTAAGTGCATGTATGTGCAATAATAAAGTAATGATTCATTCCCACCAGGAGTTCTTAATGTGTACCTCAGTATAGGATTCTTTGATGCACAACACAAGAGGTTCAAAATTTCAAATATGAAAGGTCCCAAGGTCTCAGATGGCCAAGTAAAAGAAGTGCATATAGAATAGTTATAAATCATGAGGTATGCACCTAAGACATTCAATCTTTATGTGCACTCTTATTCAAGGGCTCTTATGCCTATCTATCAAATTCATGTGCTAATGCGCATAATCCTACATCCACACCCTACTCCTACTCTAAGTGTAATCTAAATTTATGCAATACTCTCATTGTGAACTTGATGTCCAAATAACTCTCATGCATACCTTGTCATAAGGGTAATTATGAATTAAGGGTGCATGCATAGTTTCATGCACATGAAGGATTACATGTCAGAAGATAAAAGGGAGCTTGCATAGTAAGTGTCAAGTAGTAGCATGATATAAAAAGGTAATTTTGAAAGTAATTGAGTGGAACCCAAGGCATTATTAGAATGAATAAATTTGTAGCAGTTACTAGACATTGGGATACAAGTGCACACCTCTTATGATCATGTCATGGAAACATTTGATTCCTCTACACACATATACCTTGATAGAATCCTATAATCAACTCCCATATTCAATTCACTTTCCTAAATTCAAGAAACATGGATTTAAAACTGCAAAGGAATTAAAATTTGCATCTACCACTCTAAGTGGTATATTAATTGTAAAAGGCTTGTTCACCATAAAATTCTAGTTTTTAATTATAAAAAAGTTTCAAACATTTTAGCAACCTAATGCTACTAAAATTTTCCCTCAAAGAGCACTTGTAATAGATAAATATTTCAAGTTATTAGGAATTATGTTCACTTCTCTTTGTTATTCTTATGCTTTATGTGCTACTTGTGTTTGTTGATCTTTGTCTATGGGTAATATTTTCCCCTCTCATCATCATCAATTCTCAGCACCTTAGCATGGAATTTAGTGCTCATTTGAAGGTTATATCATGTGCACATTTAGGTCTTTATAAACATTGTCCATGGATTGATTAACATCCCTCTCAGTATTGTATTTCATTCTTTTTACCTCTCTATAAAATACTGATGTGTTTAGTGTAACCCTAATAAAGTTTGTGTGGAAACATCTTATCCTTAAATGGTTGTAGTGTGTTTATGGTAGTACAAGTGCTCACTCTATTCTAGGTGCATCACCCTTTACTTTCAATACTCTCTTACCTCCTCCCTCTCTTTTTCCTCAAGATTTAGGTTTAGAATAGCAGTAGATTATCTTTATATTCCTTAGGCTTGCACACTGGTCTTAAACTAGGTGCTCTTAGAATAGAAGGAATTTAGCCTACTCTAGAGGCTCATCTCAAGGAGTGTAAGGGTCCCATGCCTTGGGGATGTTCCATTCATTATGAAAAGATAAATGATGTTCGTATTCATCACTGAGTGATAATACTTCTGCTCCTAGTGTTGAATATTCTTGCCCCCCATGTAAGGCATTCATGCTCAACATCCCACCATAAAATAGCCTTATGCTGGATAACATCCATGGGTGCATGTTTTGAATGACAATAGATTCAATTTATAATGGATAAAATAAATTATCACATAACCTTCTTACAAGAAGGAAATATAATCAATATTTAACATGATGGTAAATGATGACAATAATAAAATAAAAAAAAACTTCAAGGATAACTATGAAAATAAAACATGAACAATCAAATATAATGGAGGAGAATTCAATGCATTTAAAATATATTCAAAAAAGTGTCATGGTAAAGTAAAAATGAAGTGACATAAACCAGTTTTAATACTATGATGACATAAAGAAGTCAAAATATAAAGAAATCAAAATATTCCAAACATAAAGAAGTAGAACCTGAGCATGTCATGTTTTCTAGTTCAAATTATTCATTTATGTTATATATCACATGATTGGTAGATTACATATTATCTTACATAAAAACATGCATTCATGGTATATATGAGTGTGATATAACACATATAGGTTACACATGATACATTGATGCATAGATGCATGACATTTTTATACACAAGGGTCATGCCAATGTTGGGGGAATCTCTTTCTATAGGTTACGTTGTTATAGGTTATATCATTTTATGACCTTTCAATTTACCTTTCTATGTTACATTAATATATTAAACATGAATTTCTCTTATATTTATTTATAGTGCCACCTTTCATGGATATGCTACTTATCTATGATGTGACATTGATATTGATTGATAATGTAGACTAGTTTGACTTTTTCTATGCTTCATTGTTGTTATTTCATTTCATAAAATAATAATTTATCATAATTTATTCATTAATTTACCTTCATTTTTTTATTTAGTGTATCATTGTATGCCTCTTTATTTATGCCTCTTGGACTTATGTGACATTGAGTGATATTGTGTGTGTGTTTTATTACATGCATCATGGCCATGACATCATGTCTTTATAAATGGATAAATCTATGATGTTATGTTGAATTTGTGGTGTCATTATTTATATCATTCACCTTCCTATTTTTATGTGGTTCCATGATTTATATCATGTAACTTTCCTATGTAGTTTTTATTCAGTGCTTATATCAATGATGATTATACAACATGCCTAAGTGTTATATTTATCTTAACGTGACACTTAAATGACTTGAAATATATATTTCATATATGATTAAATGATTTATTAATTGATATGATGACATATTATCTACATGTTAGCATATACATCTACATGATTACATATTTTTTTTCATAAAATGATGTTGTTAACTCTTTTATTTTGAGATGAGTAACTCAATCTACATTTCTCACCTAAAAAGTATGGAATATTAGTGGGATTGTCATAGATATACAATCTTGTATGAGCATAAAATTTAGATTTTGGGCACAAACTACATGGTTCAAAAACTTTAAATTGGTATAAATTATTAGCTTGAATCACAATATGGAATAGATATTTACATATTCAAAGTAAGTTTTGGGTGCATATCCAATGAATATGCACACATTTATAGGAAAAAAACTTATATTTTAAAAATTTGGGACAAAATGAGATATAAATGAATAACATTATATATCATGTTGTCATTTATTGGATTATATTATGGGGCAAGGACATAGTTTATGTGTATACACACTATTATAATTTTATGTAATTACATTAACAATAACCAAAAGCAAGTAGTTTGAATTTATAAGTTCATATACAAAATTTGATTCAATAGTTTGAGTAGTGTAGTTGAGGTTCAAAGAAAATAAATATCTATGAATTAATGTATGTGGCTCCAACCTTTCATCTTGAGGAGAAATACTACTTAAATGAATAATGTAGTTGAGTTTTAGTGATGCTAAATGACACAGACACTACTCCCTCTTTGGGAGGGTTAGGACATTTATTTTACCAACACATGGCCTTGAATTAGTATATATATTAGGGAATTATCATCCCTATTCATATTGTTTAATATAAAATATTATTTATGTAATTCTTCAACAAGAAAGCATCATTTCCAACATGGTATAGGTATACACAATTCACCCACTCAAAAGTGTATTCCTTCTTTACTCTTTAAGTTTCAAAAGTTTAAAGTTTCATTTCATATTTAATTTTCATATTAACATTAAATTTTACATGTTGATTATATGTCTTCTTAGATCAAACTTCACATTTAGAGCCTCATCCCAAATATACTGTGCTTTACACACTCTAACACATCTCTTTATCCTTTTAATCTACAATTGTATTCATTTCAGTACTAGAATAAAAGGGGGAAATTTTTAGATACTAAAACATGGTATTATAAAATTGGAAATTTTATTCTTGAATTACATTCAATTTACATGACTTGTGCATACACATGTATTTTACACACACTTATCTCACAACTACATGCTTTCTATGTGTACAACCTTCCCAAGTTGATATCAGACACCTATAGGGATTCTATAGTATGTGCATAAACTACTTAAAATAATAATTAGACTATATATAGATGATCATATCAATGTTATTGCCTTTCAGATGAATTTTTTAGACTCAAAATCCTACAAAATTTTACATGTGTCTAATATAATTAACATATCCATGTGCCAAACAATAATTTTTTTTTCAAATTTAAATTTTATTCATGGATATACCCATATGTTTCACATGTCAGTGGCATGAGAAAGTACCTAAAAATTCCAATATAAATACATAATATGTGTAATCACCTTAATTTGACACTTGAGTGCTAAGAATGCTACTTGAGATCACCTATCCCTAGTTTATCCCTAAACCTATCTTAAGGCCTACTTTCACACTTATCCAACCTTTGCGTGGGATACAAGCATCCCTAAACATCCCTAAATTATTCTTAAACCCTCATATTGATAACATATCCCTTAGTGCCTCATGTTATTCCACATGGGCACTAGCACCATAATAGGGATAGTAGCACCACATGGTGTTAATGTTCCAATGTTTTTGATACTATATTTTTCTCACCTTTTTCTACCAATAAATATCTTTTCAAATCTAAGACCACCTAGGGTCAGCCTAGACCTCTTTTAAAACCTGTACAAGAACCATAAAAATATATATACTTGAATTTAAGCCCTATAACCACTAGATGGAAATCAAATGCAAATTACACATACAAACTTATAACAAGTGTAAAATCAAGGTTATCAATCCCTATTATTCTCTACTTTTACATACAACCATCTACAACATTCTTAAGCTCAAATTACTCAAGTTTCTATTATCAATAATATTTGAAGCACTCAATCCAACATTCATACTATATTCACTTATACTTTCACTAGGACTTAAGTGGGGATAACTACATCATGATTAATCCATCTTTAGAGTATTAGTATGTAGGCAAATTTCATCACAAAAGGGTGTTGATGATGTTTATCCTACCCCACTTACAACATACTTTACTAAATTTTTCAACTAGATGCCCTAAAAACGTGGAGGATTAGGGTTTACACATAAAATCAATCAAAATAGGTCATCTACAGAGATCTATAACTTGTGTGCATAGGAACAAGCTTGATAGACCTTGACATGTGCACTCAAAAGTTTAAAATAGTTCTACATAAAGGACATTACCACCAAAATAGGGACACAACACCACATGGTTCTATTATCCAATTAGGATGATACTATCTAGGAAGGTATTTGACACATATATCCTATTTTTGACACTTAGATTAGCCTTTATCTCCTTTTTTAGCCTATAGATCTCATATTTCAATCATTTTCTAGCTAAGTACTTGTTCACATTAATTATTACTATTTTTAGAAAGGTAAAATTAAGTAAATTATATTATAGATCAGTGGTTGTATTTATTTCATATTTATACCTTGATTTACTATACTCAACCCCCTTAACAACATAGGATTTAAACTCCATAAGCCTAAATGATTAAAACATTTGGTGAACCCAACTTACTTTGAATACTAGTCAAACCCTAACCCTAGATGATACTAGGGGTTGTATCCTTATTTTTCCTATTTTCATTGGTTGTGTTAAAATTTTATATTCTATACATTCTATTTTAATAATCCTATTTCAAACTGTTATTATATTTCATCTAAAAAATATCTCTCCTCCCTTAAGAGAAGTGATACGCTTAGTGGCAATCCTATTAAGCATACTTAAATCATTCAAGATTATACCATGGAAAAAAGACTAGTTACAACTCCCATCATGTTAGAAATATAGAACACAGATCAATATTAATGAATTAAATATGGACATAAAATGCACAAAACACAACATAATAGAGACATAGATTTAACATGGTTGACCCAATATGGGCTACATCCACACATAAACAACAAGTCCTTATTATTCAATCCATCAAATGAAGGGAAAAACCTATAATACAACCATTATAATATCATCTTCACTAACACACTATATTCCTCCATGATTACAATTACTCATATCAAAAGAGGGTTATATATTAGGGACAAAATGCACAAACATAATTTCTACTGTTAGATCTATGACCTAATAGTGAACGGTCTAGATTTATTATGAAATTAAAATATTTTACAATGCATTTTTAACTATAAACCCCCATGGTGACCCCCATAGAGACCCTAATGGGGGGCATTGCCCCCCCCCCAGACCCCCCTGTCAAGAAATGGGCATTAAAATAAGATCAAACTCTACCATCAAACAATCTCCCACTTAGAGACTAATTGTTGCAACTACATCGCTAAAAATATTGCTTAAAATTTTATTTGAAATTTGACCCTAGCATGTTTCTCATCTTCTTTATTATCCTTAAAGACCTAGTAAAGATGAACAACTCTTTAGATTCTCTTTAGTGACTGCCTTTGTTAGCATATCTATAGGATTCTAAATCATATAGATTTTTTCCAACTTCAGTTGACCATCCTCTAAAACTAGATGAATGAAGTGATACCTGAGTTGTATATGTTTGGTTATTGAGTGGAATGTTGAGTTCTTTGATAAATTAATCACACTCTATCTATCATTATATAACCTACAATCTTCCTGCTTCTACTTCAACTCTTCCATGAACCATTGCATCCATATCATCTCCTTGATTTCTTCTGTAGCTGTAACATATTCTACCTCTATAGTTGAAAAAGCAACTATCTTATGTAATTTTAAAATCCAAATAACTATTGTGTCACTAATAGTGAATACATAACCTATGGTGTTCCTCCTTCCATCTAAGTCTCCAACCATGTGTGCATCAACATATCCTTGTAAGGTAACATCTGACCCTTCATGACATAACTATGTATCAGTGGTCCCTCTCAAGTACCTAAGAATCCACTTGATTTCATCCTAGATATCTTTTCCTAGATTATTCATAAACCTTTTGACAAGTCTCACTACATGTGCAATGTATGGTCTAGTGCACACCATAACATACATTAAACTTCTAAATACTGAAGCATAGGTCATTTTGGACATGTAATTGATTTCTTCCTATGTTTTAGGACATTATTCCTTACTTAATTTGAAGTTCCCTCCCAAAGGTGTACTCATTGGTTTTACATCTTGCATATTAAACCTGACTAAAACCTTCTTGATGTATTCTTCTTGAGACAATGCCACTTTTCTATTTTTATTGTCTCTTGTTATTCTCATACCAAGAATTTATTTTTCATCACCTAAATCCTTCATTGAAAATGAATATAATAGTTTTATTTTGAGCTCATTTATATCATGCATGTTAGACCCTAAAATAAGCATGTCATCTACATACAATAGCAAGATAATATAGTTGTCATTATCTAATCTCTTAAAGTAAACACAGTAGTGAAAATGACATATACTAGAGCCTTGTTCTATCATAAACATGCTAAATTTCAAATACCACTATCTTGGAGCTTTATTTAGGCCATATAAACTCATTTTCAACCTACACACCATTTTCTCCTTACCTTTGACTTCGTATCCATGTGGTTGTTCCATATATATTTCCTTCTCCAAGTCACCATGAAGCAATGCCATCTTCACATCTAATTGTTCAAGGTGCAAATCTTCTACTACTACCAAACTTAAAACAACTCTTATAGAAGTCATTTTAACTACTGGATAAAATATTTCATTAAAATCTATACCTTTATTTTGTGCAAACCCCTTTAGAACAAGTCTGGCCTTGTACCTCTTTTTGCCTCCATCTTCTTCCTTCAACCTATAAATTGATTTGTTCTACAATGATCTTTTACCTATAGGTAACTAAACTAAATCCCAAATTTGATTATATACCAAGGAGTCCATCTCCTCTTTCATGCCTTGCTCCCACTTCTTTATGGTTTCTAATTGTATTACTTCTTCATAGATTTTTGGATCACCACCATCAGTTAATAATAAATAATAAAGTGAAGGAGAGTATCATTTAGGGAGTCTACTTACTCTGGTATATCTTCTAACTACACATTCAAGAGTTTGAGGTACTTGTATTTGTTGAACATTCTAATTTCTTGACACTTTTATAATTTCATTTCCAGTGATTTCATCAAGTATTACATATTTAGTATTTGTCTTTTCTTATTTTTTCCCTACAACTAATCTTTGTGCATGACCTTCTTGTTAAAGATCACATCTCTACTCCTAATGATTTTGCAATTTTTAAAATCCTATAAATGGTAACCAAAATCATTAACTCTATATACAATAAAAGTAATTTTCTTGGGTTTTGCTTTAAGATTGGTTCTATTTTCTTTATCAATATGGATGAATGCTTCACAATTGAAAGTCTTTATAAAGGAATAATCTACATTTTTACCTATCCATGCTTCTTTTGGAATGCCACCATCTAAAGGACTTGAAGGCCCTTTGTTTATTAAGTAAACAATAATATCCAAAACATTTTCCAAAAATTATAAGGGTAATCTTGCATGTAATCTCATGCTCCTTACATGTTCCATGATTGTCTTGTTCATCCTTTTTGACACACCATTTTGTTATGGTGTTTTTAGAACTGTCTTCTCTTTACGAATCCCATAAGATGAATAGTAATTATCAAATTCTTGTCTACCATATTCACCTCCATTATCTGATCTAACATACTTCAACTTATTTCGTATCTCATTCTCAACTAAAGCTTTTTATTTCTTAAAAGTATAAAAAACATCAATTTTTTTATATGCAATAAACCCAAGTTTTTTTAGTTACATCATTAATTCAAGTATCATAATAAGAAAATCCACCAAGGGATGATACTTGAGCCAAACCCCATACATCTATATGCACAATCTCTAAATTTTCATCCTTCTTTGTCTTCCCATCTCTGAAAAGTCTAACTCTCTCTTGTTTTCCATACATAGTGCTCATAGAAATCCAAATCCACCTTATTCAAATCTGACAACAAATTATTTGAATTGAGAACTTGCATCCCCTTCTCACTGATGTGCCCAAGTCCATGGTGTCTATTGACCACTTTTTGACCCTACAGGTCAAAATTGGGCACCCATATATGAAAATTTGGCCTTTAGATATTTTAGGGGTAAATATCATGTCATAATCTGATCTCAATATTATTCAATGTAATATGAATGCTATTAGCTTTAATCAATTAGTTGTCTAGTTCCCTTTTAATTTGCTTTGAGTCATTTTAATAGGTTTGAGTAGAGTTTTAAAGAACATTTTCAAAGTAATAGATATTTCATGTGTGGCAGTTGTAGAGGAAGCTAATCATATGGGTTTGTTCATCCTAGCTCAAAGTTCCTATGTACTAAGTCTGAGGCCCTTCACCGAAGCACAAATAAAGTTGTTCATGCTAAAAAACTTTCTTAAAAAAACATTTTTGGACTTAGTCATTTGAGCTCAGCCATCCACTTTGGGTTTTCCTATTAGGTAAAATTACTTCAGAGGAGGTGTTCTACATAAACCCGTAGTAAAAGTGCAAGTGTTCTTTCTTTTAGAGGTTTTGTTTTTAGGTTTTTTGGTCAAGTGTCAAGAATTATCCTAGACATTTTTTCTGAAATAGTTTCCTTGAAAGATATCTTTTCAATTTGAAGGGGTCATTTTCAAAATTTTTGAAGGGAAATTCAACTTTTCTAAAGGGCACCTCCATCTTTCTGAAAAGGTCATTTTCAATTTTTCCAAAGGGCATTTAAACTTTTCCAAACGGTTCACTTCAACTTTTCTAAAGGGATGTACTTTATAAAAAATCTGAAGGGTATTTTCATAGGAAGGTAGGCCAAACAAAAGTTTTGAAAGGTGCATCCCAATCTTTTCTAAGGGTATTTTTCAAGTAGGATGCCCTATTCAAAAGTTTGAAGGAATTAATGCAAAAAAAGGCGTCAAAGGATTTATTTTGGGAAAAAGATCAAAGGAGAAGACCTAATGCAAAGACCCAAATGAATTCTCTTGGGAGAAAATTCCTAAACAAATGCCCAAAGGAATTTATTTGGGAAAATTATCCATAGAAATTGTCAAAAGCAAAAAGCTTGAAGGAACTCTTTCAAGAAAAGTGGCCGAGACAAATATTCCTGAAGGACACCTCTAAATCCAAGTGACCCAAATAGTTCTCTAAAGGATATCTTCCAATCAAAAGTGTGCCACACATTTATTTGAAGGGAAATTTCCATGATTCATAGGGCACTTTCTATAGTTAAAGAACACTTAGAAAAAGTCTGAAAGAAACTTAAGTCCAAGGGAATGTTCTGAATGAATAAGGAAGGTGATGGCCATGAAAATGTTAATTTTGAACTATGGAAAATATCTTTTGGAGTCAAAAAGACTTGGCAAGAACCTAAGAGTAAATATAGAGGTAATAAATGGAGAGATCTCAATCATCCGGTGTAGACAAAACAAGTGAAAAATAGATAGGTCGACATTTCAAGTTATTATTAATAGCTAAGCCAAATCAAGGAGCTTCCACAAAATTGATAAACATAGGTGTCTAGAGGATATCTATAAATTAGAAGGAGAATTTTATAACTATCACCATGAGTTCCATTTCCTTCAAATAGTGTTATGTGTCAACTCTCCTATTTTTAGTTTGAAACATTTAGTACCTAGTGAATCTATTAAAAAATTCAACTCTTTGCTTGATGATCAATCCTTGTTTCCATTCCATAGGTAACCATTAGGTTGCTACTAAAGGTGTACCTTTTTAATTTATGCAACTACCTTCATATTCCACCAAAAGGTTTAGGTTTGTCAACACTCATCCTTAAAAAATAGATTTTATGTTTAAAGCTTCTAAGTTTGTGTTACATTCCATTCCTAACATCCATAGTGATCATTTAAAAATGGATATAAGACAACCTTTTATGCCTTTCATCAGGGCATCGCCTTTACATCTTGCCTAATATGATCAAATTCTAGGAGTAGCCCTCAAAAGTGTTCCATATTTTAGTGGGGATGGTCCTATTACTACCATTGAGCACTTTAGGAATATAGTAAACTTTTATAATATCCACAACAGCACCCAAGAAAATGTAGCTATTAGGTTTTTGGCCTTGTATTTTAAAGGAAAAGTTTTGGATTGGTATGGGACCCTACCTGTAAATTCTATTAGCTCATGGGATGAGTTGGGGGATTTATTGACTAATAGATTTGGAGAAAAGAGTAATCTATTAAGCATGGGATATATTGAGAGGGGGGGTGAATCAGTATATCATATATCTTATAAAACTTTCCCTTAAACAATTTCACTTAATCAAACATTCAAAATATGCAATAAAACTAAAACAATAAACACCACACAAGAGAGAGACACCAAATATAACATGGAAGCCCAATGTGTGAAAACCACGGATAACAATCTCAAGTATATGAATGAGTACCAACCAAAACAATATTTGCAAGCACCAACCCCTTTGCTGAGCACCAACCTAGCAATAATTCATGAGAACCAACCCATAGGAGCACCAACCCCTTTGCCAAGCACCAACCCAACAACTATTCATGAGCACCAACCCACTAGAGCACCAACCCCTTTATGTATACCACACAACTATCTCTTAATGTTGTTATCTCAACAAATGATAGTTC
This sequence comes from Torreya grandis, assembly GCA_037957365.1. Classification (NCBI taxonomy): domain Eukaryota; kingdom Viridiplantae; phylum Streptophyta; class Pinopsida; order Cupressales; family Taxaceae; genus Torreya; species Torreya grandis. The sequence continues at coordinate 1,957,805 of JARHVA010003289.1, forward strand.
ATTACAACATCTCTTTCCTCTCTCTCACCTTTGCTCTTCTAAGCTAGATATAACAAATACAAATCATATTCATCTCTCACAAATGCTCTTCTAAGCTAGATAATACAATATCAAATCAACCTCTTCCACACATATATCAAATGGCTTCTCAAGCCTTTATTTATAGCTTTCCAAATGACCTTTGGCCTTCCCCCTTTGTGACCCTTCAATCATCATGGAAACTGGTGCCAAACTTGTATGACCCTTCATATCCTTGCCTTTGAAAAGTCATGTGGTGACCCTTCATGAGCAAAAACGTCCTTCCCTCTTTTGTCTTTACTTTGGTGATTTTTCGTATTCCTCAAAGTGTCCCTTCATGAGAAATTACATCCTTCCTCTTTTGTCTTCACTTGGTGACTCTTGGAATTCCCTAAGATGACTCTTCATGGGAAAATTCATCCCATCCTTCTTTTATCTTTACCCCATGGCTCTTTTACTTCTCCATGGGTCCTTCTTATGTCTCATATGCAACCAAAAATATATTCGTTAATATTAAATATTAACTCACATTAGCCAAGATATATCTATTACAAATATCATTAAATGCAATGGGGCCTTTATCACCAAAAATTCTAGACCTTTGACATCAATGACAATATTTCCAACAATCTCCCCCTTTGTCATTGATGGCAACCTCAATCCTAAAACTGCCACATCCTGTCACCTGCACATACTCTCATCTAAAAACATACAGTAACTCCCCCTTACTATAGCAACATGTACCTATTCCTTGTATCTATTTCTTCACCTATACCTATACCTATTATTCTCCCCCTTTGACATTAATGGTAATGGGCCTACCTGGAGCTAATACTTAGCTCCCCCTCAACTGGTGCTAAACCTCAATGGTAGGAAGTAAAGGAAATTACTCCCAACTTCTCTCACAAATAATCAAATGTGTCTATTGTTAGTGCCTTTGTGAAAATATCTACAATCTGATCTGTAGTACTAATATATTCTATCTTAACCTATTGATCTGTAACCTGCTCTCTCAAGAAGTGATATCTAATGGGAATATGTTTTGTTCTTGAATGCATTACTACATTTTTTGAAATATTTATACCACTTGTGTTATCACAAAAAATGGAAATAGGTTCATCATACTTTATCTTGATATCTTCCAAAGTTTTCTTCATCCAAGTCACTTGAGTACAACATAATACTGCTGCAATATATTTAGCTTCAGTTTTATAAAGTGATACTGAGTTCTGCTTCTTGCTTAGCCATGATACTAAGCTATCACCAAAGACGAAATCTCCTCCACTTGTACTCTTTCTGTCATCTAAGCACCCTGCCCAATCTGAATTAGTATAAGCAACTAAAGTGAAATCTTTACCTGTGGGATACCATAATCCATAATCCAATGTCCCTTTGATATATCTAAATATTATTTTCACCAACTGAACATGACTATCTCTTAGAGATGATTGATATCTTGCAACCATACCTACTACATGCATGATGTCTAGTCTCAATGTTGTCAAATATAAAATACTATCAATCATAGATGTATACAAAAATTGATCTATAATAGATGAATCTTCATCCTTGCCCACCTTATTTCTTGTACACATAGGTGTGCCAACTGGTGCACAATCCTAAAAACTAAATTTCTTGAACATTTCCTTGGCATATTTACTTTGAGATATGAAAATTCCTTTATTTGATTGAAATATTTGCAACCCTAAGAAAAATGATAATTCTTTAACCATAGACATCTCAAATTCTTTTTTCATTCTATCAAAAAATTATTTTGTCATCTTTTCAATATTTTCTCCAAACATGATAGCATCAACATATACTACAACAATCAATTGATGCTCACCTTCTATTTTGACGTAAAGATTACTATCAGCAAATCCTCTCTTGAATCCTTGATCTTGCAGGTACTTATAAAGTCTTGCATACCAAGCTCTAGGAGCTTGTTTTAATCCATATAATACTTTCTTCAATTTGCATACATGGTTACTAATATTTAAGAGAATAAACCCCTCAAGCTGCTCAATGTAGACATCTTCTTCAAGATTCCCATTTAGGAAGGCAGATTTGACATCCATTTGAAACACTTTGAAAATTTTAAACAATGTATATGCAAGAAACATTCTAATAGCCTCTAACCTTGCCACTGGTGCAAAAGTTTCTTCAAAATCTATTCCCTCAATCTAAGCATATCCTTTACATACTAATCTTGCTTTATTTATGGTCACTTCTCCATTTTCATTCAACTTATTTTTATAAACCCATTTTGTTCATATCACATTGTGATCTTTTGGTATAGGCACTAATTCCCAAGTATCATTCTTTTCTATTTGATTTAATTCTCCATCCATAGCCTTAACCCAATGCTCATCATGTCTAGCTTCTGAAAAATTTCTAGGCTGAATTTTAGATAACAAAGAGAAATTAACTTGTTTAGATTCACTTACCATCATTCTTCTAGTGTGAATTCCTTATTTTATGTCCCTGATGATGTCACTTTCATTATGATTTCTCTGAATGTATTTGGATGGATTCTTGGTGCCCTTTTTCTCCTTCTCCTTTTCCTCATCTTCATCTAATTCTTCAAAGCCTTCCTCTTTAATGATTTTAGGAATGTCTATTGGATCACTGATTCTTTGTGTTCCATCTTCTTCTATCCTGACATTTGTACTTTTAAAAAATTTCTTGGTTATTTTGTTATAACATATATAAGCTTTACTTTTGCAAGAATAACCAAGAAATATACCTTCATCTGCTCTAGATTTTAAACTTACCAAGTTTTTCATTAGTTCTCTTTATGAAGCATTTGCTACCAAAAACTCTAAAATAATTAACTGTTGCTAGTTTGTCTTTCCATAGCTCATAAGGAGTCTTGTCACTGTTGACTCTTAATAAATCTCTATTTTGAATATGCATTGTTGTACCAACCGCCTCTTTCCAATATTTATCTGCTATCTTGGATTCATTTAGCATTGTCCTTGCCATCTCTTGAATTGTTCTATTTTTCTATTCAACTACTCCATTTTGTTGTGGAGTTCTGGTTGCTGAATACTATCTATTTATTCCATGATCTTCACAAAACTCAATAAATTGATCTGACATAAATTCTCCTCCTCGATCTGATCTTAGACACTTAATTTTTAGATTAGTTTCATTCTCAACTAATGCTTTGAATGCTTTGAACTGTCTAAAAAATTTTGATTTTTTCTTTAAAAACAATATCCAAGTCATACGTGAAAAATCATCAATAAGCAACATGAAATATTTATCACGTTGAGTACTTTGAGTCCTCATAGGTCCACATAGATCAGTGTGAACAAGCTCTAGCATCTGAGTGGTCGAGTACTCTTTTGTTTTGAACTACCTTCTAGCCTGCTTCCCATGCTAATAAGGTCCATAAAGCATGTTAGATGGCTTTGTGATCTTTGAAAGATTCCTGACTGCTTGATTTTTGCATATTTTGACAAGATTGTCAAAATTTATGTGCCCCATTCTTTTGTGCCATAGCCAAATTTCTTCAATTTGACTCAAAAAACATTTTTGACCTTTGATGTCTGATAGCATATATACGTTATAACATGTTCTCTGAGCATCTACAACCAATACATCTAAATTTTTTCTTCTAATTTCACAACCTTCTACATAAAACTTTAGTGTGTGCCCTTGATCACACATTTGACTTACACTCAAAAGATTATGCTTAAGACCTTCTACATATAAAACATTTTCAATTTTAGTTTTACCATTATCTAAACTTAGTGTACCTTTTCCAACAATTCTAGTGGTAGTATTGTCTCCAAATTTTATTGTGCCACCATTGACCTTCTTTAAGGTTATGAACTTGCTCTTGTATCCTATCATGTGCCTCAAACATCTGCTATCAATAAACCATGGCTTTTCTTCATTTCTTGCATGCAAAGTTGTCTGGACCAACATAGAACCTTCAGGTTGTTTCTTCTGCCATGTCTGAACCTTTTTCTTAATGAATGGAACCCTGAAACTCTAGTCCTTCTTGACTAACTTGAACATGCTTCTACAATACTGAGATATGTGTCTAAAGTTGTTACACTTGTAAAAAATTATGGTCTCTTCATCAAAGCTTGATAGAGGAGCAAAAGAGTTATAGCTTATGTTTGACTCTACATGACCTTCCTTTTCCTTATTTTTGAAATTGTTAGCTCTTTTTCTAAATTCTAATTTCTTATGACCATATCCATTAAAATAAAAATAGTAACCATAAAAATAGGACCTATTTGTGTATCTCTAACCTAATTGCCTTTTATAGCTTTGTTCCTTCTAACCTTCTTTGTCCTCTATATTCTTCACTTCTTCCCTTCTTGTTTCCTCATTTGTAAGAGCTTCAACATAGCTCTTCTTCTTTTCAAAACTGATACCTATCTTATCTGATATTGCCTTTTGGCTTTGTAATATCTTATTTAGCATATTAGTGCTATTCTCAAATTTTGAATCATTAGCTGCTCTATCATTGATTGCTTTATTTGTTTTATCAAGATCTGCTTTTAAAGAAGAAATTTCAATAACATACCTCCCACATTATTTTCTTACTATTTCTAACTATGCCATTAGATCTTCTTCATTCTTCTTGGCTTCTTCAAAATGTGCTTATAGATCTTCAATTATCTCCTTTGACTCCTTTTCATTTTTCTCAATCTGGCGTTTCAATCTTAAATTTTTCTTTTCAACAACTTTTAACTCTTTTAAGGCACACATGAGTTCTCCTTCCATATTCACTTCAACTTCATCCTCTTCTTATTGATCAACTATTCTTTTGCTTACAGAGGCACCTTTATGTATGGCCATCTTGTGCTTTCCTGATCTCCCTTCAAGCTGTAAAACTTTTTCAAAAAGGAACCTGATATGATACCAATTGTTAAGCATGGGATATACTAAGAGGGAGGGTGAATCAGTATATCATATATCTTATAAAACTTTCCCTTAAACAATTTCACTTAATCAAACATTCAAGATATGTAATAAAACTAAAACAATAAACACCACACAAGAGAGAGACACCAGATATAATGTGGAAACCCAATGTGGGAAAAACCATGGAGAATAATCTCAAGTATATGAATGAGCACCAACCCAAACAATATTTGTAAGCACCAACTTGTAGGAGCACCAACCCCTTTGCTGAGCACCAACCCACAGGAGCACCAACCCCTTTGCTGAGCACCAACCCAACAACTATTTGTGAGCACCAACCCCTTTGCTGAGCACCAACCCATAGGAGCACCAACCCCTTTGTATATGCCACACAACTATCTCTCAATGTTGTTATCTCAACAAATAATAGTTCATTACAACATCTCTTTCCTCTCTCTCACCTTTGCTCTTCCAAGCTAGATATAACAAATACAAATCATATTCATATCTCACAAATGCTCTTCTAAGATAGATAATACAATATCAAATCAACCTCTTCCACACATATTATAAATGGCTTCTCAAGCCTTTATTTATATCTTTCCAAATGATCTTTGGCCTTCCCACTTTGTGACCCTTCAATCCTCATGGAAAATGGCACCAAACTTGTATGACCCTTCATATCCTTGCCTTTGAAAAGTCATGTGGTGACCCTTCATGAGCAAAAATGTCCTTCTCTCTTTCGTCTTTACTTTTGTGACTTTTCATATTCCTCAAAGTGTCCCTTCATGAGAAATTGCACCCTTCCTCTTTTGTCTTCACTTGGTGACTCTTGAAATTCCTCAAGATGACTCTTCATGGGAAAATATGTCCCATCCTTCTGTTGTCTTTACCCCATGGCTCTTTGACTTCTCCATGGGCCCTTCTTTTGTCTCATATGCAACCAAAAATATATTTGTTAATATTAAATAAATATTAACTCACATTAGCCAAGATATATCTATTACAAATATCATTAAATACAGTGGGACCATTATCACCAAAAATGCTAGACCATTGACATCAATGACAATATTTCCAACATGATCACCTATCTCTAGCTAAGCAATTAACCACAATCAAGAAGGCACCACATGAATTCATGCAAGAATTTAATACTAGGTTCTAAAAAATACTAGATAGGATCCCATCTCTTGTGAGGCCTACACCAAACTATGCATTTTTGTATTACCTAAAGGCATTAAATAGTGATGTTTCCATGATGTTTCAATAAATAGGGGGAATACACTCCTTAATACCTATGAGATAGCTATAAATGTGTAAAATAGTCTTGTCCAAGTAGGGAAGATAGCTCCTAGACCCCCATTGCCTTTGTTCCTTGATTTGCAACCTCCTAATCAAGTTACATTGCCTACATTAGCCCCTTTTCCTAGTCATGAAAAATATGCTATAGTTCCTTCCAATGAAATCTATGAGGTAAAAATTTTGTTTCAAAGTGTTACCAATGAATTGGTTTCCCTTAAGAGGCAACAATCTCAAGGTTCTAGACCATATCAGCCTTATAACCAATTTGGACAAACCAATAGACCTCTTTTTCAAAATAATGTGCATGGACAAGGTTAAATCACCCAAGTTGGGCCTTATCAAAGATATAATCCAAATGCTTACTCATCCTTAAAATCCCTTGTGCCCACCCAAAACAATCTTGTTCAAGAACAACCATGCTACCCTTCTTTTGAGTAAAGTCAAGAACAAGTTGTTTATGCAAATGAGATGCATAGCCAAACCATGACAATGCAAGGAAATAAAGTATCAAAAGTTATAAGTTTTAAGATTTCAATGCAACATGGGATGGAAGGTTTTCAAGTCCAATCTGATTCTACTCTCATTAATCACTTAGAGGGAGAGTTTTTTTCCATCAATTACTTGGCAAATTCAAACAACATCAATACTAGTGTGGTTGCCAACACTATATCAAAGAAGAGTGTTATGGGTGAAGTTAAAGGAACCAATCAAGGACCTATTTTGACCCCTACATCATCTCCTATGGTAAATGGATCCAATACATCTCCTAAAGTATAATAAAATTAGAGAATTCTAAACTTTAGGCTAGCTCCTACACAAGTTACTTCATAAGGCGTTGGTGCTCCTAAAGATTTGACTAAAGTGAACAATCCTCCTATAAATGTGGTGGACTAGATGAATATATAATTATGGGACTCCTTGAAAATGCCAGGGTAGAAATATATATTTGAAAAGGAACTACAAGAATTGGGTAAGCAAGATGGCCCACCTAGACATGACAATGTGGTCTTAGTGAATGAAACCCAAACAATTGATGGTCAAGTAAATAAAAATGAAAAGACTCCTCCATTTTATATCTCTATAATCATTGGTGATTTTTTGGTACATAATTTTATTATAGATAGTGGGGATAGAACTTCAGTTATACCCAAATGTATAACTGATAAACTAGGCTTAAAGTATGAGCTAATGACTAAGGGAGTCTTATAATTGGATGGATCACCAGTCAAGACTTTAGGGATATTAAAAAATTTGAATTTGATACTTCATGATTTCCATAATTTTTCTATTCCTCATGATGTGGTGGTTGCATATTTACCCCCATAATTTACCCTTTGTTGTCAAGAGATTTTATAGCTAAAATAGGTGGTTACTTGGTAGCTAATTGGTCCTACATGGTATTTAGAACAAAGTATGGAGCTAAGGTGAAGATTGAATCTAAAATATTAAGAAAGATCACTTGGAACCATAATCACCTAAAGATATAAATGTTAACTATGCCATCATTGATGAAGAGGAGCTTCACATTGACCAATCTCCATCATCTTCCCTTGAGGAAGTTTTTGATTTGTTCCTAGATGAGTGGGGAAATGAACACTATGAACATGATCCTTACAATTTTATTGAATAATACGGTCTTGGGGTATATTATATGAATGATAAGGACTCTTTCATGTCAAATTTGATGAATTCAAATGAATATGTGAATGGCTTGTGGTAGTTCTTCTTTGATGGGTCTAGAAGCAAGATTAGGGCAAGTGGTAGAGCAATGTTGGTTTTCACCTTCCAAGGAGAGGTATTATTCAACCTTTAAATTTTAGTTCTCATGAACTTGTAATATGGAAGAGTATGAGGACCTTATCTATGGCCTTGAATGGGCTATAAAAGGAGGAGTTAAGGAAATACAAGTGTATGGAGATAGTGAGATTATTGTGAATCAAATTAGAGGGCAAAATTTGACAAAAAAAATCTTTGCTTAAGTCCTATAAGCATAGAGTGTGGCATCTTGTGGAATATTTCAAAGCCTTCAACATCAATTCTATTTCAAGAGAAGATAACAATCATGCCGATAGGTTGGCAACAATTGGAGCTTAGTTTGATGTTCCAAAAGGGATAAAAAAAGACAAGAACTAACCTCATCTAAAAGTGATTGTAAGGCCCTCCATACCAAATAATGTCACTAATTGGTATGTTTTTTATAGTGATAAAAAAAATAGAACTTTTTATACAAGAAGAAGCTGAGTTTTCTTCCAAGAATTAGTCTAAACTATAGTAACAATATGGAGGGTATATTGTGCAATTGAAGTCTAACAAACTCCCTAAAGGCCTAGTCACTCTTGAGAGCATATTCAATGATAATGACCAAATAAAGAAAGAGAAGGTAAGCATATATACCAAGAAAGAAAACTATGATAAGGTTTATATTTTAAAATATAAATTGATTAAACTTGGGAAGGTACGTATTAGCGAAGATAAGCATGCTTTCATTGAGTTATGCAAATAATTTTTTGATGTCTTTGCATGGGAGTATAGTGATTTAAAAGGTTTTGATTAGAATCTAGCTCAACATACTATAGAGTTATATGATAATGATAATAATATTAAACAAAGGAAAAGGCCAATCAATCCCAAGTTTGAGCCCCTCATGAGGAAAGAACTCACTGAACTAATTAAGTCCAAAATCATCTTTCCCATTAAACATTCATTTTGGTTGGCAAACCTAGTTCTTGTTAGGAAAAATAATGGAGAGATAAGGTTGTGCATTGATTTTAGGGACTTGAATAGAGTGTCTTTGAAGGATAATTACCCAATCCCTTCCATAGAACAAATCTTGTAAGTTGTGGCTGGTAGTGAAAGTTTTCTCTCCTTGATGGGTATTCTAGGTATAATCAGATTCTGGGAAAGGAAAGTGACCAATATAAGATAGACTTTACTAATAAATGGGGTACATATGCTTATAGTAAAATTAATTTTGGGTTGTCTAATGTTATAGTTACTTTTCAACATGCAATGGATATGTCTTTTCAAGGATTAATCAATGACATTGTATTGGTATATCTTAATGATGTGATAGTTTTCTCCAAGGAAGAAAAAGATCATTTGAATCACCTAAGGTATATTTTTGAGAGGTGTAGAGAGTTTAGGATATCTATAAACCCAGAGAAGTGTGTGTTTTTTTTTCATGAATGCAAACTCTTAGGCCACATTATATCTAAGAAAGGTATATCTATTGATCCTGAAAGGGTAAGTGCCATCTTGGCATTGTCTTTGCCTAAACATAAGAAGGGTTTAAAAAGTTTCTTTGGTAAGAATTAATTTCATTAGGAGGTTTATTCTTAAATTTGATAATTTGTTCAAACCTATAACATCTATGCTAAGGAAGGATGAGATATTCACTTGGACAAGGAGGAAAGAAAGTTTTGAAGAGATCAAGTAAGCCATTGCCCAAGCTCCTACTCTTGTAAGTCCAAACTTCTCCAAGGAATTCAATTTATACACTTTTGGGAATGAAGAGGTGATTTATTCCATGCTTACCGAAGAAAATAATGAGAATCTGGAACAACTTATTTCCTTTTTCAGCCAAGGTTTAGAAGACTATGAAATAAAATACACATATGTTGAGAAACAAGTGCTTTCAGTCATAAGGAGTTTAAAGAAGTTTAGGCATATGTTGTCTAATAAAAAGATTCACATTTTTTTGCCTCATCTTAGTGTGAAAGACTTTATATTGAATAGAGACTTGAATGAAAAGAGGGTAGGATGGATCACAAGGGTGATGGAATATGATGTGGAGATCAAAACTACCAAGTTAGTAAGGAAAAGGACTGTGTGAGCATACTACTTCAGAATTGAAGGAGCAAAAAGAAGTTGTTTTTGTAATTCCTAATTAATTTGTAATAGCTACATCTTCATCTATGATAATTTGGATATAATACATGATCCATTTTCTTCAAATCAGTGAGTGTTCACGAGGTCTTGATAGAGCCAAGAGAAGGTATTTTAGGTTACAAACCATTCCTTATGTACTTGTTGATGGAGTGATATTTAGGAATAATATTTTAGGTGTTTTCTTGAGGTGTATTGATTCTAATCAAATTGATAGGGTACTATTTAAGTTCCATGATGGTCCATCTAGTGGTCACTTTGCTCCTAAAACCACAGTTGCCAAGATAATGAGGGTTGGATACTTTTGGCCTAGCTTGTTCAAGGACACTCATGAGTGGGTAAGAAAATGCCAAAAGTGTTCTAATTTTTATGGAAAATAAAATATTGTTGCCTTACCTCTTCATCCAATCCAAGTTGAATAACCCTTCATGCAATGGGGTTTGGACTTTATAGGCCCAATCAATCCTCCTTCTAATACTGGTCACAAGTGGGTGTTGACCACCACTGATTACTTTACAATATGGGTGGAGGTTGTATCTCTTAAGGAGGATAATGAAAGTTTAGTCCTTGACTTCTATGAAGGTATAGTAACAAGGTTTAGGTCTCCTTTAACCATAATCTCAAATAATGCCTTGGCTTTCCTAGGAACAAAAACAAGTGAATGGGCTTTAAAGCATGGTATCTATCTTAGTACCTCATCCAACTACTATCCCAAAGGGAACAGACTAGTTGAGTCCACAAACAAGAACTTAATTAGGATCATTAAGAGGACAATGGAGGAAAATCAAAGGATTTGGCACACTGAGTTGAAGAAAACCCTTTGGGCTGATAGGATTACACCAAAGAGAGAAATTAGAAACTCACCCTATACACTTGTCTATGGAAGGGAAGCTAGACTTCCTATCTCACTTGAGTTACCAACTTTAGATCTTACCTATCAGCTACAATTGATGGAAAATGAAAGCATAGAAGTTATATTATGTGAGTTGATGGAGTTTGAGGAGACAAGAGATCAAGCTATGCATGCCATGACTACTCACCAATAGCAAACAAAGAAATATTTTGATAAGAGATCCATGTCAAGGAGTTTTAAGGAGGGATATATTTTTTTAAAATGGGATAAAGATAAGGTCAAACTAGGAAGACACACAAAGTTTGATGCTTTTGGAGTGGCTCATATGTGATCACACAATGCAAACAATACCATGCCTTCATAATCTCAAAGTTAGATGGAGAGGAGTTCCATATCCTAGTCAATGGGATATATATATATATATATATATATATATATATAAAGCATTGCTACTAAGGTTTCTCCTCTTCCCTTGCACATATTTTCTTATTTTCCTTGTGTTTCCTAAGTGCTTATGCACATGTGTGAGTTGTCTTGCATTTATCTTTTCTTTGTGTCTTATTTTGTCTTGTTCTTGTTATGTGTTATGTCTTGTGGCATGGGTTTTCCTTCTAATTTAGTGTGTTATTCAGGGTCATTTTGTATATCCTTATATGACTCCATGCCCAATGGACTATTTAGGCTACTAGTTTGGTCAGTATAACAAACATACTACCCCCACAAGTCACCATTTTTTTGACCAATTTTTGACCTTGTAGGTCAAAATTAGGCATCCCTATATGAAAATTTGGCCTTTAGATATTTTAGGGGTAAATATCATGTCATAGTGTGATCTTAGTTTTATTCAATGTAATATGAATGCTATTAACTTTGATCATTTAGTTATCTAGGTCCTTTTTACTTTTCTTTGATTCATTCTAATAGGTTTGAGTAGAGTTTTAAAGAACATTTTTAAGGTGCTAGATCTTGAAAGTGTGACAGTTGTAGAGGAAGCTAATCATGTGGGTTTGTTCATCTTGGTTCAAAGTTCCTATGTACTAAGTCTGAGGTCCTTCATTGAAACACAAACAAAGTTGTTAATGTTCAAAAACTTACTTCAAATAACATTTTTGGACTTATTCATTCAAGCTCAGCCATCCACTTTGGGTTTTTATATTAGGTAAAATTCCTTTAGAGGAGGTGTTCCACACAAAACCCACAACAAAAGTGCAAGTGTTTTTTCTTTCAGAGGTTTTGTTTTCAAGTTTTTTATTCAAGTGTTAGGAATTGTCTTAGACATTTTGTTTGCAATAATTTCCTTGAAATATATCTTTTCAAGCCAAAGGGGTCATTTGAAATTTTTTTGAAGGGAACTTCAACTTTTTCAAAGGGCACCTCCATCTTAATAAAAAGGTGATTTTCAAATTTTTCGAAGGGCACTTCAACTTTTCCGAAGGGGTCACTTCAACTTTTTCAAAGGGACGTTTTCAAAAAGCTAAAAGGTACCTTACAAAAGATTTGAAGGGTATTTTCATAGGAAGGTGGACCAAATAAAAGTTCTGAAAGGTGTATCCTAATCTTTATGAAGGTTATTTTTCAAGGGTGCCCTATTCAAAAGTCTAAAAGTATCAATGCTAAAAAAGGGGCCGAAAGTTTATTTCAGGAAAAATCCTGAAGGAGAAGACTCGATGTAAAGAGATGAATGAATTATCTTAGGAGAAAATACTAAAACAAATGCCTGAAGGAATTTATTTGGGAAATTTTTCATAGAAATTATCAAAAGAAAAAAATCTTGAAAGAATTCTTTCGGGAAAAGTGGCTGAGATAAATATTCTTGAAGGACACCTCTAAAGCCAAGTGCCCCAAATAGTTCTCCAAAAGATATCTTGTAAGAAAAAGTGTCCCATGCATTGATTCAGAGGGCACTTTACATGATTCAAAGGGAAATTTCCATAGTTAAAGAACACTTGACAAATTTTTGAAAGAAACTTAAGTTCGTGGAAATGTTCCAAATGAATAAGGAAGGTGATGGCCCCACAAACATCAATTTAAAACTATGGAAAATAGCCATTGGAGTCAAAAATACTTGGAAGGAACTTGAGAGAAAATATAGAGGTAATAAATGGCAAGATCTCAAGCATTTGATGTAGACAAAACAAGTGAAAATTAGATAGGTTGATGGTTTGAGTTGTTGCTGCAAATGACTCAAATCAAGGAGCTTTCACAAAATCAACAAACATAGGTGTCTAAATGATATCTAGCAATTAGAAGGAGAAATTTCTAACTATCACCATGAGTTCCATTTCCTTAAAATAGTGCTATGTGTTAACTCTTCTATTTTTAGTTTCAAACATTCAAGGATGGTCTTTGATGGAGGCAGTTTTATGTGCTAGTTTTGAAGGTTTTATTCCACTTTTCACCATTCTTATGACTTATTTCGAACAAGTAGACCTCTTGACATGGCATGAATCACCTCACCCCTGTTTCACATGAAATTGTAACTGATATGCTCAAGGTGACATATGTTCAAGTGACCTTTGGACTTCCTTTGCTTGATTTCTCTCTCAAAGCTATAAATATGCATTCCTTTAGCTATTTGAGTAGCCTCCACTAGTTATTGGGAGAAATTTGTCCAGATTTATACTTGAAAGAATCTTGAAGAAATAATACAAGTTATTTTTCCACTCACATGCTATACTATTAAGTATTAGTTCAAATCTTGTTGTTGTTATTTAGTGAGAGGTCATCTTTCCTAACATGCCATCTTCGGTTACCTACCAAATGTGCAGAAAAAGTATTATTGCAAGTCCTTATTCGTATTATTTTATTAGTCTATAGATGTTTTAGAAGTGGTCTATAACTATATTCCTTCTTGGAATCATCTATTTCCCTCCTAAATTTTGAATGCCTTCTTGAATCTAACATGTGAAATGTTGATGTGATAATGCACAAGGAGTTGTGAGTTTTGTGTGAGAGAAACTTTGTTAGTCTTTAAGTAGCATATTTTCATTAAAATAAGAGGAGATAAACATTGGTGCATCACCTTTTTGGTTTCTTAATTGTTTTCTTGAAACCTTTTCATACACAAACTGATAGGTTAGAGAGTGATTCAAAGAATTACATCAAGGGAACTAGCCCTACTAGAGATTCATCTCAATAATATTATCACCCACAACAACAAAGATGTTTCCATTATGCCACTTGGATGAGAAGAGTTAAGCATCTCCTCAAGGGTGAAAATCTAAGTGACAATAGTTTCATGATTTTGTATCCACTTCTATAGAAGTTAAAGCAATAAAAGAGTCTACATTACCATTAGATAAATATAATGTACCTACCTTCTCTCCTTTTGATATTACTAGTGATCCTTTAGTGACCTTCCATGAATTTTATATAAATGTAACTATGCAACTCTTTCTTCCTAACTACTCTGCTAAAATTATATTTCTTCTTAACTCAAAAACATGCCTCACCTCTGTTAGCAACCATTTGTTTCCATTCTATAATTTTATTTGTATCTTACCCTTTCTTACAATTTTATAGGGTTCACCATCACCCAAATAAACTTGTCCAAAATCAACTTGAACATAGTCTTGAAAATATTTCTTATGGGGTGTGGCATGAAATTAAGCCCCTAAATCTAACACCCAAGAATCATTAATGTTATCTAAATAAAGGATTAAATCATATTATAACACATCACCTGCTACATTTTCTTCCTTTTTTTTATCTTGTTTTCCATTTCCTTGTTTTCCTTTTCAAAACCAACAATCTTTCTTTAGGTGTCCTTTCTTCTCACAAATCTAACACACCAATGTTACTCTAGCTTTGGATCTTCCCTTATTAGACTTACCATGATTCCCTAGGCCCTTTCCTTTATCTTTTGGGCTTCCCTTGTTCTCCATAGTCAAATCATTACCTGATGTCTCACCTATGATTTTCCATCGCATTTCCTCACTAAGAATAACACCAAAATAATCATCAAACTTTAAAATGTTTGAACCAGAGACATAATTACTCAGAACCATGACCAAGCCAGTCTAGCTTTTTTGAAATGAGCATAGAATCAAAAGAGCCCTAACCATATCATCAAAATTTACTCTTATAGAGCTTAATTGATTTGTGCCCATGTTAAATTTATTTAAATGATCAACAATAGACCCACCTTTTAACATTTCCAGATTAAATAAATGCTTCATAAGAAATACCTTGTTGGATGCTGAGGTTTTTCATATAATCTATCTAATGCTTTATCATATCCACTATTATCTTTTCTTTTGAAATATTGAAGGCCACTGATGCTGCCAGGCATAACCATAATCTTCATAGTGCCTTTCTATAAAGAACCTTCCAATATTCATCCTTAATAGTCGCCAACTTCTTTTCTATTCTTCCCAATGATACGAAAAGATCCTTCTAACATAGGTAGTCCTCCATTTGTATCTTTCATAGCTAGTAGTTTTAGCTATTGAACTTCTTGACTTTAAACTTTACTTATCATATCCACTATTATCTTTTCTTTTGAAATATTGAAGGCCACTAATGCTGTTAGGCATAACCATATTCTTCATAGTGCCTTTTTATAAAGAACCTTCCAATATTCATCCTTAATAGTCACCAACTTCTTTTCTATTCTTCCCAATGATAGGAAAAGATCCTTCTAACATAGGTAGTCCTCCATTTGTATCTTTCATAGCTAGTAGTTTTAGCTATTGAACTTCTTGACTTTAAACTTTACTTCTTCTGCCATTACTCCCACTCGAACTAGGAACCCTCTTTTATTTCAAGTTTATCTATCAAATAAAACTTCAGATACCAATTTTTAGGAATATAGAACATAAATCAATATTTATGAATTAAATACAAAAATAAAATGCAAAAAACATAACACAATAGAGACATAGATTTAACGTGGTTCACCCAATATGGGTTACATCCACAAAGAAATAACTAGTCCTTATTATTCAGTCCATAAAATGAAGGGAAAAACATGAAATACAACCAATGCAATATCCTCTTCACTTACACACTGTATGCCACCATGATTCCAATGTCCTCATATCAAAGGAGGGTTACATATTAGGACCAAAATATAGAAACATAATTTTTGTATACACATAATATTTTCAAACTTTTATTACTTATTGACACTTTGTATATTATAAGAACCTGTTGACTCTCAATCTCTCTAAGTGCATGCCTTAAAGGGTACACTAGGAAAGGGGTGGGAAGACTATTGGTTCTTCATAATATTATTGTTCCTTTTTCCACTTGCCATCTAGACACTAGCCTCTTAAAACCATTGAATCCCAAGATTATTCTTGTTAGTTCTACCTATTCTTATAATTTTTTATGTTTTATCTTTCATTTCTTGCCTTATGCCCCTTTTGACCTATCAGTTGTGCTAGGTTAACTAGGTTGACCTAGCATAATTTAGGGACTTTTTCTACCTTTTGGTTTGTTGGCCTCTTAGCCGACCTAACACAAACCTAGTGAGTTAGCCCCAAAAATGTGCTAGGTTGACTGGGTCGACCTAGCACAACTGACATATCCAAATGATTTTAGGGTAAGTTTCATTTATATATACAAGTTCATTTACCACCACTTGTAAGAGACTTGAATTAAGCAAATAAGTGTGAATGAACATCTACCTATTGACCATTCTAGTTGGGGAATAAAGCTTTAGGGTTCAATACTTTCTTTGGATCTCTGATCTCATCTTGTGGATAAGTATTTTGGATGCTTGGATGGGTTGTGTAGCCTAGAGATGATTTATATTAGTTATCCTTACCATGACAATCTCTTGTGAAGCACCTTGGCCAAGGGAGAGATTGAGGCTCGATGGGTTCATCTTCAAAGGTAATCATCCCTAACTTTATTCCTCCTTTGTAAGAGTAGATAGATAGTGCATTTGTATTCTTCTCTTCCATATATTAGGATTTCATATACATTTATGTGAGTATATGTTTTCTATACATGTTTAGTTTAGTTGTTTATTTATTTTATTTCTAACCCCCACTTTGTGCCACAAGCTTTGGTGTGCACTAGATTAGATTTACTTTTCTTATTATTAGATTAAGAAACATTAAATCATGGGAATCTTTTAAGGTTGTTGTGAGATTATGTTAGACTATAGGATTTGGAACCCTACCTCACATGGTGTGTTGTGATGAGTGATATCCTAATCAGGTCTAGATAAATCTCACATTAGTCATGCTCTCGCTTAATAATTATATGTACCCAATTCAAAGTGCTGGTGTGCTCTATCCCATCTAATTCAAGATTGATTTATGGACATGATGCATTTTTGACTACATATATTTTGGTGAACCTGATGTGAATCAAACACTTGCAAGATTTATTTCACTTATGTCATTTCTATTCATCATTATTTATATCATATCTTTACTATGATGGATTGACCCTGTCGACCCAATTATTTATCTCTATGTGTAGGTTTATAGGAATAGGCAACTAGATCAACTAGCTTGATCCAATATAGGTTTTCAAACTTGTGGACTTATATTTAGATAATTGGATCAACCAACTTGACCTAGTACAAGTTTTTTAAGTTTCCAAACTTTTATACTTCTATTTAGACAATTGGATCGACCAACTGAACCCAGTACAAGTTTTTCAAGTTTTTAGACTTCCACATCTTCAACACTTTCAACACTTTTTTAGCAAGTTCTTGCACATCTTATTCGATCAGATAGACCCAATTACAAGTTACTACCTATTTTTACAACGTTTTAGATCAGAAATATTTTATTTTTCATCTCTAAACCATTTAGGTTAGTTTTATTTCCTCTATATATATCTTTTTGTATACTTTCCTTTTAGGTTTGCAGTCTTCAAAACTACCTCTACACATTCAACTAGGTCAACCTTGTGGATTTTTTTTCTATGTTTTATGGTTTTTAAAATAACTAGGGTGACCTGATTGACCTAGTTCACTTTAAGTCTTTGCTTGCATAGTGCAGGTTCAACCTTGTCAACCCTATTCTATATGATTGTCCTTATAGTTTCTCAACTATACCTTGTTTCAAAGCTAGAATTAACCATATATGTTAATCACATATTTATTTTAAGTTACTTGCATGATTATAATAGTTCACGTAGTCTAATTAAGGTATTTTAATAAATCACTCAGTTGCACTATTTCTATTCTTTCACATACATGGCCAAACCACATAAACATCAACAAGAATTTAAACATTTGACTACCCAGGTCTACCTACTTGGATCTCATCACCAAAGAGGAAGCTGACTTGATGCTTTAGTCAAGTATAAAGCATAGTTAATGGTATATTTTGTCTAAAAACTTGTTACCCTTATTACTATAGTGTGTGAAGTGAGGGGGTAGGCCCCAATACCAAGCCTGTATCATTACCACTACAATCCTTTTCATCCTAAACTTACCTAAAAAAATTCATAGATTTTTATCTATTACCTTGCTTATATCCAATCTCGCTTTACATTTAAAATCATTCTTAATAATTTAATCAACATTCTAAGTTGACCAAGTAGATAGCATTACTTTCAAGTTGTTTTCTTGATCTTTGATCAATTATGTGTGCAAAAGCTTGCATTATCTAGCATTAATGCAAGATTTTGCTTTGTGTGCATCAATTAGCTTGGCTAGCATCAATTCAATTAATTGTTTGTTTCCTTTTCAATACTTATTGCTTTTTTACATTAATTTCAATTATCTTGCTTCAATTCATAGCTTGTTATTAGCTTTCCTTTCTTCCATGTCTACTGTACTAGGTCAACCCTATCGACCCTATACCCTTTTTAGCCCCTATACACTATGCTAGGTTAACCTAGTAAACCTTGTGCCATTTAAAACATCTTTACCTCTTTCTATCAATGACTATTCACTTAATTGGGTTGACCTTATAAAGTTTTATAGCCCTTATTTTTTCACTAGGTTGACCTAGTACTATTTTAGTCACTTTTTGATTCTTTACTTTCTCATCTTCCCTCTTTTACTTTCATCATGTATTTTATATTGGTGACAACACTAAAGTTCAATCAATAGATATGATAGAATTCACCAATCCTAATAGGGTCTCTCATAGATAAAGTAGGGCTCCTTTTGTGAATGCTAATAATGTTCATATTGCAACCCACATGATGAACTATGGGACCTCTCCTCATACCACTTTATATAAAAAACCTCCTCTTCTCTTAGAGGATCAAATTTAGCTAGATTATACTCCTAAAATGCTCTTCTTTATCATGAAATTCCCTCAACATAGAGGGAAGGATCCTTCAACCATCTATAACCTTATGATTAACCATCAAGTTAAAGAGCCTCATTCTCCTACTCCCACTTTCTCAACTAGATTTGGGGGTACCAATTTCTTTGATTCTCAACCTCTTCCTTCAATATTGACTCCTTATGTCTTGACATCTTCTTCTTTAACTTATTACACCTCCATGCCTAATATCTCAACTAACATGGTAGGATCTACATCTAGTGGTCCTTTCATAAGATCCACTATTACTAATCCATCCACTAGTGCTTCATTTGCTTCCCAAGGCACTCATGCTTCTAGTGATTCATCTTCTCAACCATTTACTAGTCTATCTTTTACTTCATAAGAAAATTTTACCACTAGTGCCCAAAATTATCATATCTCTTCTCAAATCAACACTCATAGTGGTACCCAAGCCACTAACACCAACACAAACACCAATACTACTTATTATCATAACACTAATCAAACTCATCAACTATTGTTGCAAAATCTCAACCAAATGAAAACATTCCAAGTTCATAATACAAATCAAATGATGTGAATGCAAAACCACCTTCTTAATATTCAATCTAATCCTCAACCAATGATTTGGGGCACACATAAATAAAGTGTTTTGCCTCCTTCTCTTCAATATTCTCAAGGTAATCTCATTCCTCAACCTCCACTAGTCAATAAAGCCATCAAAAATTTACAAAATGAACCTCTTACCACCCAAATTTCTAACATTGGCATTGGAGGTATAACACCTATAGTTTCTTACAATTGATCAATCGATCCTACCCTTCATCTCAAGACATTTAGA
The DNA here is from genome assembly GCA_037957365.1 of Torreya grandis. NCBI lineage: Eukaryota > Viridiplantae > Streptophyta > Pinopsida > Cupressales > Taxaceae > Torreya > Torreya grandis. Next base: position 1,977,801 of record JARHVA010003289.1, read on the forward strand.
AATATTTACAAGATTTGGGTCAAGTTAAATATCTTTTCCACTACCAAAATCTTATCCAAAACCCTCATGAGTTATTCCTTGGATTGGTATAATCAATTTAGAACACATTCTATCACTAGTTTGGAGGACTTAGTAAATGATTTAGTGCAATAATTTCAAACTAGTGATCTTCCTAAGAACACTTTGGCCCATTTCATAGATTGAAAACAAAATAAAAATGAAACTTCCCAATCCTTTGTTAAGTGATGGAAGACTTTGTCAAATAAATGTGAACATAACATGGTGGATGATAATTTCTTTCATCTCTTTACAAATGATTTATTTCCTAAATTATAATATCATGTTTGTACCCTTTCTCCATGTACCTTGGAGGAAGCTATAGATCAAGCCAAAATACAAGATTTCCTCATGCATCAATTCGATCCACCCCAACCTTCCATGGGCCCTCACCTATTAATAAAGAACAAAAACCATAATATTACCGATGATGGTGTTTTTGATTCATTTGACACCATTTATAATGTTCAAGTTGTCATTCCTACCCCTTCTTTAAAACCAACTTCTTCTCAACAATTTACTAATCCTCATTTATCACCAAACAACATTAATGTCCATAAACCTTTATCCTTGGCTGAATTTCTTAAACATCTACCTAGGCCTCATCCATGAGAGCTTGACCCTACTTGACCTATGAGATCATGTTATGATCCTAATAAGTTTTGTTGGTTTCATTTTAGCTGGGTCCACTCTCATGAGACTTGTTGAAAACTCTATAATTTAGCTATGGACTTTCTTCTTGGCCCAAATTTTGATCATGATTCCATTATTTTCAAGCATTAACAAGCCTATGAGATTTATTTCAAAGATTATAAATCACATGATAAAAATCAAGCCTTAAATCAAGAAAATGCTCATTTAGCCATCTATAAAAAGCCCTTACCTAATCTTCAACCAATCCAAGAAGGTAAAGATAAGCCCACTTCTTCCACCAATAATGTAGAAAGTCTTGTTGAGCCAAATTCTAAAGAAAATGTGGTTAGCATGACTAATATGTGAATATTTATGGATTTCATTGATTCACAACCTATCTACTCTCCACCTTCCCATAAGACATATCATGTTATACAGGATTCTTCTCCAACTCATTTAAATGAGTTAGGGCAAGAATATATTATTTGTTTTGATGATCCAATTTATAATTATCCCTTAGATGACACATCCCATGATATTTCTACTTCTCTTTCATCATCTTCTAATACTAATAAGAGTCCAATTTCTATAACACTTCTTCTAAACTTCAAGATCAATCTAAACCAACTACTTCTTCATCACCAATCGATTTACAACCTTCCTCTCAACCTTCTCATTATTATCAACATAAATTTCAATATTATTCAAATACACCTTTTGAAGAACTTATTAATCATTACATACCTATATCTAAAAATATCCTTATAGGTGATTCGGGCAATAATTCAAGTGACAATTCAGGTGATGGTTCTACCCCAATTGATGACATAATTTTTGGGAGCCATAACTTTTTCACTATAGCTACAATTAACTCCCCATTTAAACCATTAGAAAGCTAAGAATGAGGAGAATGTGGTGAGATGGCACTGAGCTCTAATAGATGGCTTTGACTACCCAATAAAGTATAATAGATCATCTTCTTGTTGTCTTCATCCAGGTGTCCATAATCTGATCCCCCTCCACTAGAGCAAAACTCTGTAGATCAAGCTTATCAATGTCTAGTTGTTCTACTACAACTAAAGTGTCTAATAGAGGTGGATGATATGGCTTGAGGAGTTCCACATTGAATATTGGATATAGACCAAGGTAGGCTAGTAGTTTCAACTCAAAATCATTTTCTCTAATTTTTTTGGTGATGGTTAGGGACCATATCATAGAGGCCAAATTTTTCTATGTGGGCCTACAAGTCATTCCTTTTGAAGCTAAAACCAAACCTTGTCACCCAAAACGAAATGGTTTGTAAACCTATGTTTGTCATGGCATTAATTATACTTCCGATTCATCTTTTCCAAGATGTCATGAACTTACTACTGGATGTGTTGTATTTGTTCAATAAACTTTATTACTTTTATTTCCTTAGATCTCCTATGAGGTGTGTATTCCATGGTGGAGAATGGAATGGCTATATCAATTGGTGCCATGGGTTAGAACCCAAAGCATACATGGAATGGACTGTGCTTGGTCAAGTTGTGTAGGGCCCAATTATATTCATGTTATATGAAAAGAAGCCCCTCATCTCATGTGCATAGATGTTTAGAGTGATACATCTGAATCATGTGAACAATCAAGTGGTTCACCACTTCTATCTAACCATCAATCTATGGATGGAAGGATTTAGACTTCATCAACTTGGTATCCATCATATTCCATAGAGTGGACCAGAAGATGCTTAGGAACCTATTATCTTGATCTGAGATAATGGATTTGGGGAGACCAAAATGGAACCATACATGACTAAAATATAGTTGAGCAATTTCTTCAATAGATATATTTTTATTACAAGTAATCATGATAGCTATTTTTGAAAAAAGATCAACTACAACAAAGATACAGTCCTTGCATGTTTTAAAGTGGGAAAACTTGAGAGAAAATCCATTAAGATAGATTCCTAAGGCCTGGTTGGTTTAGGCAATGGCATGTACAATCCTTGATTCTTGTTTGTTGGCTTGGCTATCACACTGGGGTACAATGTTTGAGGTAAATTTCCACATATTTTCACATATGGGGCTAGTATAAGTGTTTTTGAAGAACTACCAATGTCTTTTCTACACTAAAGTGTCTAATTGTCCTACTGAAATGTGCTTCCCATATCATCTTTTGTTACTCTACAGCTAGAACACAGATGTGCCCCTTATGATAGAGGACATTATCTTGAAAATATAAATTAGAAACATGTTTACCTTCTTAAAGCACCTAATATGTATTAGCAAAGGTAGGATTTGCTTCATATAGAGCACCCCAAGTGGTAGTCTCATGTTTGCATAGGTTAAGGACTATTATGAGTGCAATAATTGATGGGTGGCTTAGACAATCTGTGGTCATCTTTGAGATCCCCTTTTTGTGTTTGATTATTAGCTAGAATTTCTATAGATATATGGCCCACTTTTGATTCCTCTCATTTCATAGTTTTCTCTACATATAGATGAATTCTAATGGTCTGTTGTCAGTGTGGATGACCATCTCTTTCCCCAAGATGTAGTGTTTCCATTGTTTGTAAGCTTGCACAATGGTATTAATCTCTACTTAGTGGTTTTTGACCCCCAAAATCCCAATGGAAGTGCCCCAAATTTCAATTTTAGTAGTGTAGTCTAAAAATAGTAAGTTTCTAAAAATAGTAATTCCTCAAATTTCGTATTGTTTTAAATTGTGGAAGTTGAACCACTTAATCTCCCTTGAGATTGGTGACCTTCCACATCCTCCTCCTACTTTCAAAATGTGTATAAATGAATATGTAACCTGAAATGGAAAGCATACATCTCTTCTCATAGATAAGCATATATTTGTATTACAATTTTGAATAATAAAACATCTCTTCTCAGAGAATTCATTATTACTATGTTATTTTCATGTTTTTGAAATATCTATCAATCAAAACTTCTAAGTTTTTGATCAATTGGTTATGATGAGTGGGATCCCATTGCAGAACTCATTAATCTTCCATCTCATAGAAATTTCCTTAAACTAATGAAAGCATCTCCACATCATATAAACTACCTCATGCAACTCTTATTTGAGATGAATATCCCTCGCCCTCCTCTAGTAGGATGAGAGGCCACTTTATTTTGATTTGAGGATAAAATCTTATATTAATGTGAAGAGATGTCTATTAACATTGATGAAACTATAGATAATTCTCTTTCTTTAAGATTGCCTATCACATCTATGGTTCTAGATGGGATTTTGCTTCATGCAGATGATCTTCCATTGTTCATTATCATATAAATCAATGATATCCAAGTTAAGAATGAATTGATTGATGAGGGTTATGGCATATTTGTCACTTCTCTTGATTTCATTAAAACTCTTGGGTATTTTGAATGTAATCTAAATTCTACACATAAAACCTATCAAAGATATGATAGAAGGAAAATGTTTCCCTTAGGGTGTGTGTGGCTTCCCATTACCATCCCACCTATCACCATCCATGTGAAGGTGATGATATTTAAATTTCCCCTTTCATTTAATATCTTACTTGGTAGGTTATGGACTCATCGTATGCAATATATTACTTCTTCCACCTACTAATGGATTAAATTTCATCACAATGGAGCCATTTATAGGATTAAAAGAGACACTAACCCTTGGTAATTTAAACAATTCTAAGATCATGGTGTTTTCAAGATTCCTACTTTTGAACTTTTTCCTAGTGTTCCATTACATAAATCATAGCATCTAAACTTTTTAGTCAACTCAACTAGCGGTTACAATGGGCATCTTAAACTCATTGGTAACATTCCTCCCAAACTTTTAGACTCTAATGATGATGACCCTAATGAGATTAACTTAAAGATCAAAACTTATGATCTCTCACTGCATCTCATCTCATAGCTTCTTACTTATTTGCATCCTCATTCTTGCAAACCTTCTTGTGATGGAATTCATATAGTCTTAACCAAGACTAGGCACTCTATTCACTAATCTTCTTCTGATGACAAGTTCATCCTGACATGTGTCATCGATCTTCATACTCTAGCTAATGATGATGGTTATTCTTTAGATGATCCTATTTTATGTGGCCTTATCTATGCCCATGATGCTAATTCTATTAATTAATATTGTTATTTACTTGAGTCTTTTCATGAATCTCATCATTCTCTTTCATTTACAATTCCTAATTCTTGTATTTTCCTTCTTTATCATAGGGTAGAGATGGTGCCAATACCTCTAGTTTCTAAGGAGCCACTTAATACAATGCTCTCAGATCATGTTATGAATAGACCTTATCACTTTGCCATACCTAGGGTAGTCCTCTTTAAACCTTTTATAAATCCTACCCCTCCTTTAGTAGGGCTAGCTATAGTTAAGCCCATTTATTTTTCCACTATAATTGAACCTATTTTCACTCCAACTATTGTTTATCCTCTTTTTTCTTCTCATCCTATTACTCCTCTTATTGAGCCTAGCTCCATTCCTTCCTCATCATCACCCTCCCTTGATAATGGTTTAATTTTTCTACCTAATATGGATCTTTTCCCACCAAATGGGCTGATGAGTCCTCTTTAGCTTCTTCCACTCCTATTTCACCTCCTTTTATGAGTTTTCCTAAAACCAATCACAAGCATATCTATTAATTCCATGTGACATATAACCAATCTTATACCCATTTTCATAAGTTGAGACAATACTTTGATACCTTATATCCTTCTTCCCCATCATTAGTCAAAGCCATACCTCCCCTGAAGGCACTTCCTAAATATTTACCTAAGTATGGTGAGGTATATTATCTATGTCACCTATGTAGCATGCATCACACTGATCATTACTGTATTCTTCAACAACATCTTAAATATCACCTTATAACCATCTTTGGACCTTTTTCCATTCCTCCCATAGGTTGTTCTTACAAGAAGGAACCTCCTTCTCATATGGCTCCACCTCTAGTGGATCCATCACCTCCTATGGTCCCTTCACCACCTTCTATGCTTCCACCTATGAACCTTCCCTCACCTATGGATCCTTCTCCACCTATGATTATTTCACCCCATGGATCCTTCTCTACCTATGAATCCATCTCCCATAGATCCTATTTTCATGTATTCTCCTAGCCAGCCTTTGCCTAATTTTCTTCCTCAACATGATCCTTTGAGCATTCCTACTTTTTCAGTTAAGGAGATCATAAAAGAAGAATTTTCCCTATATTCACTAAAGATTGATGAGACCTTAGCTATAGTATGCATTCAGCTTCATAGAGACTCATCCGATATATTGGATAATGTGTATGGATAGATTTATTAGTATTTATGAGGACATGCATGGTACTTTCTCATTTATCTTTGGATTGGATGTTTGCTCCAATCATATTTTTATCTATTATATCTATAACACTATGTCAAATTCTTTCTTATCTTATATCATGTTTCTCCTTCTTCTTGTACTATAGTTAGCTTATGTTATCATTTTACATTTTACATTTTGCATATAATGGTGTTTTCCTTATCATTCCTATTTTCCCCTTATCATTGCTTTATTTTCCTTTTGATTTTTTCTCAAAACTCTTCCCTTGTATCTTTATGATTGATTATTTTTTTACCTTTATTTTTGATAGATAGTTGTCATGGTGACTTGGTTATACTTACCCTCTTCCCTTTGGTTACTATCTCCTATTACCATGTGATCAGTTAGCAAGCAATCTTTCTCATTGCTATTTATTTTCATCTGTCCTCCTTTGGATCTCTTTTTTCCCTTCATCTTTTTTATCCAAACTAAGCATATACACGGTTGAGACTTGAGATCACATGCTAAGTTCATTATCAATCCTAAGTATTCTATAAATTATTTTATTTAGGTTACTTAGCTTCTTTTATCCTTAGCCTACAACTCATTCATGTGTATCACTATCTCTCTCATGATTGGTAATTCCAAATCTATATGGAGGAGGAATATTAAAATTCCTTCAAAAAAATTAAAAGATAAATCATTTAAACAAAAGTCAATTATATCTAAAGGCAAAAATATTGAATATTATTAAAAGTCTAATCACACTAAAAGACATTATTCAAAGTAGATCTCCTTATTCTAGTCAAAGCTCAAACTCCATAGTTAGCCTCATGGTAGAGTCAAGGTCCTTTCGGATGTGGTAGGAAAGTAGATTAGAAGAGGAGAATAAAAAAATATTTTCGTACTACCTACTTTCTCATGCAAGTACCCAATCTTTATAGTAGACTGATGGCTTTTTAAGGGGTCCATAGGAGTGGGGAACATGTTTTGGGAAGGTAGGTACATTTTAATTTTCCTTGTACCAATCTACCATCATGAGTTGATCTTAGTGGCACACCTATTTGCCTACAAAGCTTTGTGTCTATAGCAAGCAATTTTTCTTTATACATAGATGACCAGTAGTCACTTAGTGTCTTTTTATGTCCTTAGTATGCCTCCTAAGGTCTTATCATAAGATTCCTAGGTTTTGCCTCTTACATTACATTTTTCATTCATTTTCCTTCATATTTCCTCTTGGGAAATATTATTTTGCTTACTAATCACTCTCCATGGGATATCATTTGTGAGTTGATTTATAAGACCATAGATAGGACCTAACATCCCTCATAAATTACCATATTTTCCTTCTTATTACCCACATCCTTGATTTACCATTACTTATCCTTATTCTTACCAATCTTGATTTGGTACAACTTGGGTTTTTTTTTGTGAGTTACAGTGTAAGATCGTGGATATGACCCGACCCTCCTCACAAAAATTTCCAATAATCAAGTCACCATCTCAAATTACATGTGTCAAATATGAGATAATATTTGATTTAATATGAGGTTACATGTCATTGACATGCTTCCCATCTTGAATTAGTATGTTGCATACTTCATTTTTATTTTGCCCGTTATCTTTTTATTTTTTGAGTGCATGTAAGATTACAACCATTTCTTGAATTTATCATACTTCCCAGCTTGAATTAGTATGATAAATTTAAGACCATTTTTTTGCAAATTTTATTTTTATTTTATACTTCCCGTCACGATATAGTATAATTGATTGACTTAATTTTGATTTGTTTTTATTACCATTTGTGCCCTTTTACATACCTTCCATTTTTTTACATTGTTTGTCATACTTCCCAACATGATATTTAGTATTATTTTACTTGTTTTAATTTGGTGCAAAAATATTTTACATTGGTTTTAAAAAAATCCCTTTTTACCATCTTCTTTGCCATTTTATTGGGTCTTTATACTTGGTCATTTTTTTATTACACGTTTCCCAACTTGAACTGGCATGTAGTGCATTTTTGATTGATTATATTTTTCCAAGTCCTTTTTCTCCCATTTCTTTTTAACCATGTATGTATACTCCATAATGATATAAAACAAACCAAACCACATATATTTCCTATAGCATATACAACAAAGCTAAATACATGTTCTAGACATAAATATATCCAAAGGCATCCACAAACACAACCATCATAAATATAACATACACAACCAACACCAATAATCCAAAATGATATATATATATATATATATATATATATATATATATGTATGTATGTATGTATGTATTATATATATATATATATATATATATATATATATGTATGTATGTATGTATTTATGTATGTATATATATGTATATATATGTATATATATATATATATGTATATCTATATATATATATGTATATCTATACATATATATATATATATATACATATATATATATATATATACATATATATATATACATATATATATATATACATATATATATATATACATATATATATATACATATATATATATATATACATATATATATATACATATATATATATACACATATATATATATACATATATATATATATATATATATATATATATATATATGTATGTATGTATGTATGTATGTATGCATGCATATATGTATGTACTATGAGTTTGATACAACATATAAAACTATATACAAAGCCCCAACATTAGGGTTAGGTTTCATCTTGTCTATCTCATGGCCTAGCTATGTTATCTACTGAGGCCTTGATTTGAATCCTCTAAATAGTATGCTATAATGAGGTTATCTAAGATCTCCACCCCTTTAACTATCCTTATAGGCATGTTATCTATACTTGTGCCTACACCAACTTCGCTTGGGTTGTTGTATGTGCCTATGTCAACTGAGTCTACATTATTGTTTATGCCTACATCATCTGTGTCACTATGTCCAAATGCATATCTCTCTCATCTTCCTAGGCCTACCAAGCTTGCCTCTCACCTAAACCCATCTTTGTTGATGGATACATCCTCTCTCTCTGCACCTATATCTACCTCACTACCTCACCAACTAATCTGAACCAACTTGACTGAGTTGGGGTAGATGGTACACTCAGATCCTCTAGTGACATGGGGTAATATGGCTATAGAATATCATCTAGGATTTCATGGAGTGTTCCCCTCACTAGGGACCCTAATCTCTCCTCCTCCCTCCTTTAGCATCATCCTTCTCATGGCTACCAAAAATAGTGGTACCTTGCCATCTGACTTGTGATAGAGCACTCTATGTGTCACAAGGTCTATCACCACCTTCTAGAGGTCCAAAATCTATGATATATACACATCATCCATACTAACTCTCTATCCTCTCAATATCATCTCTAAGCCTATATCCCACATATCTAAGGCTCTCCTCTCCTCTAAATTATCTGGTATCCTTGTGGTCACCAATGCTCCTACTATGGGTAGCTTGAGGATGGCATGGACATCCAATAGTGTGATACCCACCTCTATCACATCCCCATCCACCTCCCATCTGAAGGTGTTAATCACTCATTCCCATTATCTTAGGAACATGACTAATAGGTCAATGTTGAGGGGGATCCTACACATATTAGCTACACCTCCTAAACCCACAACTACCAGTCTATATTGATCTCTATCTGACAATCTATGTAACAAATTCATCAACCAAGACACATCCACCAACCTCCATAATCTCGACCATCTCTATAACCAAAAAATGAAAAAATATGTGTTAGTTCCTTCATTTCATGTATAATCACAATACATTCTTTATACATCATTTTTACAATTTTAATTAAAAAAAGCCTAATTGCTTTTACCTTATTCATTTTATTCACTTTATCCTATTTTTGCTTAATTGTTTTTACCTTATTCATTTTATTCACTTTATCTTATTTCTATCTTGTTTGGTCCCTCTTTCCCTCCTTTGGTCATTTCAGGCCATTATATCCCTCTTTCAAAATTTTACACACTTTTTCACGCTTATTCTAGTTCCCTAGTCAACTTAGTTTGACCAAAATTTCCCTATTTTTGTCATAGTTGACTTCAAATTCTAAGTCAGCCCTCTTATCTTCCCCTCCCTAGTATTGAGTTTTCATTATGGACCTTATGGACTAGTTACTCACTCCATTTTAGATTTTCAACCTACATATTACACTAGGTCGACCATATGAATTATACCATGTTTTATCCTACTAGGTTGACCTGGTCAACCTAGTGCATTATGTGTGCCGACCCAATATATTTTTCATAAAATGTGTATTTCACTCATTTTATTCTTAAAGCCTTCTAACTCATTTTGCATCTTCCTATTTTCTACCCTTATAATCTAATTTTGCTCAATTTTGACATATATAAATGTTTAAAATCAAATTTTATCAAAAATTTACTTAATTCAATACAAATTTCAAAATTTGGTTTGAGATCCATAGTTGCATACCTGTAGTGCACCTTTTATCACCTTTGAGTGTCCTCCTCATCTAGCATGTCATTCCCTCACCATCCTAGCCTTGTTTGGTCTCATAGCTCTTTTTCCTCTCTTTCACAATTAAAAATGCTAAATGAATTCTCTTTTCCCCTATTTAAAAACACTTTTTAACAACTCAATCCTTTCATTTATTTTTAGGCAGATACCTTGTTTTGTCTCTATCTTTGTTTATGCTCATCCATTTTTTAGATAATAAAAATGCATTAGAATCATGATGATGTAGAGATTATTTTACACTATCATATCTCTATCTTCCAATGTTTTTGATTTTGGCTATTTTTTACACTAACTTCTATAGGTTCACCTAGTGTACTCTACATTAGACACCTTCATTTCTTATAGTCTACTTCTTTACCTATGGCACTAAGGTAAGTTAAAGGTATGTTTTTTTAATAAATTTATTTTATTTATCTTAATTTCTACTTACTATACCATACTTATCATTAGCACTATGTGTTATCATGTTTTATTTTGAACACCATCCCATGTTGCACTTACGTGACATGTGATGAGCTTTGGCTGGGCTATATGTATACACATAACATTTTAAAATTTTATCACTTATTGATACTTTGTATCTTGTGGGAACCTATCAAGTCTTAATATCTTTGAGTGCATGCCTTAAAGGGTATATTGAGAAAGAGGTGGGCAGACCATTGATGCTTCATAAGATTGTTATTCCTTTTGCCACTTTTCATCCACACACTAGCCTCCTAAAACCATTCAACCCCAAGATTATTCTTCTTATTTCTACCTATTCCTATAATTTTATATTTTTTATCCTTCATTTATTTCCTTATCATCCTTTTGACATGTCAGTTGTGCTAGGTCAACTAGGTCGACCTAGCACAATTTAGGGACTTTTTCTCCTTTTTGGTTTGTTGGCCTCTTAGCTGACCTAGCACAAACCTAGTGAGTTAGCCCCAGAAATGTGCTAGGTCAACCATGTCAACCTAGCATAGATAACATATCTAAATGATTTTAGGGTAAGTTTCACTTATATATACAAGGTCATTTATCACTAGTTGTAAGATAGTTGAATTAAGTGAAGAAGAGTGAATGAACATCTACCTATTGACCATTTTACATGGGGAATAAAGCTTTAAGGTTTAATACTTTATTTGGATCTCTGATCTCATCTTGTGGATAAGTATTTTAGATTCTTGGATAGGTTGTGTAGCCTAGAGTTGATTTATCTTAGTTATCCTTACATACCATGAAAATATTTTACAAAACACCTTGGCCAAGGGGAAGATTAAGGCTTGATAGGTTCATCTTCAAAGGTAAGTATTCCTAAATTTATTCCTCCTTTGTAAGAGTAGATAGATAGTGCATTTATATTCTTCTCTTCCATGTATTAGGATTATATATACATTGACGTGAGTATATGTTTTCTATAAATGTTTATTTTAGTTGTTTAATTGTTTTGTTTTTAAACCCCACTTTATGCCATAAGCTTTGGTGTGCACTAGATTATATTTACTTTTCTTGTTATTAGATTAGTGAAATATTAAATCATAGGACTCTTTTAGGGTTGTTGTGAAATTATGTTAGATTTTAAGCTTTGGAAACCTACCTCACATGGTGTGTTATGATAAGTGATCCCCTAATCAGGTCTAGTAGATCCTCACATTGGTCATGCTCCCATTTAACAATTGTATGCCCCCAATCAAAAGTGTAGGTGTGCTCTATCCCATCTTATCTAGGATTTATTGATATACATGATGCATTTTATATTTTATACAATTTCTACCATGAGATCTTTGACCTAATAGTGAATGGTCTATATTTACTACAAAATTACAATAAGATCAGGGTCCACCATCCAACATATCATTGATACTTCACACCTTGAGTATGTGGACTTCAATTACAATGCATCTAAAGATGAGAAATATAATCAAGATAAAGATGATATACAAGATGGGAATTGGGACACTCTCCCTTCACTTAAATATAAAAATATTATAGTCAATAAGGATGAGATTCTATAGAGCTTTAAATATAGACTTAAAGAATAACCCCATGATCATGCACAAATTTTACAAGCCATAATGGAAATAAAGAAAAAATAAAAGAATGATCAATATTCTACTCCCATAGATAACAACATTGTTACACCTCTTTTGGACCAACTCAACTTATACACTAACCTATTCTAACTTAACAACCTTCAGTGGTAGTTACACCTCTTAATGATAGTTCCTCCTATCAAGATGTACAATCCCTTATACATGAGATTCATTATTTGAAGGCTAAAGTGTTACATCTTAAGTAGGAAGCTACCAATCCATCACATGCCTTAGATTCTCATCTTCTTTTACATTAACATTTGGCACATCATATAGTAGCAACTCCTTTGCCATCCATATTCATCACACTTAAACTTACATTGTATGATGGTAAGGGTGACCCAAAACACAATATATGATCTTTCCATGTAGTATGTTATTGAGAAGTGTTATCTCTAATGTCAAGGTTGATTTCATTGATGTCAAGGTGTATCTGGTGAAGGTGCATGGTGAGTGGTCTTTGAGGTATGAACTTGTATTCTTGATGTGACAAGGAAGCCATGTGACAAGATAGAATTTGAAGGCAAGAGAGAATTTGAAGAAAACATAATGTCTATATTATTATTTGATTTCAAGGTTGATGTAAAGGGTTCAGGTCAGTTTGAAGTTGTCAATGTTGTCACAAAGAGGTATGATGGTTAAGTGAGCATTGAAGCATGGTTATGACATTCTAGGTCTACTTGAGGATATGAGAGAATTTTTATTAGAAATACATTATTGTAGTGGTGTGAGAGTGTTATATAAAGAGTTTTAATGTTTTATATCATTAAGATAAGCATTTTTGAGTACTAGTTATTGAAGTACAAGGTGTCTTGAGAATCTTAATCTAGACCCTATGAGAAGGTGTGCATAGTGAAGTTTGATGAAGTATGTAAGCAGATTTTGAGAGGTTGTTTGTAATTATGTGATCATGAAATTAAAGTATAAATACTTTCATAAGTGTTTCAAGGTTAGTTTTCAAGTTTTAAGTGATTAAGAAGCTACTAGTCATGGCATGTAAAGTCCTTGTGAGAAGGTATGAGTATGTTAACTTGGTAAGATGGATACACAAAGGTATGAAAGATTGTATGAGGTTGATTTAACATGTATGTGAGGCATTTAATCATTCATGAGAGTCTCAAGGTGAGCCTAAATGGGTAGGACCTTCATACCAAGTCTGCATCTAGACCACTTCCAAACCCTACCTAGCATAATGAGGTATCATGATCTATTTTCAAGGCATATGAAGGATGTATGATAGTGTTTAGGCATGCATGATATTTTATGAGATGTGAAAGTGGTGGAGAGTGCATTAAAAGAGGCATGTAGGTAAATTTTAAGGCCTAATGTAGTTTACAGGTCAAGGTCTAAATGAGTAGAGAGAGAGAGAGAGAGAGAGAGAGAGAGAGAGAGAGAGAGAGAGAGAGAGAGAGAGAGAGAGAGAGAGAGAGAGTATGGCATAATGAGGGGTCATGATCAGATTTAAATGTGTTTGAGATCATGAAAGAATTTTTAGAGGTGACGCATATTGTTTCAAGTTTGTTCATGTAGTTTGAGGTTAATATTTACAATAAAAGGCATGAAAATTGATTTTTATATCTCTCGAGAGCATAGAATGAAGGGTTCTCAACTTGAGAAGGATTTTATTATGCTCATTAGCTCATAAATTTTTTATATGGGAACATAAGCTATTAATGGTAGATATTGAAGGGTCCTAGCTCAAAATTCCATACATTTATTTTTGGATTGAGGGGTTATGATTTATGAACAATTGTTAAGAATGGAAATAGGTTTAAACCCTCTAAGAACCTTAATAAGGACCTGATGTTGAATATGTTGATAAAAAGTGCCTATAATGGATTGGTATGCTTAGGTAAACTATTTTAGGTTTTATTAAACTATCCCAGACACCTTTAGGTTTTTGAGTAGGCCTTATAATAAAGTGTTATTTTCTTAGAGATTTATTATAGTAATTAAGTTGACCAAGTCAAAGTATGTAAATGGATGGTAGATGAATCTTGAGACTCATGTTTCATGTCCATGAAGGTTATTGGATAGGTTTTAAACCTCGAGTGTGCTAAAATATTCATCCAAGTTAGACAATCATTAATGGGCCTAATGTTGCAAATAGTGAGAAACTTAGGCAATGGTCAGAAGATGAATAAGAATATGCTATCATGATAGAGTTAAAAAACCAAGTGCATGGATATTTTTTTGGGACTATTATGTCATTTTAATTATTGGTAAAAATATTGGAAGTCAGGTATAATGGTGAAAATGATGAAGCCAAAATGGCTTATCTGACTTAGTGAGGACTATGTGTAGTGAGGTCAACAAATTGGTCTATAAGATCAATAATTGCCACTAGACCATATGATGTTTGTATTTAAACATGGTTTGGATATGTTAGATGATCATTTTCATGCATTTTAAGTCTTAGAAAGTGGTCATACAGGTGTTGAAGGTCAAAATCACCATGAATATGCTTTAAGGTAAACTAGAAGTTCTAAGTAAGCAAATTTTAGTAATGAGTTTGAGGTTGTATACCCTGAGTTGAAGTATATAATGCACATGGCATTATTTTTTGTGAATTAAAAGTCATGTTCATGATTTTGGAAAGCATGGAAGTTAGTGTAAGAGGTTGAAAAGTTGAAGTCAAAATGGCTTGTCTGGTTAGTTGTGGGTGATCTATTATAATGATTGATACATGTATGAAATGTGTTATAAGACATATTTAAAGGGTAATCCAAGTTTTTAAGTGTGTATGGCCATCCAAGAGGTGTGTGACCTAGAGGAGTGTATAAGAATAAATCCTAATAGGCCTAATTTATAAGTTAAGACATATTTAAAGGGTAATCTAAGTTTTTAAGTGTGTATGGCCATCCAAGAGGTATGTGACCTAGAGGAGTGTATAAGAATAAATCCTAATAGGCCTAATTTATAAGGTAGAGATGTGGTGAATATATGTGAATGAAATATCGTATTGATGAGTAGAAAGAGGTCTTTTATAACATTAGAGGAGTATATAAGATCAGTCATGAAGATATGATAGTTTGTTTTCATATGATTATCAAGGTCATATGACCTAATCTGTCTTGAAGAGATCTAGTTGAGCGAAGAAGCGTAAAAGGTAGTTTGAGAGGGATAGAGCAGTGAGAAGAGATGAAGAAGGTGATCATCATATTTTGTATGAGAAAAAAGGTGTTCTAAAGGTGATAAAAAAATTTAGGTGGTTGAGTTGGTGATAATTCATATAGGGGGTTGGTGCCTCCTTGCAAGTTGGTGCTTAACTAGTTGGGGTTGGTACTCCATGTCAAATTGGTGATTCACTAAATTATGATATTTTTACTTATAATACTATAGTCCATTTGAAGGTATTAGTGGGTTTTCTTCCCCTTGATGGTTTCCTAAATATATGATGTGTTTTATTATGTAATCTTATTTCATGCTTGTATGGTTGATTGTTTATGCATTGCTTGATCTATATGTTTATGTGATGGTTGATGTATGCTAATGAGGAATTGAAAGAAAGTTTTTAAGATACTGATTCACCCCCCTCTTTATTATTCATTATGATTCCAATATTTGGTATCAGAGTAGGTCCTTTGAAGTAGGCCTAATAGCCTAAAGGAGATCCTAGAAGTGAGGATAGATAGTTAGCAAGATCAAGATGGTTTATATACCAGTAAGGCTTTGTTATTCAATGGGACTAATTATGATTTTTGGAGAATTATAATGATGACATATCTAATGTCAATGGGCCATGACATATGGTAGTAAATTGTGTATAGATACACTCCACATCCTACACCACCAACTGATGTAGCAGGCAAGAAGGAAAGTGAGAGAACTTCAAAGGCAATGAATGCCATTATATGTGGCCTATTATAGGAAAAATTTATGAAGTTGATGCTTTGTGATTCAACCAAGGTAATATGGGACAAGTTAAAGACTATCTATGAAGGAGACACCAAGGTGAAGATGGCTAAATTAAAGACTCATAGAAGTCATTTTGAAAGTCTAAGTATGAAGAAAGATGAGAGCATTACATCCTACATGTTAAGGGTTAATGAATTTGTCAATGTCATTACAAGATTAGGAAAAGTGAAAGATTCTATAGTTTCTCAAAAGGTATTAATATCACCAAATCCTAAGTTTGATTCTAAGGTGTTTGTAATAGAAGAGATGCAATATTTAGACAAGATAGAGATGGATGGACTTCATGGCATCTTAACTATTTATGATATGAGAACAAATGAAGGAAGACCTCCCAAGAAGGAAGAAACTCTCAAAGCTGAGAAGAAGTCAAAAACCAAGAAGGTCAAGGATGAGGTATGTTTAGATATTGATGATAATAAACTAATAGCCATGTTTTCTAGGAAATTGAGGCTTGCATCTGGTAAGTACAAGGGTAAGTTGCCTTTCAAATGTTTCAACTATGGTAAGATTGGTCACTTTTCATATAAGAGTCCTAACAAGGATAAGAATGAGCATGATGAAGAACATGAACATCAAGGTGATAATAATAAGGTCTATAATCTTGACAAAATCAAGAAATATTTTAGGAAGTAAGAGGTAGGAAAGGGTCATTCAAGAACAAGAGAAGTTTATATACCAAATAAGATAATAGCTCATTTGATGTAAGTGACACAAGTACATCTGATAGTGATTATAACAATAATAAACATGAAAATGACAACAATGAAATCTTATTCATGACTATAGTGATATATAATGAGGGTTGCTCAAAAGAAAAAGGCCTTATGGATGATGAAGAAATAGATGAATTGAACCTTGAGGTAGAATTGGTGAATGATTTAGAGGAGTTGAAGTTTCAAAGAAGGAAGAATCATATATTGAATTCATTAGTTAAGGACTATGAAGAGCATATTGGTTTGTTTGAGGAGAGTCTAAGTAATAAACCCAAGGAGTATGATGAGATCATCAATTAAATTGAAACACAAATGGAGATAGTCACTACTAGTTTAAAATCTAAAGAGGAAGAATGCATTAGGTATGAAATTGAAATGGAATACTTAAAATTTAAGTTAGATCAATCATCTATCAAGTTGAATACCTTTATGAAGTTTGAAAAGAGTATTGATGCTCTATATAACCTATTGAGTAGTTAGAATTTTGAAAGTGATAGGACAGGTCCTGGTTTCAGAGAAGACCAAAAAGAGGTAGCTCAAGCCAAGGAGAAGGCTAATAAATACAAGAAGGTCAACATGAAGAGACCAATTAGACAACCTAATACTATGAGGTATGCTAATTCATTTAATGGTTATTTTTTTGCATGTAATTAGTTTGGTCATAGATCAAGAGAGTGTATAAGACCCTCTAAAAATGAATATACATGGGATTATGAAAGGAATCATCAGTCAAGAGGTATGAATGACATCATTTACTATAGTTGTCACAATGTGGGACACATTTCAAGATTATATCCTAATAGAGTTAAAAGGCCATCAATTCAAAACAAGATGTTTGATGCCCCTAGAGTACAAGAGAAAAGGCAAATGAATGTGTGGAAAACAAATATAGTAAAGGTGAGTCATGATTAGTCTACAAGACCAAGTGGATTATTTGTCATGATAGAGAATACTTTAGATGTGAAATCAATCCAAGAGTGTTTGATATCATCTCATATTATCTATAAATTTGTTGATGAAAAGGTCAAGCCTAAGGTGCTAATCAATCCTAAAAATATCCTGAATGATATTCAATCTTGTGAGAGCATGGAGATATGGGAATCTCCTAATTTTGTGTTGTTTTAGTGCCCTATGAAAGGGGTGACTCCATTAGGATTCATGGAGACTCTTTTGAGTTAGTAGAAGCATGGTGGATACTTGGTTTTAGGAGGATATATTTAGGTTGTTCATAAGCTCCAAGTGTATTTATTGACAAGCACAAAAGAGGTAATCAAAGTTATTATATTTTTATAGCAGTTGGTAGTTGAGCATGACTTGTGTTATAAATGGTTTGAGAATTCTATTGATTCTTTTGGTGAGCTCAAATTGTAAAGACAAAGGGGGAGTTACTATTTCTTTAGTTAATATCAAGAGTTTGGTAGCTTGGTAAGTAATCTTGAGGTTCCAAGTTCATTTGAAGAATATGCTTGGTCTAAGGGGAAGCTTGATAGCTATGAGTTATTTTGGAGTTTCTAAGAATAATTGCCAAAGAGGGAGAATGGGTGGTTCTAGAATTTGTAGTGTGTATGACCATTTATCATTAATGTAAAAGGGGGAGAAAGTTCAATAAGGGAGGTTGATCAGATTGGGGGATATGAGAGTGATCATATTGAAGAATGTTTTACCATCAATGACAAAGGGGGAGTTTTTTAAGCAGTGTTGTCATTTATGTCAAGTTTGATGTCATTGATGTCAAGGTACATTTGGTGAAGATGCATGGTGAGTGGTCTTTGAGGTATGAGCTTGTGTGATTGATGTGACAAGGAAGCCATGTGACAAGAGAGAATTTGAAGGCCAGAGATAATTTCAAAGAAAGAGAGAATTTTAAGGCAACCTAATGTATCTTTTATTGGTTAATGTTAAGGTTAATGTCAAGGTTTAGGTTAGCTTGAAGTTGTCAATGTTGTCCTAAAGAGGTATGATGGTCAAGTGAGCATTGAATCATGGTTATGAGGATCTAGGTATGATTGAGGACATGATATAATGTTGATAAAAAATAGATTATTATAGTGGTATGAGATTGATGTATGAAGAGTGTTCTTATTTGGTATCATTAAGGTAAGCATGTTTTTGTATTATTTTTTGAAGTATAAGGTGTATTGAGAAGCCTAGTCTAGACCCTGTGAGAAGGTGTGCATAGTGAAGTTTGGTGAAGTAAGTAATCATAATATTTTGATAGGTTGTTTGTAATTATTTAATCATACAAGTAAAGCATAGATTAGTATTCAATTTTCAAGTGCTTAAGAAGCCTAGACATGGCACTAGTCATGGCATGTAAAGTCCTTGTGAGAAGGTATAAGTATGGTGAATTGGTAAGATGGATGCATAGAGGTATGAGAGGTTGTATGAGGTTTATTTAACATGTATGTGAGCCATTGGATCACTAATTAAAGTTTTAGGGTAGCCTACAAGGGTAGGACCTTTAGACCAAGTCTACATATAGACCACTTCTAGACCCTACCTAGTGTAATGAGGTATCATGATATGTTTTCAAGGCATATGAAGGATGTATGATAGTGTTTAAGCATGTATTAGGTTTTTTGAGTATGTGAAAGTTTTGGAGAGTGCATGGAAAGAGGCATGAAGGTTAGTTTTAAGGCTTGATGTGGTTTGTAGGTCAAGGTCTAAGTGAGCAAAGAAAGAGAGTGTGGCCTGATGAGGGGTCATGATCATATTTTAGGGTGTTTGAGCTCATGTAATCATTTTAAAAGGTGAGGCATGTTGTTTCAAGTTTTTTTATGTAGTTTGAGGTCAAGGTTTCAAAGAAAAGGCATGAAAAGTGGTTTTTATGTTTCTCAAGTGCACATAATGAAGGGTTCTCAACTTGATAAAGATTTTATTGTGTTAATTATCTCATCAAAAATTTAAATTGGAACCTAAATTATTAATGGTAGATAGGTAAGGGTACTATATCAAAATTCTAGGCATTTTTTTTGGATTGAGGGGATATGCTTTATGAATGTTTATTAAGAATGGAAACATGTTTAAACCCTTTAAGAACCCTAACAAAGACCCAATGTTGAAGATGTTGATCAAGATTTCCCATAATGTATTGGTATGATTAGTTAAGATATTTTAGGTTGTCTTAAACTCTCCCAATCACCTCCAAGTGTGATTGAGTTGTTAGGTGTATGAGTAGACCCTACAGGAAAATGAAAATTTCTCAAAGATTTATTATAGTAGTTAGAGTTGACCAAGTAAAAGTATGAAAATGTATGGAGGATGAATCTTGAGACTCATGTTTAATTTAAATGAAGGTTTATGGATAGTTTATATCCCTCAAATATGTTAAACAAATCACCCAAGTTAGCTAGTCTCTAACAGGCCTAATGGTGCAAATAGTGATAAACCTAGGTAGTAGTGAGAAGATGAACATGAATATGTTATTGTGATAGAGTGATAAAACCATGTAAATGGATATGTTTTTTGGGAATGGTATTTAATATTCATGTTATTTATAAATCTTGTAATTTAGGTATAATGGTGAAAATGATGAATCCAAAATGGTTTGTCTGGCTCAGTGAGGATTGTGTGTAGTGAGGTCAATAAATTGGTCTATAAGACCAATAGTTTCCACTAGAACATTTTATGTTTGTATTTAAATATGGTTTAGATATGTCATAGGATAATTTTAATGCATTGGAAGTCTTTTAAAGTGGTCATACATGTTTTGAATGTCAAAATCACTATGACTATGCTTTAAGGTAAACTGACAGTTTTGAGTAAGCAAGTTGTAGTAATGAATTTGAGTCTCTATGCCCTGAGTTGAAGTATATAATGTATATAGTTTTGTTTTTGTGACTTCAAACTAATGTTAATTATTTTTGAAATACTGAAAGTCAATGTACGAGGTTGAAAATTTGAAGTCAAAATGGCTTGTTTGGTTCGTGCAAGATTGTGTGAGATAAGGTCAGAAGATTGGTCTAAAAAACCAATGTTTGACATTAGAGCTTGTGGTTTTTATGATTGATGTTATTTTGAATTTTTTATACAAAATTTTTCATGTATTTATTAAAATTTAAAGTGTCCTTTGAGGTTTTGTATGTCAAGTAGTTTCATGACTGGATTTTGATAGTCTTGGTAGTTCTAAGTGAGTATACTAAAGAGATGAATTTAAGCCATTTTACCCTGAGTTGAAGTGTTTCAATCATATGGTGATGATCCTGAGGTAATATATACAATTTATATGTAATTTTTTAATCATTTTTTAATGGATCAAGTAATTTTGAGCTTCAATATTGAAAGGCAAATTTTTGGTTTACACAAGTCTAATAGGACTAAGTACTAATGAAGGGTTTCAAGAAGTGATTTGTTGTAAAACATATTATTGAGAATAGAAGACATTATTTAGGGTCTATTTTATTGTTATATGATATGTTCCTATTGATTTTGGAGTTTTAAAATGTTTTAGGGAAGGCAAAGTGTAACGTGTACTAATGAAGGCCTAATTGAATTAGGTCTCCTTAAGGCCTAAAAGAGGTTTTGGTCATTTTAGTTGTGGATGACCTATTATAATGATTTATACATGTATTAAAACATGTTATAAAACTTATTTAAAATTTAATCCAATTTTTGAAGTGTGTATTTATAACTAAGAGGTGTGTGAGCTATATGATTATATAAGAAGAAGCCTAATAGGCCTAATTTGTAAGTTAGAGAGGTGGTGAATAATTGCAAATGAAATAGAAAATTGATGAGAAGGAGGTATTTTATAGTATGAAAGGATTGTATATGATCATTCATGAAGATATGATAGTGTGTCTACATATGAATATCAAGGTCATATGATCTAATCTGTCTTGAAGAGACCTAGTAGAGCGAAGAAGACTAGAAGACCATTTGAGAGGGATAGAGTAGTGAGAAGAGCTGAAGAAGGTGATAATCATATATTGTATGAGAAAAAATGTGTTATGAAGGTGATCAAAGGTTTTAGGTTGCTGAGTTGGTTTTGATTCATCGAGGGGGTTGGTTCTTCCTTGAAAGTTGGTGCTTGCTAAAGCCTATCTAGGTTGTTGCTTAGATAGTTGGGGTTGGTGCTCCATATGGAGTTGGTGCTTCACTAAGTTGTGATATTTTGAATTATAGGAATGTATTCCATTTTCAAGGATTAGTGGATTTTCTTTCCCTTGAGGTTTTCCCACATATATGATGTGTTTTCTATGTAATCTTGTTTCATACTTGTATGGTTGATTTCTTATGCATTGCTTGATCTATATGTTGATGTGATAGTTAATGTATGATAAGGAGGAATTTAAAGAAAGTTTTTAATAGACTGATTCACCCCCCCATTTATTTTTCTTCAAACACATGTTTGGGTTATGTGTCCAATGATTGGCTCCTCACTAAGTTATTCCCATGCAGTCTAAAGGACTATGCCTTATATTGGTTATATAATATTTTGAATTAGTTTATCACCACATTCAATCCATTGGAAGATATTTTTTTATCACACTTCTCAATTAATATTAGTGATAAGATCTCATATTCTCAAGTAGCATAACTAAAGTAAAGATGTAATAAATGTATTACAAAATATGTCCTGTAATATAAAATTGTATTGGAAAAAATGACTAGCCCCATGGCAAATAAAAAGTTTTAAGACATATTAAAACAAAGCCTACTACTCGTATTTCATGAAGCTATCTTGTTCAATAAGTTTCCAACCTTCATAGATTTATGCCACATAATGAAAGAAAGGGAAGTCAAGATTCTCTCTATGGGTAAACTAACATATAAAAATGGATCATATTCAACTACTAAGAGTTATAGTAAGCCTCCATATAAAGTAAGAGCATATAAAAACATAATGATCTAAAGGCCACAATTAATTTAGCTTCAAAGTCATCTCTTTCCCTAGTTTTATTAACTCCTCTATAAAGAGTTTTTACCAACCTTCTAGAATTACCAACATGTGTTTTACAGTAGATCCTAGAATGCAATGGCATATCTCTCCCTCTCATCAAAGAGGTTGATATGACATGACCTCTTATAACAATGTATGATTCTAATGCATTTTATGAATACCACAGGGCACTAGGCCATACTACAAACTGATGCATCACCTTCAAACACAAGATACAATATTTGATAGAGGCCAACATAATTAATATGGGCATACCCATAGAGGCGCCCAAAGTTCAAAAATTGGAAGATAAAACATTGAAAATATTCTCAGATCCATTTCTAAAGCATTCAATTAATGAGGTAGGGGTCACTTTAGGTGTTCACTATACATATTAGGCACATCCACCATATGCATCATATCAAACTTCTATAGAGGATGCACACCCCATACAATATATCATTGGTGTGTATCATTCTATAGTACCATCTAGACCACTCATCACTTTCTCAGAGTAGGATTTTATTGATGATGATTCATATTTTTATACACTCTTTGTATGAGCCTACATAAATCATCATCTTATTTAGAGTGTTGTTGATAATGGTTCAAGTATTAACATGTGCACTATCAAAATTCTATATAATTTTGGGTTTTTAAAGTAGGATATTTCTCCTACCAACACAGTTATTCATGGTTTTAATGGCCATGTTCAACACTCCATTTGGGAGATTGTAATTTTGCTTTAGGTTAGACTAGCACATGTGGCCACTAGATTCTTGGTAGTACCTAGTGCAGGTATATTTGACATGTTATTGGGTAGGCCATAGATACAAAAACTATGAGTAATTCCATCTACCATGCGTAGATGCCTCAAATATATACATCATAACTAGGTGATCATAGTTGAGGCTCTTTCATATTAGTATCCTCTACCTATTCCATAGGAATTCATACCACAGTTACCATTTACATCTTTGATCATAGTTCCCATTAGTACACCATAGAGTTTAGTTGAGCCACCAGTGAAGGTGAGGTATAATCTTATAGTTTTACCACATACACATACTCTCTCATAGAGACTATTATTAGATAGACCATTATGTCAAATATATGTTATAGATTATAGAGGGTCTCCCTCTATTCATTTTGTAATAAGATCAATATTATTGAGTTCTCAAGGTTCTCAACATAGGGCACCTATGATAGCTTCACCATCTCCTACCAGATTAGTCCCTAAGACCCCTACAATTGATAGGAAACCATAGTTAGTTTCATAGATTCCTAACACCACTTCATAGGTAGTGCCAAATATAGATCACTCAGCATAATAGGTTATGGGACCTTAGTTACCTTTTCATACAACATGCATGATCATTGTTCTTGTTGACCATTTTTACCTCAATACAAAATGGTCCAACCCCCTATAGTCAAAATCTTGTATAGGGGATTTTTACAATGTCATGGGGTATGTTTTATCTCATTTGATGTCACTTCATATGCCATTATAGTCTTGTTCATGGTCTGGTTCAATCCTTGAGCTATTTGGTGTCTTGAGGGTATTTTTAAGGTCATATATGAAAGTGGTAGGTATTCATGGTGATAAATGTATTTAGATCATGGAAAAAGTTTGCTTATGCCTCAATGAATTCATTTTATCTTTTAAAGATTCATTTTAGCTAAAAAATAGGCTTTATAAAGCTAGACCATCATCAGGATGTCACATGGAAACCAAAATGGAGTAGCTTGCTCATGTAATTTTTAAATATGATAAAAAAGACTTGTATGACCATTAGACAACACATGATCAATGTCCTTAATACTGAGATCATGCTCTATAATTTTCATATCTTGATGAGTCTTCTATCTCAATATTTAAGCCTACAAAGTTCATCTTGCCAAGTCTAAGGAGCCAAGCCATACAAGATATCATCTAGAAACAAATGAACTTGCTTATTTGTACAATTTTTGTCTTCAATCAAGAATACCTCATGAGCCAAAGGATTATAGTGCTAGGTATTTTTCATGCCAAGAACATGCTTTGAATGTTTCAAGTCTGCACAATCTTTCTAGCTCAAGTTATAAGCTTTTAAAGATAGACCTACAACATAATATGTTCATTATAACATCAAGTTTAAGCTTGATAAAAATAAGTCCTTTTGATCTTAAATTTGATGGTCATGCAAACATCAATGATAGTCATATGAATGTCATTTGATGGGAGTGAGGATGTTAAATTTAAGTTCATGAAATAACCATTAGTTTTCAAAAAGTGGGTCCCAATAGATCTAAAAGTTCATGTTGCTTCATACATCTTAATCAAATGATGTGATATGAGTCAAATAGTCAAGAACCTCAAGAGATCAACACATGGCATAAGCATTTGAGGTTGGTAGATTGCCAGTAATATATTGAAATCAAACATAGGCATGTTATGTGGTATAAGCCTAGATAGAGTTGACAAGTCAAACATAAGATCAATGACTCAGTCATTTGTATTGAGCAAGATCAGTGGTGTGAAATGGGTCAATATGTCAACAAGTTGAGTTATATATTGATAGCTAATTAAAACAAAGTGAGCCCAAGAATTTCAATGGAAGTCAAAAAACCATTTTGTAATGGAAGAAAATGGTTATTGTAGGGTCATCAATCTGCCATTAAAGCTCAATCCAACTCCATGAAAAGAAAAAATGATATATTAAAGTGATTAAGAACATAAAGGACCACCATCAAATCTTAAATTAGACCCCTAGTTGAAAGATTCAAAGGGTTGTAATGCCATTTTATGATTGTGTCTACATTATTTAAATAAGGGTCCATGCATATATGAATCCTTGGTTCTTGTAGTAGCACAATGGGTCAATTTTAGACCTATTATAATTAATGAATGAAGTTATGTGGTCTATATGTCTTCATTGACATAACATCTATCTGAAAACTAATAGTCTGAGATTGGTTTTTTATATATAGTAGACCCATGAGCATGGGGGAGAGTTTGAGCATGATCCAATTAGAACAAGAGCTAGCATTACAAAGGATGCCATAAAGGCATACACATAGACCCCAATGATTTCATATACATGACCAATGACATGAAAGGGAGCCCTTCTCTCCACATTCCACACCATGACAAACCTATTTGGAGTAGTTAGCATTAGGACAAATTTATAACAAATAGATCCAATTGTTCTAAATACATTGATGCTATAAATCAGCTTGAAACCACTTGATCCTATCATTAAAACTATATTGAATCATGAGTGAAGGAATAATTAACTATTACAACTACTTGAGATGACCTAGATCAATTAGGAAGTTCCAAATAAGCATATTGGCATAAGTAGTTGTAACTACATTTTAAGTGAGGTTAAACTCATTTAATTCCCCTTGGAACTTCTCTTTTCCTGCTTCTCTCTCTTAAATGCTATAAGTGCTTACCATTTTGGAAATTTTAAGATACCACACCATGTATGGTGAACCCTTATTGGACTAATGTTATATTTTCCTTGAAACATTAATACAAGTCTATTTATGAGTTTTAAATAATTGTCTAAGTCTACTAGTGATATATGGTGATGAGAAGTGATAATTATATATCTTTCCTTCCCTTATCCATTCATTTTTGAGAAAGATTTCCTAGTCTAACAAGTCATATAAAATGTAGTCTAGTGTGTAAATATTTTTCAAATGTACAATTGTCCTTGGAGTGTGTAATATTCCCTCTAGTTCATTTGCCTTGTGTTTCTGCTCACATCTCACCTCTATATTGAAATGTTCATGTTATAACTCATTAAAACTTAGAGATTAGTCTATATGCTTTGTTTCATTATGGTAGAAATATTATGGTCATGTGGAAGACATTTTTGGTGCATCACCTCCTTTAGAGCAGGTTTAATTTATGTATTCCATAACTCTTTTCCCCATAAGTAAGCAGTAGTGTAAGTGATAAATATTACATGATATATTTAAGGAGATAACCCTTAAATCTAAGGCTCATTTCCAATATAGGTATACCCACATACCTAGGAATGTTCCCATGTTACCCAAATCTGTAAGAAGCCTAAACAACTTCTTCTAGGGTGTAATATTTGGAGACAAAAATTTTGGTACACCTGGTGGGACACATTATCTTCAAGATAACTTGTCAAGGTGAATGCTGGTATTGACAAACACTAGCTAAAAATTGGTGTGCTACTCAAAATTTGGTGACTCCTTCAAAGTAAATCTAGTTCTAGACCATTATTTTATTATAAACTTGCCCCTATAACTCATAGTCCTCACTAGGTCATCTTATGCTACAACATCCAATCCTATTAACCCACCCATTTAGCATGAAATCCCTCTTGAAATTTAGTATCCACAACCTAATATTCCCTTTGAATAAGGAGTATATTTTTCTAGGGAGGAATAGGTTGAAGAGGCTGAAGAAGTTGAAGATATTGAAGAAGAAGACATGGCTAGACCTCATGCTTTCCCTATCTTTAATACTAATAATCTAATTAAAATTCATGCATATTATGTCATTCCTCTTAGTGCCACAAAATGTGTGCCCAAATTCAATGGTGAGAGTCATATCACACCTAATGAGCACATTAGATATGTTTCTAACTTTTATAGTTTCCACAATATTGTTCGAGAGAACATTGCCATTAGACTCATTGCCATGTCCCTTAAAGGGAAGGCTCTTGATTGGTATAGGACTCTATAAGGTAGATGTATCATAGTATGGGATGAGTTTAGAGTGTTGTTTACTTATATATTTGGAAATGAAAGTGACCATGCTTCTCTCATACATCAGGTCAATGTGATAAAAAGGGGACCCAAAGAAATAGTGCATGAATTAAACAAAATGTTTCATAAGACTTTGGATATATTGCTTCCTGTCATGAGACGACTTGTTATTTTTGTGTTCCCTACTTACTAAAAATCCATTAGGACTAAAATTACTATCATGCTTTACTCCATGGGAAGATCCACCCTCCCTGAAGCATATGAGCTTGTTATCAAAGCTAGAAATAATCTCATCTAAGATGGAAGATTTACACCTAAATTATCTATTCCTCCTTTGTCTCATTCTTATGCTAATACTATATATTAAACCCAAGTTATTAATTTCAATACCAAAACTAAGGTGGCTCTTAGGCAAGTAGAAAATAATGTTGATCAGAAAGTAAAGTTCTTAGCCTTAGAGGCTCAAAATAGACAAGCTAATATGCAACAAGGTGCCTATTAGAATCCTTACCTATATCAAAAATAGTATGTCCAACAATATGTAAGAGGAAGATGCCAATGGGAGCCTAATCCTAATAGGCCTACTAATGCATACAATCCTAACTCTACCACCAATGCAAAGAAGATGGTACCATTTAATAGCAATTTGGTGTAGGGAGGTGACTGGTAGCAAGACCAATTCATGGATACTAATCAAAATGGAGAAAAACCTCTGGTGGCTCAAGGAGTATTTATTCCCCTCATATAATATTAGGATGAGGTAATGATACAAGTTAATGAGGGTTGACAACCTCAAAGAGATATCTTCACCAATTTTATGGTTGAAGACACTTTTATGCTAAATTGAGGAGCCTCTATTGTAGATAATACAGGGGATAAAAGGAAGGCTCTAAGAGGTGTTATCAACATGCCCATATGCTCATCCAATCATCCTACAAGGAAACAAAATTACAAGTGTGATAGTTCCAAAAACTTCTACATCTCTAACAAGCTAAAATATGGTAAGGTTTGATACTATTCTTCAAGTTCTTAGTAATTATCTACCTACAAAATCTTAAGATAAAGTAGGTATGGATTCTTTAAACATTTTATATTCTTTGAGAAACATTAAAACATCTATTTCTCTTTGGGATGTTCTTCATATGCCTAATGAAAAAGAGCTCCTACAAAAATAGTTATCTGCTATCATTCTAGTGTCTCAACCTCAAATCAAATTCATGGTCATGTTGTAATTGAAAATTCTCCTAGTACCATTATTGAAACATCCACTAGGGCTAAGAAATATCCACCATTTTAACTCACCCTTAGTATAGGTGACAAGTTGGTAAATAATTTCATAGATTATAGTGGAGCTTCTACTTATATCATGCCCAAAGTTGTAGCTGACAAGTTAGGACTGAAATATGAGCCACATAGCAAAGGGATCCTTTAGTTAGATGGTAAACCTAAAAAAATGTTAGGACTAATAAAAGGCTTGAAGTTTTTATTTCATGGTTTTCCTAGTTTTCTTATGTTGTAAGACATAGTTGTGGTTGATCTCTCATCCCACTTTGCAATCTACCTATCAAGGGACTTCACAAATAAAATAGGTGGTTGTCTCTTAGTTGACTAGTCTTTATTGGATTCTAGAAAAAGATATGGGGAAAAGGTGAAAATTAGTACACAACCTATTTCAAGGTCTCATATTAAACCTTACATTAATATAAGTTCTAATTTAAATTATGTTGTTCATGAAGAAAAGGATTTTATTCTAGATGATGGCACTTCCTCCAAGATTGAGGGCATTGTAGATTTATTTATTGATGAATATGATACTAATACTTATGAGTAAGATAATTATTCTCTCATGTATGAAACTAATCTAGGATTATATTATATACATGAATAAGGAATATCGTCACCTCTACTTGCTAAGGAAGAGGGTGAAGATGATGAACTATGGAAGATATTTTTTGATGGTTCAAGAAGTAAAGTTGGTGCAGGGGCTGGTGTTATGTTTGTCTCTCCATCCAAAAAAAAATATTATACTTTATACATATTTCATTTTAGTTAAACTTGTAATGTGGTTGAGTATGAAGGTTTGATTCATGGCCTTCAATGGGCAAGGAGAAAAGGAATCAAGAACTTGCAAGTGTATGGAGATAGTCAATTGGTTGTGCATCAAGTGAGGAATGTGATTGCTACCAAGAACCCTTTGCTTAAGTAATAAATGCATAGGGTATGGGATATATTTCAATAATTTAATTCATTAAATATTCACTCAATCCCAAGTAATAAAAATAGTCATGTTGATAGACTAGCTGCCATAAGAGCTCAATTTGACACTCCAACTACCATAAAAGAGGAAGGAAAGTATTCTCATATTAAGATCATTATTAGACCTTTTATACCTAATAATTAAGTGTCTTGGTAAGTGTTTAATATTGACAAACACATTTCATGCTTCTTGAAAAACAAGGCTAAGTTTTTTTCAAGGAATCAAAGGAGGCTCCAAGAGAAATTGGGTGATCAAATTGTGAAAGTAAGAACCAATAAAATACCTAAGGGTTTGGTGACCTTATAAAGTATCTTCAATGAGAATGATCATAAGAATAAGGAGAAAGTGATTATGTCTACAAAAGAGGATAATTATGAAAGGGTCTTGATCTTCAAGGATAAACTCCTCAAAATAGGCAAGGTATATTCTACATTATAAAAGCAAGCATTCATTGAGATGTGTAGATAATTTCATGATATCTTTACTTGGGAATATAAGGACCTCAAAGTTTTTTATCCTAGCCTAACACACCATACCATTGAATTGAAACCTAAAGTTAAACCGATTAGATAGAAGAAAAGACCCATCAACCCCAAGGTTGAGCAACTCATGAGGTTAGAGCTTACCAAACTCATTAAATCTAAGATAATATTTCCCATCAAGCATTCAACATGGGTAGATATACTTGTGCCTATTAGAAATAATAATATTAAGATAAGGATTTATGTATACTTTATATATGTTAATGGAGTGTCACTCAAATATCACTATCCTCTACCCTCAATGGAGTAGATTTTGTAAATGGTTTTAGGTACTTAGTGTTTCTCTTTTATATGTGTATATTTAGGATATAATTAGAATTTAGTCAATGAATATGATTAGTTTAAGACAACCTTCACTACTAAATGGGGACTTTTTCTTAGAGAAATATGCCCTTTGGTCTATCTAATATTGGTGCCACATTTCAAAGAGTAATGTACATGACCTTCAATGGTTTGATCAATGATATGTTATTGGTTTATCTAGATGATATAATAGTATTTTCTAAAGATGCTAATGAACACATGCAACACTTAAGGAAAGTGTTTGAAAGATGCAAATAGTATGGAGTATCTCTTAATCCAAGAAGTGAATCTTTACTATTCATGAAGGTAAGATCTTAGGATATATTATTTCCAAGGATGGTTTAACTATTGGTCCTAAGAGAATAGAGGATATTATAGGCTTATCATTACCCTTGCATAATAAAGGTCCTCAAAGTTTCTTGGGCAAGATAAATTTGTTAAGAGGTTCATACCTAGTTTTGCATCTTTAGTAAAATCTATCATAGCTATGGTTAGGAAGAACCAAGTCTTTTCTTGGACCAAAGAGGGTATGAGCAATTTTGAAGCCATAAAAAAAGCAATTATAGAAGATACTAACCTTGTGAATCCTATTTTTACTAAGGAATTCATGTTGTATTCATTTTCTAACCTTGATACTATCTCAACCATGTTGATGCAAAATAATGATGAGGGTATGGAACAACCAATTGCATTCTTTAGTCAAGGTTTAGAAGATATGAATTCAAGGATACTTATGTGGATAAATAAGTCCTTGCTATTGTAAGAAGACTAAATAATTTTAGACATATGGTTTCAAACTATAAAATTCATGATATGGTCTCTCATCCTAACACCAAAGAGTTTATTTTGAGAAAAGATCTTAGTGAAAAGAGGGCAAGGTGGATCATTAAGGTAATGGAGTATGATGTTGATATCAAAGTGAAAAAACTAGTAAGGGGTAAAGGCCTTTGTGAACATCTATCTTCAGACCTTCATGAGTCAAAATAGGAGGCTCTATTCAACCATGATTATCCCCAACTGGCTAGTTTGTTACCTCCATAAAGTTGGAGATAGGATGTGATCAAATTTCTCCAAAATAGTGAGTATCCTAAAAATATGAGTAGATCACAAAGGGGATATTTTAGATTGTAATCTATTCCTTTTTGTCTTGTGGATGGTGTGATTTTTAGGAGGGAAATCAATAGTTTGCTATTGAGATGCATTTATAATGACTAGTTTGGAATGTTGCTTGAGAATTTCCATGATGGGATAGTAGGAGGTCATTTCTCTCCAACAACCACAATGGCCAAGATCATGAGGTTAGGTTATTATTGGCCTAGCCTCTTCAAGGATTTCCATGATTGGGTGATAAGGTGTATATAATGTACTTTCTTTGTAAGAAAGCAAAAGTTTACAACTCTTCCTTTGAAGCCTATCCAAGTTGATCAACCTTTCATGTAATGGGGTCTTGATTTCATTGGCATGATAAATCCCCCATCAAGTGTTGGTCATAAATGGATACTCATAGTAAATGACTATTTTAAAAGATGGGTGAAGGTAGTAGAATTTAAGGAATCTAATGAGAATGCTATCTTAGAGATCTATGAGAGAATCATAACAAGGTTTGACACTCCTATTATTATTTCAGATAATGCTCTTGCTTTTATGGGTACTAAGATAGCTAATTGGGTAAAAGGTAATGGTATATTCTTGATCACTTAATCAAACTATTACCCTCAAGGTAATGGGTTGGTTGAATCTACTAATAAGAACCTAATCAGAATGATCAAGAGAACATTAGAGCATAACCAAATATCTTGGCACACCAAATTGAAGATAGCCTTATGGGTTGATAGGATAAATCTAAAGAGGTCAACATGGAATTATCCTTTTGTTCTTGTCTATGGAAAGGAATATAGGTTGTTTATCTCTCAATATATACATGCTTTAGAGTTAGCACATCAACTAGAGTTACTTGAGAACACTCCATTGGAAGTGAGGTTGATAGAATTAATGGATTTGTAAGAGACCAGAGGTAAATCTCATTAGGCCATAGAGCATCACCAAGTACTGATGAAGAGTTATTTTGACAAGAGGGCAACTCCAAGATAATTTTAAAAATGTGAAATAGTCTTGAAATGAGATGAAGATAGAGAACAACCAAGGAGACATACCAAATTTAATGCCCTATGAAGTAGACTGTATGTCATCATTAGGTGCAAGCAAAGTAACTCCTTTCAGTTAGTAAGGATGAATGGGGAAAATTTTGCTTATCACTGTGAATGGGATACATTTGAAACCCTACTATTAAGAACTATAGGTTAGTCTTATAAATATTAGATTAGGTGTGTATTTCTTTTATTGTGTGTGTTGTGTTTTAATAATTACTCTTGAAGCACATGTGTGTCTCTTATTGTAACACAACTAGATACTAAGAGGTGGGGGGTGAATTAGTATATTAATTAACTTAGTAATTTTCCAAACCTTTTAAAGAAAATTAAAATTATATGCAAAGATCACACACATAAAAAATCACATAACATAAGATATACCATGGAAAACCCAATATGGGAAAAACCACCATGAGAATAGCTATTAGAAATTAACATTATAATCTAGCCTCATAATAAGTAACCTCACTAGTTACAATGTTTAAGGTTACCAACCCTAAAGAGACACCAATCCCGTGATTCAAGAGCTTCAACTCTATGGAATCACCCACTTCCTAACTAAGAACCAACTCATCTTGTCTGATGACACCAACCTATTAGATTATTCTAAGGATCTACAACTCCAATTTATAAAATAGATTCATACATGAATCTAAATCTTTATTATTTGTTACAAGTCTAGTCTATAATTGATCAAACTCTGCATATTCTCTTTATGCCTTTATTCTCTTTACCCCTCTATATTTGTTTCTAGGTTTATCTCTATTTGAAGCACTTCATTTCTCTTGCTCTCTGCCTCTATCTCTCTATTCAAAATTTCTCAATATCAATATATATCCATCTCTATAAACCTCTACCTATAACCTAAATGTTGTATATATAAGCAATTGATCTAAGGTTCCATATCTTCTATGTGTTCACACTCAGACTATAACACATCATGCCAATTTTGGACTTTAGCTCAATATATCAAATTATAAGTTCCCCACATATCAAATCCATGCATCATCACCATGATTATTTATCTCTTTACTATCTATAACATTTGTTGGAATCTAATTTTGATGTACATTCACATTTACATAGATTTGATCAGTTTCATCAATCAATCTTGTTGTCTGTGTCATGATTTAGGTCTTCTCACATGTTTCTATATGTTCCTATAACTGACCATTGGACTATACATATCTTTAAATATAGGTCATTGATCTTGCATTTAGAACCATGATCTGATGGTCCATATTCAAATGGCTCCACTTTAAAATGCATCTGATTGATCACATTCTAAGAGGCTCACACTATCCATCTAATCTTTATATGCATCTAAACTTTAGCTTTGTCAAATTTATAATGCATCTATTGATGTTCCTAATATGAGCTTATATGTACCATTCAATCTCCAAAGATGCATGATCTTTATCGCTATCTATATATTAGATGTTGATGTTAGGAACCCATGCCTTACCCTTCTCTTTGCAGTATTAGTGTAATAATTGCTATGGATGCATATGCTTTGTAAGTCATCCCTTAGAGCATATTTGAATTATCCCACATACAAGGAAAGTAGTAGTTTTTAGAATAGAGTTAGTATATAAGTAAGTGTTGAGGCCCAATGAAGGCATCCATGAATTTATTTTATTGAGTTTGCTCAAAGGAGGTTGCCCCCTCGAAGTGGCCTGCGATCAATATAAGCTTTCTGTGTTTCTGTTATTCATAAGAGTTATTTCATTTTCACATATTTTTATTAAATATGTTGTAGGAGGTAATATACTGCAAGAGGTTCTTCTCATCTGGTATCAGAGCACTTTCTTGGCTTTGTGGGTAGATTTGGAGCAATTTTTTTCGAAGCAGGGCTTTCTAGGAGCTGCGCCATTTCTAGCAAGGAATTTTTTTCATTGCAAGTTCCATCATTTCAGATTGGGTAAATACCCATCTACTTAAATATGGTAAGTGTTTGGGCATAAGCCCTAAAACTCATTATGAGGAGTACCACAAGAACCCTGAAGTAGCTAGCCCATTGAGAGGACCTGCCAGTGAAAAGGGCAATGGCCCCATCCCGATTGACTAGTTCCCATTCGTGAGGTAAACCAAAAGATTTTTTTAAGGGGTAAACCCATGGCCAAAATTTTTTGGAGAGCATTACTCGATCAGACAGCTTTGGTGACCAGAGAGAATTAAAAAAAATCCTTTAGGTAGCTAAATAAACTTGGGGTCCATTCCAACTTATCAAGTTCAAAGAGCAAACAACAGTGTATCCACAGTTGAGGATATTTCCAACCACATAGTTGTAGACAATCCATTTCTGAAGCAGTAGTAAAAAAAATTAAAAAAAAACTAAGCCTCCAAAAAAAAAAAAAATTCAGGGCGCTACCCCAAACCCCACCTTGCATCACGGTAGGGAATGCGAAGGATCCCCAACTATTAACAACTAGTTATGGTCTCCACTCGTGTAGGCAAAAAACTCATGGAGGAAGAAATTGCCACATTGAAATCTCAGGTTACAAAGTTAACCGATACGATGTGTGGCTTGAATCAATAGAATAACATCTTGCTCAATAGAGTGCAGAAGGAGTCTTCTTCAGAGCATCGCTCCTTTGCTTCCAAATTATCACGTGGACCTAAGCTAGACTTTCCATGGTTCAATGGTATAGATCCTACAAGATGGATATATCAAGCTGAGCAATTCTTCAACCTCCATAATACTTATTCTGCAAATAAAGTCCCAATTGCTTACTTTCAACTGGAATAAGAAGCACTTCAGTGGTACCATTGGTATCTCAAGTCAAATGATGAACCCGATTGGTCAAATTTTGTATCCTTAATTCTAGGTAGGTTTGGTCCCTCGACATTCAAAGATTTCAGAGGAGCTCTCACCAAACTTTGTCAAACAGGTATTGTTCATGAATATCAAATTGAATTTGAAAAACTCATGAATCACACTGAAGGGTTGTCAAATGACTTCTTCAAAAGTTGCTTTGTTAGTGGCCTCAAAGAGCCGATCCACTCAGAGGTAAAAATGTTTCAACCTAAAAATATGATGGACACTTTGGGTCTGGCTAAGTTAGCAGAAGATAAACTCTCCACACAGCATTGACCTCCCACCTTTTCACCAATAAAGAACACAATGAATCAGCGGATAACTATAACCACACCAAGCAAGTGCCTGACTGAGGTAGAGATGTGGGCTCACAAAGAGAATAGATTATGTTACAACTGTGATGATAAATGGGTTAGGGGTCACAAGTGCATCTAACAAAAACTTTACTTGCTAGATGTGGAGTCACCACCAGAGTAGGACAATGAGCCTGATATTCTAGAATTTCAAGATGCTCAAGAAGAACCCAACACTGAAGAGGACCCAGTGGTTCAAGAGACTCAACCAAAGATCTCAGTACATGCACTAATAGGTGTCACCACTCCCCAAACCATGAAGGTCAAAAGGTGCTTCAAAAATATCCCTCTCACAATCCTCATTGACTCGGGCAATACTCACAATTTCATCAATCCTCATATTGCTAAGGTAGCAGACTACTTTATATACCCTTGTTCTATATTTGAAATCATGATTGCTAATGGGGGCACATTTCCATGTAAAGGGAAGTGTTAAAATGTGTGTATTGCAATAGATGATTATAATTTTTCCTCTGATATGTTTGCCCTACCTTTAAGAGGGTGTGATGTGGTTTTAGGGGCACAATGGCTTCGCACATTAGGACCTATTTTATGGGACTTCTCTAAGCTTTAGATGTAGTTCACAGATAATGGTTAGAAGCA
Organism: Torreya grandis; assembly: GCA_037957365.1. Classification (NCBI taxonomy): domain Eukaryota; kingdom Viridiplantae; phylum Streptophyta; class Pinopsida; order Cupressales; family Taxaceae; genus Torreya; species Torreya grandis. The sequence continues at coordinate 2,014,622 of JARHVA010003289.1, forward strand.
CACCTTAAAAGGGTTATTTCCAGGATCTACTAGCATCATTAGTTCTCATCGCATGGAATTTTTTTTGAAGAAAGGCTCACATGGGGTCATTGCACAACTACATTCCATTCAACTCCAGCCCCCTGCTGCTACTAACCACCCTATAGATTTACAAGCCATACTCAACAAGCATGCAACCATTTTTTTAAAACTAGTAGGTTTGCCCCCTTTACACCCTAAATATCACCACATTCCTCTCCTTCTAGGAAGCATCCCACCCAACTTCTGGCCATACCATTACCCCCATCTACAAAAGACTAAAATTGAGAACTTAGTTTGGGAACTCCTCAAGTCTAGAGTTATTCACCCCAACACCAACCCATATTCCTCCCTAGTGCTTCTTGTCCACAAAAAAATGGGTCATGGTGCATTTGCATTGACTTTCAAGCCCTTAACCACCTCACTATCAAGGATAAATTCCCAATTCTTGTCATCGATGAGCTTCTTAATGAGCTCCATGGGGCCAAATTCTTCTCCAAGTTGGATCTGCATTCTGGCTATCATCAAATTTGAGTGCATCCTAATGACATTCCCAAGATAGCCTTCTATATGCATGAAGGTCACTATGAATTCCTTGTCATGCCATTTGGCCTTACAAATGCCCCTTCCACTTTTCAAGCACTCATGAATAAAATCTTTCGGCCTTTTCTTCGTCAATTTATTTTAGTTTTCTTTGATGACATTTTGATCTACAACCACACATGGGCCAAGCATTTACAACATATTGATAGGGCATTACAATTGTTAGCAAACAATCAATTATGTGCCAAGTAATCCAAGTGTTTATTTGGTCAAGAGGAAATTGACTATCTAGGGCACATTGTTTCAGCCAATGGGGTTCGTGTGGACCCAAAAACAATTAGTGCTATGCAGAATTGGCCTCGACCAACCACCCTCAAGAGCCTTCATGGTTTCTTAGGCCTAACAAGATACTATTGCAAGTTCATCAAAGATTATGGAAAGATCATGGCTCCTTTGACTTCCTTATTGAAGAAGGATGCTTTCACTTGGGGTACAATAGCTAATCAAGCATTCATCAAACTCAAATAGGCTATGTGTAGCACACCAATTTTGGCACTGCCAGACTTCACTAAAACTTTCACCATTGAAAGTGATGCTAGTGGCATCAGCTTGGGTGCTATTCTTCTCCAAGAGGGCTGACCAATTACCTTCACTAGCAAAGCCCTTTCTAGCCACAATTTAGCTTTGTCTACATATGAAAAGGAAATGATGGAAATTTTACATGCAGTATAAAAATGGAGACCCTATTTACTAGGAAATCATTTTTGCATCAAAACTGATCATTAGAGTTTGAAATATTTCTTGGAATAATGGGTCTCATCCTCAGCTCAGCAGAAGTGGGTCAACAAACTCATGGGTTATGATTATGAGATCACCTATAAGAAGGGAAAAGACAATGTTGTGGCTAATGCTCTCTCAAGAACCTTTGAGGACCAACCTTCCCTCCTTGCCATCTCCATGCCCATTTTAAATTGGTTAGAATCTATCCAACAAGGGTATGTAAATGATCCCTCCTTATGCCACCTCATTCATCAATTGTCCACTAACCCCTCTGTAGTATCGCATTATTCATGGGATGGTGCTTCTCTGTGATACAAGGGTCATTTGGTGCTTTCCCAAAGTACAGACCTACATCAGGCCATCTTCTATGAAACCCATGCTTCCCCCTCAACAGGGCACTCAGGATTTCTCAAAACCTATGAGCGGGCATGTCGCCACTTCTTTTGGAAAGGCATGAAAGCTGAAATTAAATAGATGGTGGCTGAATGTGATACCTACCAATAAAACAAAGGTGAAACCACATTGACTCCCAGTTTGCTCGAGCCTTTGCCCATTCCTACTAGGATCTAGATAGATATTTCCATGGATTTCATTAAGGGCCTCCCTAAATCTAGGGAAAGATAGTGATCCTAGTCGTAGTCGACCGCCTCTCCAAATATAGTCATTTTTGTGCACTTAGCCACCCATACACAGCCTCCACAGTTGCACAAGTTTTCTTGGATTAGATCTTTAGTCTTCATGGCATTCCTTCTTCAATTGTCTCAAATTTTGATGCCACTTTCACTAGCCATTTTTGGATGGAACTATTTCATCACACATGCACACAGTTGAGAATGAGCTCTGGGTACCACCCATAAATAGATGGCCAGACAAAAATAGTCAACAAATGCTTGGAGACCTTCCTTCATTGGTTTGATTTAGAACAACAACATCAATGGGCCAAGTGGCTTGCCCTAGCTAAATGGTGGTACAATACCTCATACCACACTTCCACCAAAATAACTCCCTATGAAGCAGTTTATGGTCAAGCACTGCTACCACTTCTTCCATATAATCTTGGCAGCTCACTAGTTCAGGTAGTTGACACTACTCTCCAAAACTAGGATTAGATTCTCTACACCTTGTGGGACAATCTCCACATGGCACAGAACTGAATGAATTAGTAGGCTAATCAACACTACTCTGAGCATACCTTTCAACCTAGTGATATGGTCTTTCTTCATCTGTAGCCATACAAGCAATCATCACTAAAACTAAAAGGGTGCCAAAAGCACTCCAAAGTTTTATGGGCCATATAAGGTTCTCCAAAAGATTGGGTCAGTTTCTTACAAGTTAGAGATTCCACCTTCCTCCCAAGTTCATCTTGTCTTTCATGTCTCCTGTTTGAAGCAAGTTCTTGGATCCAACATCTGAGTGCAGATAGTTTTACCAACACTTGATAATGAAGGCTCCATCCTTCTCAAGCTAGAAGCAATCCTAGATAGGCACACCTTCCAACTTTGATCCTACTCCATCATAGAGGTCTTAATCCAATGGCACATCATACAACTAGAAGATGCAACATGGGAACCACTCTCCCAAATTCAACAACAATTCCCACATCTGAAGCTTTGAGGGCAAAGCTTTTTCTAAGGGGAGGGGATGTTAGGAACGCATGCCTTACCCTTCTCTTTGCAGTATTAGTGTAATAATTGCTATGGATGCATATGCTTTGTAAGTCATCCCTTAGAGCATATTTGAATTATCCCATATACAAGGGAAGTAGTAGTTGTTAGAATAGAGTTAGTATATAAGTAAGTGTTGAGGCCCAATGAAGGCATCCATGAATTTATTATATTGAGCTTGCTCAAAGGAGGTTTCCCCCTCTAAGTGGCTTGTGATCAATATAATCTTTCTATGTTTTTTTAATTCATAAGAGTTATTTAATTTTTGCATATTATGATTAAATCTATTATAGGAGGTAATTTGTTGCAGGAGGTTCTTCTCAGTTGAGCTCTTCATTCCATCTCATAACTTTCTAAGTCTTTGGATCACTTACACTCCATCAATCTTCTTAAAATTGCTTGGTCTTTAACTCAATACTATCTTATTAAATTTATAGCACTTAATCTCATCTGAGTCCACTCACTCCATTAGATATCCTTTATATGATCATTTACTCACCATCATATCTTTTGACAAGATTGATCTTTATCTCTTTTTAGATCATGAAAATGTGGCATTTGGCATAAGCACATGCCTTCTGTACATTATTGTCAATTCCCACTATTGAGATATTTAGCAACCTCACACTACTCACTGATGATTTAAATTTAAACTATACCATGTTTTTACTATGCCAGATTCATGATTGTGATACTTTTCACTAGCGGATGTTCCTTTAACAAATTAACTTTTATATGATTCATTAGATCTTCAATGTATAAATAAGTGATAGTTGTTGATCAAGATTTAAACGTTGACCACCTATCTTCATCTTGTTTTATCCTGACATCTTAGAGCCAATGTGCTCTGTTGATCTCTTCAAGACTTGCTTGAACTTTACCTTGATTATATTTTTCTAAGTATGGGGACCAACAAATATACTTGGAAGGCTAACTTTGCACCTTCATATCTTCTACTTTATTCAACGGTCTGGTCTAAAATTTGGATCATATAAATTAGGAATGATAGTAAACAAACCCATATGCTCATTTATTCCTAAATATCTCATGCATATAATATATAATTTCATTAATATGCTTACTCATATTATTCTTCCATAGAGCTAGAAATGCCTCAAACTTTCCTGAAAGGCCAACTTTGATCTCACATAACTCTTGTCATGCTTAGTCACATGGCATGTAAATTAGTGCATATGATCCTTTTACATAGGGTATTCCATCCATATGTCCATGTGATCTTGAAGCCTTCATACATGAAATATATGTCTTCATAAAAATGCCTTTTAAGTTTTTTCTTGCAAATTACAAATTTGACTGTGTTGGAAAACACTGTCAAAATGGCTAGGAGTCCTACTATTCTCAATCATATATTTTGTCTCACTATGTCACGTGACCTAAGATTTAGTGCATATAAAATAGGTATGAAAATGAACAAACTCATATGATAATTTTATCCTTAGACCTCTATATGTGCAAATGCTAACCTCATCAATATGCATACTTGGCTTTGTTGAACCCTTTTACAATTTTAGCTAAGTGTTAGAACTTAGTGAATTCTATCCAAGTAGCCAAATTTGCATCCTCATAAATTTAAATCTGCTTCATTGCATGTCTTTAAATATGGTCCATAAAAACTAGGGACTAATGTGATCACAAGCATATGACTAACTTCCACATACTCATTTACACGTGGTAATGATGATGTCATCAAACTACCTTCTCATCTTTTATTCTATAGCCTAAAATGTCTAGATAAAAAATATGAAGAACCAGATGAATTCCACATATGATCACAAGCATTCCAATCATCGTTGATCTCTGATATGATCCTTTACATTTCTTCTAATCACCATACTCAGTCTTGAACATCAATGACATGCTCATAATGTCCCTTTTGACATCAATGACAATCATATTTCTAACATTTTTTGCTTTGTGTTCTTATGTTTTGTATACTATTGAAGACAATTTGTATGTCTATCCTATATACTTATGAATCCATATCCTAATGGATAGGATTAGGTAACTAGTCATGGCATAACAAACATGCCACCCTTGAGAAATTACCAAAGATGTTGACCATTTTTACCTCAAGCCAAAATAGGTCAACCCCTTATAGTCAAAATCTTGTATAAGGTATTTTTACAATGTCATGGGGTATGTTGTAGCTCATTTTATGTCATTTAATATGACATTATAGTCTTGGTCATGGTCTGGTTCAATCCTTAAGCCATTTGGTGTCTTAAGGGTCTTTTTAGGGTCATATATGAAAGTAACAAGTCTTCATGGTGTTCAATGTAGTTAGAGCATGGAAAGGTTCGCTTATGTCTCAATAAATTCATCCAAGGTTTCAAATATTATGAATTAACTCAAGAACAAGCTTTGTGAAGCCAAACCATCATTAGGATGTTAATGAAAACTACAATGGAGCAACTTGCTTGTGCACTTTTTAAATATGCTCAAAAATCCTCATGTGATAATCAAACCATGCATGATTAATGTCCATAGTGCTAAGATCATGCTCTTCAAGTTTCATATCTTGATGAGTCTTTTATCTCAAGATCTATGCCTTCAAATTTTAGCTTGTTGAGTCTAAGGAGCCAAGCTAGCCAGGACATCATCCAAAAATGAATGAACCATCTCATTTTTGTAATTTTTATCTTCACTTAGGAAGCCCCCTTAAGCCAAAGTATTATAGTTCCAAGTATTTTTTCATGCTAGGAATGTGCTTTGAAAGTTTCAAGTTCACACGAGATTTCTAGCTCAAGTTATAAGCTTTTAAAGATGGACCTGCAACATAAGACATTCATGCTAACATCAAGTTTAAGCTCAAGCAAAACAAGTCCTTTTGAGCTTAAATTTGATGGTCACATGAATGTAAATAATGGTCACATAAACATCATTTGATGGGATTAAGGACATCAAATTTAATCTCATGAAATAGCCATTAGTTTTCAAATAGTGGATCCCAACATATCTAATTGTCTACATTATATTGTACATCTTGATCCAACGGTGTGAGGTGATTCAAATAGTTAAGGAGCTTGAGAGATAAACATATGACATAAGCACATGAGGCTAGTAGACTGTCAATAGGATCCTAAAATCAAATGTAAGGCTACCATATGGCATAAGCTTGGATAGATTTGACAAGTTAAGGGCAAGATTAGTGACTCACAGTCATTTGTATCGAACAAGATCAACAGTGAAAGATGGGTCAATATGTCAATAGGTTGAATTAGATATTGATAGCTAATTAAAACAAAGTATCCCAATACTTTTGATAGAATTTTTGAAACCATTTTTTGATAGAGGCAAATGGGTATTGCAGGGTCATCAATCCACCATTGAAGCTTGTTCCAATACCATGAAAAGAACACAATGATGTAGTTAAGTGATCAAGAACATAAAGGACCACCATCAAAGCTTAAAATAGACCCCTGGTTGAAATATTTGAAGGGTTGCAATGCCATTTTATGATTGCACTCAATTACTTTAAAGAAGGTTCCATAAATATATGAATCCTTAGTTCTTGCAGTAGCATAATAGGTCTATTTAGACTTATTATAATCAAGGATTGAAGTTATGTGGTCTATAGGTCCTCATAAACATAAAGAATATAGTAAAACCAATAGTTTGAGATTGGTTTTTTGTTTGTAATAGACCCATGAATATGGGGGAAAGTTTGATCATGATCCAATTGGAAGAAGAGCTAACATTATAAAGGATGCCATGAAGTCATACACATATACCCCAATATTTTTATCTCTAGGACCAACTACATGAAAGGGATCATTTCTTTCCATTGTGCACACCATGAAAAACTTGTTTGGAGTAGTTAGCACTAGGACAAATGTCTAATATAAGGATCCAAGTATTCTAACTACATTGATGTTTAAACTTAGCTCAAAACCACTTGATCCCATCATTGCAATTGTATTGGATCATGAGTGAAGTAATAATGAAGTATTGCAACTGCTTGAGATGACCTAGATCAATTAGGAAGTTCCAAAGAAGCATATTGGCAGAGGCAGTTGTAACTATGTTTCAAATGAGGTTGAACTCATTTGATTCTATTTATAACTTCTCTTTTCCTACTTTTCTCTCTCAAATTCTATAATTAGTTACCATTTTGACCTTTGTAAGAGACCACACCATGTATGGTGAATCCCTACTAGATTTATGTCATATTTTGCCTTTGAACATAATACAAGTTTGTTTCTAATTTTTGAACAATTGTCTAAATCTGCATGTGATGTATGGTGATGAGAAGTGATAATTATCTATCCTTCCTTACCTTATCCTTTCATGTTTGAGAAAGAGTTCTTAGCCTAATAGGTTATATAGAGTGTAGTCTAGTGTGTCGAGATTTTTCAAGTATACAATTATCCTTAGAGTGTGAAATCTACCCTCTAGTTCATTTGCCTTGTGTTCCTACTCACAACTCGCCTCTATATTGAAATGTTCATGTTAGAACCGATTAAAACTTAGAGACTAGTCTGTATGCTTTGTTTCATCATGGTATAAATATGATGGTCATGTGGAAGACATTTTTGGTTCATCACCTCCTTTAGAGTAGGTTCAATGTATGTATTCTTTAACTCTTTTCCCCATAAGTAAGTAGTAGTGTAAGTGATAAACATTACATTATATTTTTAGGGAGATAACCCTTAAATCTAGAGGATTATTTCCAATATAGGTACACCCACATACCTATGAATGTTCCCATGTTGCCCAAATCTAGAAAAAGCCTAAACAAATTCTTCTAGGGTGTAAGATATGGTGACAACAGTTCCTTTATTAGACATATGCCACATTGATAGTGAATCTCCCATGAGACTCATTGGTTAGTATTGTTCCTCCCTTCTTATACATGCTTTCATTATTTGTCACTCATTGTATATAGTTTCAATTTCATGCTACTTATACATATCTTATATCTAAAAAATAAAAAAATAATATAATATTTCAAAACACAAAAACATTCAAATACTTACTCATAAAGTATAAATTATAGATTATATGCATTAACATGTTTACCATTATTATATTTGTTAGACACTACATATGCTAGCTATCTTAGTATAGTCAATTTTTTCTATACATATATTCTTCATTTATTCTTATCGAGTGCTTGTATATTTCTACAAGACTTTGATCCATTATACCGATCCATATTTGTTATTATCCACCCATTGAGGGTATATAAATAGATACATAGGTTCTTCCTTTGACACATTCACCAATTTTGGGGAATCTTATAAATATTTTTAATTACCAAGTTACATCTTTCTAAACTCTACATCATAGATTTATCATTGTTATATCTTGATATTGATCATCCTACACCTACTTATATTTTTTTGACTACTAATACTTTAGACTTAGATTATGTACATATTAGCTCTTATACACATTTGTACCACATATTCATGCATAATTTCATTTCTATTTTTCTTAATTTAGACTTGATTTTGTCCTTATGCTTCTTATATTCAAATATGCCATTATTTTATGGCTCTATGCCATTTCTTTTCATTGTATGTATTCCTTGAACATGCATTATGTCTTTATGTGTGCCTACCTAATTGTGTATATGGACATTTGAACATGTAATTCCATGTGGATCTAATATAAATTTATTGTTTTTTGTATATGTAGACATTTGAACATGTCCTTGTATGTCTTACTTTCTCAGATTTAATGACATGTGCACATGTGCTTTGTATTATATCCCCTTGACCTAATTTGTGTGCCTCAAGTGTTTTATATTTATTCTTTATTGTATGCATCATATCCATGAAACTTGTCTCTTATTTGTTACACACTCTATTTTTATATGCCATGATAGACCTCCTAAATTTTGCCTTCTTAAATGGGTGTTGTGATGGACATCATGTCCCATCCCCCTAGGTAACTACTTGGTTATTACTTAGATTTATTATTCATATACATTATTACATCTATCTTGATATCTTTGTGAATGTTAGACCTAACATACATCGCACATTACACACTTACGCTCATCTTATATTCTAATGTTATGTATTCACATTATATTAGTTTATTATGTAGATATTAGATACGCTCTGACTAACACACATTTTGCAAAACTTTTTATTTTAAAGACAGTTCTTAAACTGGTTCAACAACTCCATTCAAAAGAGGGGGAGTTCATAGGGGTTTTTCATAGAGATCAGGCTATCTAAATACACTGAAAGTATTTTTTTAGCATACATGCTTAGAATATAGAAATCATATTTAGGAAAACACATTGGGAAATAGTGACATAGACATCAATTATAGTTGCACATAAATCATATCAATTGGACATTAGACCCCAAATTAGGACACTAACACCAAATCTGCTACTATCCAAGTTATGGTGTTACTTTATAATAGCTTTAATTTCATAAAATTATAGATTGGCTAAAAAATTATAGTAGGTATAGTCTAGTTTTGCACATGTTTAGTTATAGATTACTAGTATGCTCAAATTAGGGGCATCATGTACAACATGATCATTCTCATTTCAATTTAGATACTCAGATATAAACTATTATAACTCAATGAAAAATTCATATGTTTAGATATAGATTATCATAACTTGATCCAAAATCCATATGCTCAAATATAGATTATAAAAACTTAGTGTAGAATCCATATGTTTAGATATCATATTTGGGGGCATGTGCATGGTACATTATTTTGGTATGCTCACTTATACACTAAATTATTAGATGGAATGATAAACTCCATTTCATTCTATATATTTTACACATCAAATACCATGTTTCAGGTTATACACTAGATTCATTCCTTACTCCATCTATAGTGGTTGGAATTTTTGAATGGCCATAGAGATAACATCTCCAATTATATAACATAGTTTCAATTTTAGATGCATCTTTTACACATGGGTAGGCAATGATGGATTCATAGTCTACTTAAGTTCTTGAGCCACCTATGTGAGAGGGTTGGACACATTATCAATCCAATCCAAGATATTCATAGGTTATGATCCACAAAGTAGGGGTGGGTAATGATGGAGTCAAAACCATATTGAGTTGTTGATCCACCCACACATGGGGATTGAGAAAGCCATCAATTTAGTCCAAGATATTTATTGATTGATCACTATCTACATGCATACACTTAGGTTGTCACTAGGTTTATGCATTGGTTCATGTACCCATTAAGGTGTATTTATTCATTTCCTCTCTCTTATCTCTTTACTTAGTTTTATATCTTTACTCAATTTTTTATTTGCTTTTGATATTTCTTAAGTAAGGACTAATCTATGCATATTTCATTTATAAGACACATAATGGAGCATGCTTCACATACTTAGATCTATATTCATGGGTTTCACCTCTTAGGTAAGTCCAAGTATGCTTATTTTTACTTTATCATATTCATTTTACTTTACTACATTTCTAAAATAAAGGGGGGAAATGTAATCATGTAAAAATGACACTTGAGTGCTAAGAGTTCTATTTGAGACCACCTATCCCTAGATTAACACTAGACCTATCTTAGGGCCTAATTTCACACTTATCCATCCTTTGTGTAGGTCACATGCATCCCTAAACATCCCTAAAGTAGTCCTAAATGCTCATCTTGACATACTGGCCCTTAGTGTCTTAGGGTATGCCACCTAGTCATTAGCGCCATAATGGGGATAGTAATACCACATGGTGTTAATGTCCCAATTTTGGTGATACTACCATTTTACCTCCTTTTTCTACTAATAGATATCTTTTCAAAATTAAGACTACCCAGGGTCAATGTAGACCTCTTTTAGGACCTGTACAAACACCAAAACAATATATACATGACTTTTAATCCTATAACCACTAGATTTAAATAAGATACAAATTACACATACAAACTCAGAACAAGTTGTGCACAATTAAGGTTATCAATCCCTATTTTTCCCTACTTCTACATATAACCATCTACAACATTCCTAATCTTGGATTACTTAGGTTTAAATTCTCAAGTACATTTAAAGTACTCAAACCAATATTCATATGAACTTCACTTGTACTTGCACCATCACTTAGGTGGGGATAACTACATCAAGCTCGATCCCTTTTTAGATTATTGGTATGCAGAGAAATATCATCATAGTGGGGTGTTGAGGATGTCCTACCTACTTTAATAACAACACACTCTAATACTTGTGTCAAATGAATGCCTTAATAACATGGAAGATTAGGGTTTTCACATAAAATCAATTAAAATAGGTCATCTATAGAGATCTAAAACTCATTCACACAAGAACAAGCTTGATAAAACCAGACATAGGTACACCTAAAAGCTCAAAATAGTTCCACACAAAGGACACTACTACCAAAATAGGGATAATAGTGTCACATGGTGTTACTATCCAATTAGGGTGATATTATCTAAAAAAGGTTTTGACTCTTAGATCTTGTCTTTGACACTTAGATCATCCTCTATCTTAATTTTGAGCCTCTAGATCTCTTGTTTCAACATTTTTTCAGATATGTAACTATTTACATTATTTATTTCTATTTTTAGAAATGTAAAATTAAGTCAATTATATTATAGATTAGTGGCTATATTTATTGTATATTTCTACCATGATTTACTATACTCATCCCCCTTAACAACATAGGATATAAACTTTATAAGTCCTAAATAGTTACAATATGTTTAAGCTTATCCCTCAATAAAAAAAACCAACCACTAATAGAAAATCAATTTCAACCATCAGTCATAAGTAATAGGCCATAACCTAGGTCTCAAGCACTCAATCTAGGCCAAAGTTGTTATTTTCCAAGTGTCAACAAATAGATCACAAGCTACATTAATTAAGGATAAAAATTTCACATATACACCTAAAATGGAGAACTACATGTGGTTTGTTTTCCTCTTCAGAGTATTAGATATGTAGGTAATGATTATACATTCATTTGGGAGTAGTTGGGGTTAGATCAACCCACTATTCTTCCTATTTTATAGGCCTAAACCTAGTGTCAAAAGTGGACCTAAGATTTCAAAGAAAAGAAGACCAGGTTATGTCTATTATGCATATAGATAACCCTGATATCATATACAAAGACATATTACAAGTAGGTGTAATGAAATATGCCAAAAATGAGAGGTACAATGATCTAGATGAATCCAATAAGTTACATAGGCTAACATCTATTGATAACATCCAAAGACTAGCAATTCCATCTAAGTGCATCCAAATACTCAATTCATGATCTGCAGACTCTTGATCCACTTTTTAGCCTTTTTATCTGCCTAATATGATCTTAGAGCTACACAGAATATAGAAATACACTAAGTATTTTAATTATCTAGTATAATTTATAATTATTAAGTGCAATTGATCAAATCACATTCTGCCTTTTATATTCATATTCATATGTCATTATAATACATTAAATAATCTAAATTAATTTATTAGTTTTATGTTATTAATATCACATAAATAAAACCAAGGTAAAATAAACCCATGAATGATTAGGCCTAACATTTTGTAATAAAATTGTTGCAATGTGTACATGTTATAACATGTACATATTATAATGTGTATGTGTATGAATAAAGAACATAGAGTAATATTACTTGGTGAAAAAGATAATGTGTTTTTTAGTTCAATGGTGTACTCATTTTGTGTAAAAACACCTTTAGATTAGAGAGTGTATGAATATAACATAAACTATGATAGTTTTGGTGAAAAACATAATGAGTTTTTCTATTCAATATTGAGCTCTACTTATATCAAAAACCTATGTAATATAGTGTATGAAAATAAAGGGGTGAGAATAGGGGATGATTATATAGGGGAGTAAAAGGTTGTTTGAGAGGTTAAGAGAAAGGCGACAGAATATAGAAGTTGACAAAATATTTTAATAATGTTTAATTTGAAGTAATAATTGACTAGTATACAAAATTTCTAAAAGCATACAATTCAATGATTAATAATTTTATTAAAAACAAATTATATGTACAAAACGCCTTAAATATTTTGACAACATTATTCAAAGCCACACAACTCTTTGCTTTTATTGGTAAACATGCTAAACAATTTTCACTTTTATTAATAGTATTTTGAAAATATATTTCATTTCTTTCAATTTTTTTTTTAAAATTTTGATAGTGATGCTTTAAAAAAGGAGAAAATCTTCTTCCTCTTATACTTAAATAATTTTAAAAAACAAAAACCAAAAAAAAAATCAAGAGACGAAAGCATATATATTTTGAATAAAAATCTTTGAAAACACTTTGAGATGGAAATTGTACCATTGATTATAACAAATTTGAATGAAAACTTTAAAGCAAATTTAATACAAACCATGGGCCCATCACACCATATTAGACATTTAAAGATATATGACTACAAAATTAATTAAGTACTAAGTTAAAACATAAATAAATTAGACATTTAAATGTAGCATTTTTATAGGCATTAATGACCTTAAATAAAAAATAATTAAATTATATTTGTAAGAATAGGAAAATAACAACTTTTTTTTAGGAATACATGTCAAACAATTTTTTCTCAAGTTTATTTACATCGATAAGTATGGTTAATTTATAATTTTAAACTGAGTAGAAATTAAAAAATGGTACAATATTACATAAAATTGTGTTATTATATATAATATATTTTTTTTAAATATTTAAAAATAAGAAAAAATCCATAGTAATATATAAAATTTGAAAGGGTCCAATACTTTCAATTTCAAGATAAAGTGTTTTTAAATTAAAAGAAAAAGGTATAACCTTTTCATTAAAATTGTTGTCTTTGTTAATACCTCATAGGTCACACTTGATTAAAATTGAGTTATTTAAACATTTAAATGAAATTATATTATTCAACAACAATAAATATTAATTTATTTTTTTATGTATAAAGTAAAAAATTATATAAAAAAATTAAAATGTTTAATAAGATAATAATAAAAATAATTATTAAAGAGGTTAGTTTAGAATTATTTAATAAAATGGCACCTAAAGTTTTAAAAACTATATTAAAAATTGATTTCTTATAATATAATTTAAAGACATCTCACAATTTAAATTATTATTTAGAATGGAAGATAAGTAAACTAGAATAAATATCTTAAATACATTTAGTAGCACCTACGTAATAGGTATCTATTGTAATTGGTTGAACCTAATAATTTATATATGGCAACATGCAACTAATAAAATTTGAGCACTTCTAATTTTAAAATTACATTTAAAATATGTCCATTTTAATAAATATACAATAAAATAGTTTATTGTATTTCTATTGGTTAATATAGAGTGACATGACTAATTTCTTGAGAAATTATTATATTTTAGATTAATAAAAAAAATACTTGCACCATCCAATAAAATTAGAGCAGTCTAAAAAATTAAACATGCATTATAGTCTATTTTCTTTAACATATGTTTCTATTCCTAAAAAATGAGATGAAATAAAGATGTGGGTCTCAGTGGCATCCAGATGTGAAATGAAGAGATGATAGATTACCAATAGTGGATGGGTGTGGCTCTACATTCTATATTATTCCCTTAGACCAGGGATATTTTACCCAAGGACATAGGGCATGCTATTATAGACCTTCAAATCTTATTTGTACTTCATTATAATCTATTCAAGGCTTTCAATATCAACCAATTTATTTACATATTAGTCAACTTAGTTCCTCTTCAATCGATCAGGTTCTCCCAGGTCCTGATATATCTGATAGGTCTGGGGGACTCACCATGCTAACAACTAGCAATGTGTTGCCTCTTCATTTGGCCCAAATCTCCTAGGGCTTAACATATATGATAGGTCTGGGGGATGGGACACACTAAGTATTGCAAACATAACACCTCTTTATTTGACTAAATTCTTCTTAACCCTGACATCTCTGCTAGGTCTAGAGGATTGGTCACACTGACAACTAGCAACATGGTGCTTCTTCATTTGGCTGGTCTTTCCCCAGCTCTGACATCTCCGTTATGTTTAGGGGATTGGACACATTAATAATTGGTGATATGTTACCCCTTTATTTGATGAAGATTTCTCTGGATTTGACATTGCTGACATGTCTGGGGAACTCACCACACTGATAGCTGACAATGTGGTGCCTCTTCATTTATATGGGCTCTCCCAGGCCTTGACATCACTAAAAGGTCTAGGAGACTAATGAGACTAATAAATTTTGATGTAGTGCCTCTTTATTTAGCTAGGCTCTCCTAAGCCTTAAAATCTCCTATAGTTCTAAGGGGTTGGTCATACTAACAACTATTGACCTAACACCTCTTCATTTGACTAGGCCCTCCCAAGATTTGACCTATTTGATCGGTCCTGAGGATTAGATAGACTAACAACTGGTAACATGGTGCTTATTCATTTAGTTGGGTTCCCCTAGGTCCTAAAATCTTTGACAGGTTTAGGGGACTGGCCACACTAATAACTGTCAATGTGCCACCTCTTCATTTGGTCGATATCTCTTAGGCCCTCACATATCTAATAGGTATTTATTATGATTGATTTAACCTAATATTATTATTAGTACTAGAATGGCATCATGATAGTGTTGATCTAAATAGGTTTAACTAATTACACATAATGAACGTTGAGTGGTTTTTTATTTTTAACATTAGGTTTAAAAAAACTGATGTGAGAATTAATAAATATAATTACTCTAAACACTTTTGGTTACTTTTAAATTATTAATTAAAAATGTTTCTATTACCTGGGAAAATTAAGACTATTTATTACATTTCAATGTGAACATTAATTTGGAAAAATGTAGAATTCCTGTATTGAAATATAGATTTTTATATGGTTGGGGGAAAATCATAGGGACAGTGGGAAAAAAATTACAATAATAATTTATGGCACATAATAGTATTAATCAAAATAATTACTCACACATTCGGTTACTTTTAAAGTATTAATATTTTTTTTTTGTATTAGCTAAGAAAATTAAGACTATTTATTAATTTAAAGTGGTATTATAGTTGTGTTAATTCAAACATGAGAGGGGGGCAATTGATATTTAATAATTTATTTTTCTTTCATTTATTATTTTGTTTTGCATGTGGCTTTATATGATAAAAATGGGAACTACTTTTAATGTGCAATAATCTAGGCTTTCTTTTTCAATTTACAATGTTTATGTGGTTTTCTATGGAACTAGGGTTCGAGTTGAAAGGTATGTAAAACATATATTTTAGGTGTGGAATTTACTCATTGACATTTTCTTGTGGATCTATTGATGGAAAAAATGAAAAAAAAAACATATGCATGTGAATATTGGTTAATTCTAGATTATGAAATTAAAATTATAAGGTTTTAAATTATACATAAATATTTATGAGCTTGAGTTTATTTTTTTGGCATCTTGTGTTTGTATTTATGTTTGGAAGTGTTTGATTTTGGGTGATTTAGTTTTTGGCTATGTTTTTTTCTCCTTGATACTCTCTGCATTTGCTCAAAGATGGAAGATGACATCTCACTATCATATTTTAGGTGCTTATTTGTGGTAGGTTTTATGGCTTTTTTCCTCACCAATCTTATCGGCAATATATTTGTGTGTAGTTCAAGATCCTATTATGATTTCAAAGGTAGTGTGTGTGTCATTTTCTCCAAGGATCCTTACTAGGTTATCAGGTTGGTTGGATGACTTTTAAGCAATTTTGGGTCAAAATTTAAGTTACTTTGATAAGCAATGTTTGGAATTAGTTATGCTTTATGTTTTTTGTGAGCTTAAATAATGTTATATTATTATATTAGAGACCATTCATCTATACTCTATTTATTAGACTATAATTATTCCCCTATTATCTTCTTTGGAGTATTGGTTAGTTCTCCTACTTTTCTTAGACATTGTGCTAGTTTGTTTTGAATCTGTGAGACTAGTAGAGGTGGCTTTAACACTTGTCAATTTTTATTTGGGGCTTGGTGTCAAGGTAAATATCGAAGCTAGTCATAATGTATTTATTTATGAAGTATAAAATGTAATATGTTTAATAATATAATAAGTTATATATTATTTCCACAATCTAGTTATAGTAATATATTTAATATGTGTGTGTGTACGATGCAATAACATTTTCTCATTCAAATATCTGATGCATTTATCAATAAATGTGTCAAATTGGTACCTATACTTATATTATGCTTTGAGTGTGATTTAAATTTAAAAAAACAATGCTAATTATATTAATTAAAAAATATATGGTTTATGTTCTTTTTACAGTATTTTGTGAATAGCTGATTGGATTTTCATCTGAAAGAAAAGAAAAGAAAAAAATAAAGAGAATGAGAAAAGTGATTTTTTTGTATAAAAAAGTAAAGGGTTATGATTGGTCTAATAAAATTATAAAAATATAAAAAAGTGGATTAAATCTATTTTATTTAGCATGTGACATGTTTCTATTCTTAAAAAATGACATGAAATAAAGACTTGGGTCCTAGTGGCAGTCGGATGTGAAATGAAGAGGTAACACATTACCAGTTGTAGTTGGGTATGGCTTCATAATCTATATCATTCCATTGAATTGAGTGATGTGTCACCTAGGGACATAGGTCATGTTCTTATAGGATTTTGAATCTCATCCCTACTTCATTTTGAGTTGGTTAAGGCCTTTAGTGGTAACCAATTCATGTGCATATTAGTCAATGCAATGCCTCTTCATTTGATCAAGTTCTTTTAGGCCCTGACATATCTAATAGGTTTGGGGGATTTACCACATTAACAATTGGAAACATCTCACCTCTTCATTTGGCTTAGCTCTCTCAAGCTTTGACATCTTTTCCAAGTCTACGAGACTAGCCACACTAATAACCAATGATGTGGCACATCTTCATTTGGTCAAGGTCTCACCAATTCTGACATCTCTAACCAGTCCAAAGGATTTGACACAATAACAATTGGTGATGTGGCACTTCTTCATTTGGTTGGGATTTCCCCAGCTCTAACATCTATGTTAGTTATAGGGGATTAGTCTCACTAACAACTGATGGCATGGCACCTCTTTATTCGATCAAGTTCTCCTTGGTTTTGACATCTTTGATAAATCTGAGGGACTTACCATATTGACAAATGATGACATAGAATCTCTTCATTTAGTTAGGATGTCTCAAAACTTATCATCTATGAGAGGTCTAGGGGACTAACGACACTGAGGAGTGGGTGTGTTGTGATCAATGTGACCATATTTTATTATTGTGTAATTTCTTATTTTTTGGGTTTTGTTTTATTGTAACACAAAGTACCAATAAAATGTTTTTATTATTTTTATTAAGTAAAATTAATATTTTGAAACATTTAGGCTTTTTCCTAGTGGAAGACACCTGAATATTTTATCAAGTTATATAGAAAATTGAGTATCTTGTAATAATGTAAATATAATGGTCATTGGTCAATTTTTTAATTTTTCAATGATAATGTAAATATCTTATAAAATAATTTCTTTTTCCTATGGTGAGTAAGAGCATTATAAAATTGATGTCTTTTTGAATTTGGCATTTCATTTATTGATAGTTGACCCTATTATTTATTTTTACCCAAAAAAAAAGAAAAAAAAGTAAATAATCATGAAAAGAAAAACAAATGCCACTGAATTGGGTTGTTCGAATAAAATCATTGATGTGGACACATATTGGTGACAAAAAACACAAGCATTTATAAACTATAGATGATGCTTTAAAACATGAAAATATTTTTAGAATAACATCATTCATTATGATATTGGTGATTATCTTTTTGATGAAATTTAAGTGTTATTGCATTTCTATTACACATCGAGAATGCTACAAACTGGGATCATTGACTATTTTATGGATTATTTAAATAATGGGGATGTAAAAGCAAGATAATCATATGCAAACCAATTAAATATAGATATATTATATGATTTTCATCAAAAACATGATAGAATCACATACTTTCATTGAATGAGAGTTTCTACAAATGAACTTATAGATCAGGGTGAGGCTAGTCTTTAGGGTGACATTTTGTATTCAATGGTTATGCAAATGGATGAACATTATTATTTATATTGGTCTATGAAAAAAGAAAAAGGTATCTAAATTTCAATAAAAAAATCTTTATTTCATTATATTTGATATTATTTCATGACATAAACCCTATTTGTGGACATTTTGAACCATTCTTTTGCATAAAAATATGCAGCCACAACATGATCTCCAATACAAAGTTATCAAATATTTTAAAAAATCCTTCTCTATAATGGAATGCTATTTTTCATGACCTGAAAGCATATGACATGTATAAAATAAGTACTTTAGGCCCTGTTTATGGTGAAATATTATTTGATGCTATTAGTTTATTAATTGAGCATGAGTTCAATGGTCATGATCTTCATCAATATATGGCATAATATTTTTATAATGATATTGTTATGGAAAATAGAAATGCAATGAATTATTTAGGGTTTTTTGAACATGAGATATGAAAATAAGAGCCTATAATGGTTTTTGACTAGAAAATTTATGTTGCAAATATTGGAATGCCATATCAAGAAAGCAAACTTGAAGGTAATGAGTTTTATCATTCATGGATTTCAAATATTCTAAAATCAATATTTGATTATGGGTAGAAAAAACTAAAAACATTTCAAAAATATTTTTAAATTTCTCTACTCCATAGAAAGCATACAACATTATATGTTTCAATACAAATACATTTCATATTCATTACAATCCATTACAAACAATTCACACAAATCATATTACATATGGAATGTCAATGGATATTTCAATAGGGTTGATAGATAGTAATAGTTTCAAAGGTTTTGAGACAAGAAAAAGATATTTTTGAGTTGAAAAATAATATGTAATGGAACCTTCCATTGGAGAAATGTCTAAGACTATAAATAGGCATCATACTTCTCTACATTGTTTGAAGCAAACTATAGTAAGAAAAAATAATGATTATGTAAAAAAACATATAATAGAAACACTAATTTTTTTTAATCTTAAATATATGTAAAAAATCATTGTGATCAATGAAATAAATGATGCACTATCACAAAAATTAATACTTGGGATGCACACAACATGATCGGTGAAGTATCAGAATAACAATCAACTATCTAAAATCAGTCAAAGACACGCCCATTCATTCTTGCATAGTTTGTGAATAGTTATATTTCAAAAATGATATCATTATAGTTGAAATCTACATTATCATATCATTTAATTGTGATTTTTCAAATTCAAAATTAAAAAAACTTGCATTGGGTGAAAGAATATGCAAACAATGTAAAAGATCTCTTGAAAATGAAAAAGTGCCGACATTAGTTGTTCCTTTCAGCATTAGGAGAAATGAAAAAAATGTTATTGTAAATAAATTAATATTTGTAGAAGAAACATTGGTTACTTTACAAATGTCATTTGCATAAGTACGATAGCTTGTCTATAAATTTTCATAATATAGCCTCACAAGAACAATTATAAATATCCCAATCAAATTTGATCGGGTCCAAAAAACATTGTCTAGAGAAATGAATGACACAAAAATAATTGCAATAAAGATAAAATATAGGGTAAAATACAAAAATACGTATTTAATGTAAATGTGAGGCCTTCATACATGATGAAAGCATTGTCTTAACTTTTTCAAGTATTGTTGTATATGTAAGAAAACATTACTATTGATAGGTTTAGCAAAGTAGTTTTGAGAAAAAAGATAAAAAAAACATTGTTGAGGTTGTGCTTATTGAGAACAAGACATCTAACACATATAAAAATGAATCAAAGTGTATTACTAAATCTTTGGTGCATGATTTTACTAATGCACAGTCAATACATGAACTCTAAGATTATATCATTGAAATGTTCCCAATAGAAGGACTTAAACCATTAGGTATATTTGAAGACAAATTATTGGTGGAGATGAGCTTCCCAACTTTATTATATGGTTTTAGTCATCCTCAAGATATGACATATAGAATATCATACCAAAAACTAACAAAATGGGAGATTTTACATAAGTAAAATGACATTGTGACATAAATAACTAACATCTTTTTCAAAGCTATTAAGATCATTATACATTAGGTGTCATCTTCTACCTGGATATGCATACACATAGGCAAATTTAAAAAAAAAACTCTATGCCAGAGATGTTCCAAATAAAGATAGTATAAAAAAAATCCTAAAATTGCCCATAGCTTATAGGGCTTTCAAAAGCATTCAAACATCACTTGATTATTTTGAAAATTCAAGAAAAAATATTTTTATAATGATTAGATAATTGGGGTTGCCAACATTTTTTGCATCTATAACAAGTATTGAACATTGTTGGGAGCCTTTGCATCTTTCATTGCAAAATTTGGCTCTAGTAATAAATAATAAACATAGAGAAATAATTGAAGAAGACAATATTGATATAATGATAAGAACAAACCTTGTTATTTATAGTCTCTACTTTAACCATAGATCCAATGCATTCAAAAAAATGTTGTTTCAAAATGAATAATTATTTGGAAAGGTTTTAGATTTAATTTTTGTGGATGAATTTTAAAATAGAGGAAATGAACATTTACATTTCATGCTCTGGTTATAAGATGCACCTATATATGGAGATTATTATAAGACTAAAATTAAATATTTTGTAGACAAGTACATATCTTGTGATTCAATGATTCTTAATGGTGATTTAATTAAAATGTAAACACATCATCATATAAGCACGTGTAAAAAGCATATAAATTCATGTTTTAGATTTAATTTTCCATTGCCTCCAATGTAGAAAATGATAACATTAGAGCCATTGGAAGAAACCAATGAACTATACAAAGATAATTCCACAAAAAAAAATTCTCAACTTGAGCAAAAAAATATAGTAAGGACATAACATTCCATATGTTTTTGTAAGAAAAAAACTTGTCTAAAATAGAATACATACTCTCATTGTAATATTGTATTTTGTAACTGATTATAATGCTAAAAATACATCCATACAATGCTTGAGTAAATTTATTTGCAAAACAACTCCCAACATTATGGTATGTTAACACAAATGCATAATTCATTCTTGATGTTTATGCTACTAAAACATCTTGCTGCTCTTATATGACAAAATGTGATCATACACTGAAAAATGCTTTTTATAAAGTGAATATTGAAACTATTCATATAAATGAAAATAAATTGTAAGCCATAAGAAAATTGGGGAATATGCTCTTGCAACATCAATAAATGTCTAGTCGGCAAGTTGTTCACATTGTATGGTCATTGCATTTGCATTATATTTCAAGTAAAATAATTTTTAGAAACACATCACCAGAGGTAAATATAACTTACATTTTGAAAAGTTCAAAACTATTAGCACAAGATTTGGACACTTTAGAAGATGTAATGTTTGCTTCTCCTATAGAGAAATATGTTTCAAGACTAACATAGTTAGAACATATATGCTTGGCTAATTTTTTTGCATATTACCTGGGTAAATGTGGAAATAATAAGATACATAAAAAATCATGCATCATATAACATGTCAGATACAATATTCACATAGATCTTAAAAACTATTATAGACAAAATATGATGTTGTTTATACCTTATCATGACAATGACGACACATTGAATAAAAACTTCAACACGTGGATTGATGCATACCTTACTCATAAAAAATAAGTAGCAAGGTTTGAGAGCATGTTAATTGTAAAGTTGATAACAAAGCAGGGAAACATTGACATTGCTACATAGAATGTGGATATTATTTTTGATTCATTATTTACTATTGTTGAGGAAATAAAGAGTGATCGAATCGAGAATTTTTTTTATGTATATAACATAGACTTTGATTTGTATTGTATAAGAAATAATAAACTAGTTGATGTTTAACATTCAAAAATATTTCAGACATCCAAACATCCTTTTTTGATGGATAGAAAAGAATACCTAAACTTTCAGAGGTAGATGAATATAGAACAAGAAGTGATTGTCAAAGACATTGAAATTAGAAAAGTGCCAGAGTCAAACAAGCCAATCTATTTATTCTTAACAGGAGGAGAAGGTACTAGAAAAACATTTATCAAAAAAGTGATATATGAAACTTTGACACACATATCAAACAAAGATATTGAAATTGATCCTTTGAAAATTAAAGGCCTAGTTATTTCATACACTAATAAAGCAACATACAATGCAAATGTCATGATTGTACATTCTATTTTTCAACTTCCATATACATCTACCCAAATACTTCCATTAGATTAAAACACTTTGGATACGTTGAGAAAATGTTATCAATAATTGTGCATGTTGTTTATTGATGAAATGTGTTTAATAAGAATTTGAATGCTTTGCAATATTGACAATGGAGTTCTATAGATAATGCATACAACCACAAATCCATTTGCAAATATTGATGTTAATTTTTTTGGTTATTTTTACCAAAAAGAGCCTATTTGAGATAGATGGAATTTTAAAGAGTCTATGTTGAATGGAGAAACAAATCCATGACCTTTTTGGCTTGACAATGTAAAATGCTTTCAGCTTTAACAAGTCATTTGTTTAAGTGATATTCAATTTGTTTGCACCTTGAACTGCATCAGAGATTGTCAGTAGACAATATCAAACATTGAATATTTGAATAATGTATGTTATAGATCTCCTCCTTATGAACCAACATTTTCATTATTGTTTCAAAAGAATGATGATGTTAAAAAACATAAATAAAAAATACTTTTGCTTGAAAATGGATAGACTTATACATTGAATGTTGTTGACAAAAAGATGAATTTATCCAATGAAATCATTACAAATAATAAAGAGAATTACTTGCCTGATATAATTTTTTTGAAACTAAACATATTGGTGTAAACTATGATATAAAATATGGATTAGTGAATGGTTCTCATATAGTTATCAAACATTATACATCTAATATATTTAGATATAGTTTGGTTACAATTCAATGACATTAAAATTGGAGCATTGTAACACAAAAAAATGTAGAGCTTTTACAATGACTAGATTGCCAAAAATTGGACTCTAATAACAAGAATCTTAAGGAAAATTTACATTAAAAAAATGATGGCCAATATACATGAACGATTTCCAATACAAATAGTATGTGCTCGAATAATAAATAGATCACAAGGGCTTATAATGAATGCATTAACGTTTGATCCTATTAGTTTCAAGAGATATGGACTTGTCTATATTGCACTTTCAAAAGTAAGAAAACATTAAATTATTGTATCTTGTGAATAAGTTAGAGCCTGACAACTTTGTGATGTGCAATAAAGTAAATGTTGAGATGTAAAGACTATAAACTTATGCATAGTGGCTATCAATTTTTGTAAATATTCCTAAAACATGTAATAGCCTCACTATTTTCTCATTGAATACAAGGAGTTTGTGACTGCATCTATAATGCATCATACATGACTATGAACTTATGGATGTAAACATTTTATGTTTCCAAGAAATAATAGCTATTCAAATATAAAATTCTTCTATTTTTACATAAAATTTTGACTGTCACCTGAAAATGAATGTGCATGGGATAATCTCAAACTTTAGAAAAACATCGTATTGAGAATTAACAAAGTATTTGCTATACCAAACATGGAGACTATGACACATAATATATCATATTTAGATACATTGATATTTATTAATAAATATTTACTTGGTACTGAATGCACCAATAGATGATATATTGGTATTTATAGAAACAACAACAACTGGATTGCCACCTGAAACCGATATCATATTTGTTGGTTACTTCAATATTAACATGCTTCAACAAAAAATATCTAGATAATGAATTTTAAAAATAATTTATAAGCATGATTATTCTTTGGTATCAAATATGTCAATAATAGATGCAGGTACTTTAATAGATCACTTTTGGACAAATTTAAATATATAGAATACTTGATGTAGTGTTTATGATGCCTATTGGATAAACCATCATGAAAGTTGCCTTTGAATTTTTCTTTTACATAGCAACAATAGTGAATTTTAAAAGACATAAAAGTTGTTTACCTTGTGCGATGTCATTGGAAAATGTCAAGTATAGATGGAAAATGGAATTCGCACTATCAATAATCAATAACAAATTAAAGCAGAAAAGGGAAAAAAAAGAACATAAAAAAAAGTGTTGTATGCCACTTGAATTATTCATAGGTCAATTGTATTTAGATTTTTATGCAATCATAAATTGTTTGTGCAATCAAAAAAATCTTGTAATAAACTGGGTACAGAGCCAAGCATGTGCATTGTTTAATAAACCAAATTTGCATGATAAAACATGCTAGAATGGTAATACTCTATTTTTATACATCATGAGTTACTATTTTTGGATACTCACAATTTTTTTCTTACTATTTTCTAGTTATCAATGTCACATATAAAAGATATAAAATCTTTTGTCATAATCCATAGGTAAAACTATACATGTAAACAGATAAATACATAGAACAATAGACAAAATGCATTACTCTTATTATGCATTTTTTTCTTTTTTTTTCATCATTGAATCAAGAAGATGTTTATGAAAGTTTAAAAAAAATGTATTTAGGAAGGTGGGTATGGATCTAACCAAATACATTGAGCAAGATGTGCAAATAGGAGAAACAAAAGTGATAAAACGGTAATATATATTTTTTAATTGTGACAATTTAGTTTTTTTATTACTAACAATTTATTTTTGTTCTATTTTTTTCTCTTTAACAATTTCAAAATCTAAAATGCAAATAATGTTGGTATACCATAAATAGAAAACTAGATATGGGAGTGAAAGAAAATATCAACTAAAAAACATAGACAATCCAAGTAAATATTAACAACAAATAGAATTAGAGCAATAAAGTATGGACCTAGAAATAGAAACAAAGCAATAGAGACCGTAAAATGTTATTTTTCTATTTACCTGGCTTATTGTGGGGTTCTGACATCCATAACAAGTACTCTATTCTTTTTTTGCATGCAACTTGTGATTTGGTTTTAGTTTTTTAACTAAAAAAAAGAAAAAAAAAACATAATTATCAATAATATAAAATATTTATATCCATGGCTTCGATTTCAAATTTTTTGTTGTAGTGCAAATGTAGAGCAAGCATACCAATTTTAATCATTGACCTCTCAATAAAAAATTGGCAATGTTTTTGAAGGCAATGTATTGGTTGTCTATGGTCTTGGTTTCATAAAGAATCCAAATTTGCCATCAAAGGCATAAATAGTGCATGCAAACCATATTGCCAAATTTAGTCAATTGATAATAAATGTCCACATCAATACTAAATTAATTGACAATTTCTTTCCCCAATTTTTAACTAAAAATAATCTATACATCATAGAGTTTGAGATAAAAAATAGAGGTCAATATGGAAGAGGCAATGTTGAATGTTGAATTGTCTTAAACACAAAATCAATTGTGGAAAACATTAAAATTATATGTGGAGATCACAAAATCACTCCATATATCATGATACATGATCTTATGCAATCAGATAATGCATATGCATTAGGTTCATTGGCTTCTATAATAGGTGAGTATCAAAAATGTTATAATCAATATGAGCTCCATCTCAAAAACGATGAAATTAAAGAAGACATATCAACTGTAAATGCTAATTCTAAAAGAGTATTGTTTTTGTTTTTTCATATTTTGAAATGTTACTTGATTTGAGCTAACATATACATATCCACTTTATTTTCCAAAATATTGACATTAAATAATTATTTTGTAGCTTTTCATAAATGATAATTACAACATCTATGTTCTTGTGTTCAAGAAAAATTGTCAACAATGAGCATGCTAATAATATTATTTAAGAACATTGTTAGGAACAATATCAAAATCACCCTTTTGATTCATAAAAATTAGTCCATGTTTCTATATATATATTAAATGACAAGTATACAAAAGCTCATTTGAAAAGTTTAGCAAAAAATAATGTTGAGGCTAGTATCTATCTCTGACTCATTGCTTTTAGTGAGAAGGAAACAAAAATTTGGTTAGAAACAAACAATAAAATTTTAATAGTTTGAGAATATGAAAATTTATGGTATTGATTTGAAGGTTAAAGGCCTATTTCAAACAAAAAATGTTTATACATCACCTTTACAACTATTTTTCAACCATTGCAAACTCATGATCATGGTTGACATGCCTTCAACATATGATCATGCATATTTCATGAATTGTTGACAAAATAAAATGCATTTATTCCAACATTCATTAAAATGCATTGTAAAAATATAAAATGGACAAATATATTACATTTTGAATCAAAAACTTCTAAAGGAAATGCTCCCAGAACTCATTAAAATCTCATTCGATCAATTCAAGTAAGATGTATATTATCTATCACATTTTTGCAACAATTATTTCAATTACATGGAAGTTTCACACTTGCTACAAACAACATTGGTAGATCTATTAGTAAGTACTTCTTGATTATTATGTTTTCTAATTTATTTTAGATTGTTTTTGTGAAAAAAAAATCAGCATAGACAAAAAAATAATGCAACAAGCTTAGTGTTGGCATTAATTGCAATCTAATTTTTTTAGAGTCAAGAAATATGTTCACTACTATATGTTTTTAGTGTTTCTTTTCTTTTCTTTCTTTCTTTCTTTTTTTTTTTTTTTTTTTTTTTTTTCGGTCTTTTCTACTTGGCGATGCTAATAGAAATTTATGTTCTCCTTACTTTTTCATTTCTCTACAAGATGTTGAACAACTAAGTATATAGAACATCATGCATTTACATTGTAGACTATAGATATGTTTGAGGGCACAATCTAAGAAAAATATTTATAATTCTAAAATTGATAAGAACAACAAATTTACATATCTTTTGATAAGAACAACAAATTCACATATCTTTTATTACATCTAGATTGATCTTTGCTCTATAACTTTTATCATACCTTGCCATGGTTTATAAATTTATCCATAGTATTTACTAGCTAGACATGGATGATACTTGAAATAGAACTTGTATTAAATATAGCTATCTCAATTAACTTTGTAAATCTATTCATATGATTTCTTTGAAACTGATTTCCATATACGACTAAAAAGTTTTTTTTTGTGATTTTATGCATGTTTTATTTTTATATTGATTTATGTTATTTTTATTGAAAAATGTAATACAACTTGAGAAAAACTACTATTTTTGTATTTTACGTTTTTTATTTCTTAAGTTTTGTAATCAATCAGTAATCACATAACTTATTCATTTATTTGAATTTGTAATGCTAAAAAACTGTTAATAATGTGAAATATATTTGATCCATAATCATGAACATGTTTGTGGTTTGAGTACATTTTAATTCAGTATATGTGATGATCATGAGGTTTTTATTGTTGACCTTAAGCATATGTTATATTCAAGAGACTTTGTTTGTTTTGGTTGACTATTACTTTGTTGCTCATTTTTTAGATAGTTATTCTTGTGCTCAATTCAACTTTTGATAAACTTTAGATAACATTCATCTACTACATTGATTTTTTTGTAGTTGCATTTGAAATTTACTTGAAAACAAACGATGGCATCTAATTCTAGAAAATAAAAAAAGGACATGCATGTATGCTTTGAATATCATTATCTAGAATAGAATACTTAATAAATTGAAATAGTCTAATATAAAGACTAAGATTGACTACATCAAAGAAATGACTTTATGATTTCATGAAGAAAAACATATGAACACAAGAGACTTCGCTATGGACCAATCTTCTTGTCAAAAGAATATACTAAAAAATATCTCCTTCCATGTCAAAATCTTTAATTTATGCATATTCTATGTCAATGTCACATACACAAATGTTTACGATCAATAACAAACATATAATTGATATTATCATGTACAATACAATAGCTAATATTTAGTAGCTTCATTTTGTGGCTAGCTACAAAAGAAAAAGAGAAAAAAATTGACAAAAAAAAGAAAAAAATTGGGCAAAAGCAAATGATAAGCATTTTTAACTTTGTTTAGAATCATGTATATTGTGACTCACAAAACAAAAATACTTATAAATTTCTTGAAATAATGTAGAGAATGCTAAGACAATTTAAAACACTTATGAGTTAGCATTTAACTATCAAGCAAAAAAAAGTATATCAATCTCAATATAGCATATTGTTTCTTGTTATCATAACACACATGCATCTAAGTGATTGCATAAAAAAACTTGTATTAAATATAGTTATTTCCATTAACTTTGAATTTTTTTTGGTATGTTTTCTTCCCAAGTACATGGCATATATGCCTACATTATTTTTTTTTGTTCTAGTTTATTCATTTTTTTTGTTACTTGATATTTTTTTAGCTTGGCCTATACTATGAAACTTGATCAACACTAGTATTTCAATCCTCTACTTTTATTAAATTTTGAAAATATCCTATGCCTAGATTAATTTTTTTGATTTATTCCTAGATTGCCTTAATACAATATGATTATGATATATTATAATGTGCAATGTATCATTTTGTAATTGCAATGCTCTTTTTTCAACAAGTGATTAGATGGTTTTTAGATTACTTGAGCATTTAATTTAAATTGATTAAGTTAGTGTCTCTCAATTTTTTCTAATGCAAAGTTTTAAAATTGTGAAAAACATTGAATGCATAATCATGCAACTATTTATGCTTTGCTTATGTTTTGATTGTCTATTTTTATTTATCCTAACATTTTATGGTTAAGCTTAAGTGTATCTTACATTTATAAATCTTTGTTTATGTGATTGACTATAAATTTATAATGTATTTATTCCATATATTTGATTATGATTGATTTGATTTTAAATAAATTTTGGACAATATGCATTAGCCACACTTGAATTTATGCTTACATGTACAAAGATTCAAAAAATAAAAGAACAATTTTGAAAAAAAAAAAGCAAAAAAACCTTTTTTAATTTTGTTACAAACTTTATGTGTTGTAACTAGAAGTGATGCACTTGTAAATGGATTTAAATAATATGGAAATAATCGACACAATTCAACACTTTTATGCATTGGCACATAGTGATTGAACAAAAAAAATTGTTTTCATATGAACACTTATGAAAGTTTCTGATTCATTACTTGCCATTAAGAGGATTTCTTTATTTGTGTCAACTTCAACCAATAATTTGGTTGATCCAGGTCTTATTTCCATAGTCATGGTTACTTTTGGAAAATACTTTGACTTTAGCATGCAAATGTTAAACTAAATCAACTTTATTTTAGTAGCTCTGCATTTAATAAAAAAAATAGATAGCAACCAATTTCTTGAAATGGGTTATCATGGGTGGCCTCACATAGCTAAAATTTTGATGTGATAATTTTTATATCTCATGAATTATTAGCTACATATTGGATATGATTATTATGCATTAATCTTCATTAGTGGTTCTAATTATGGTTAAACTTTAAACTTGGCTTGAGAGATGATACACCTCCATCCCATGCCTATATGTACATCTATGTCTCATATATTAAAGGCATACCAAATTTATATATGAAATATAGTTAGATACCTTCTAGTTGTTTTGAAAATCTATTTTATATCATTTATTCTTTCTATTTCATGTTTGTGTTAAAATGTTTATGCATTTTTATCTAAGCAATAAATTTGTCTTTCTTGATATATGTAATAAAAGTTTCACATAGATTATAGTCAATTAGTAATGGTTTATCAAATCAAGATATGAAATAATAATCTAAGTCAATAAATCTTATTTTATGGTAATAAACTAGGTAAGTCATTATTTGAAATTTGTATGAAACACATGTCACCATATATGATAGGTCTTGGTGATTGGTCACACTAAAAATTTGGGACCTAACACCTCTTCATTTGACTAATCTCTCTTAGGGTCTGACCTCTCTAATAGGTCTAAGACACTAGCTAGACTAACAACTAGCAACATGGTGCCTCTTCATTTAGTTGGGTTCTCTTGGGCCTTGAAATATCTGATAGGATAGGGGATTGGCCACACTAACAAGTGGTGATATGGCACTTCTTTATTTGGTCAAGCTCTCCCAATCCTCACATCTCTAATAGGTCTATAGGACTAGCCATACTAACACCTAGTGATGTGATACCTCTTTATTCATCTAGGATCTCCTCAACTCTAACATCTTTAACATGTCTGAGGGATTCACCACATTGATAATTGACAATGTGGAACCTCTTTATTTGGCTAGGATATCATGGGCCATGACATCCTTGATAGGTATGGGAGACTCATTGCATTGACAAATTTGATCTAATGCTTCTTCATTTGGATGGGCTATCCCAAGCCCTGACATATCTAGTAGGTCTAAGGTGTTGGCCACACTGATAATTGATAACTTAGTGCCTCTTCATTCGGTCAAGCTCTCCCATGCTTAGACCTCTTTGACAAGTCTAAGTGACTAGGCACATTGAAAAATGGTAACCTAACACCTCTTTATTCCATTGAATCTCCCTTGCTCACACTTCTCTAATAGGTCTAGGGGATAGCTAGACTAACAAATGGAAATATGGTGCTTCTTCATTCATCCAGGCTCTACAAAATTCATAAAATGACAAAGTAAAAAAAGGAAAGCAATTCATTAAAACTTACTTATCAGATATGGAGATATTGATTTTCCATGGAGGACAATGGGTTTATTATTTTGGAATGGCAATTATATTCTATGAGGTTTAAGTGAAAATTAACCTATAATATTAGTATCATGATTTATAAAAATAAAAAAACACTTCTCAATTTTAAAGGGAAATAAAAGGGGTATGTCACTGATTAGTGAAATAAAGGTGACACATATTCAAAAGATTTGAATCCCATCCCTTGAATAGCAATAATCATGTTGTTTAGTAAGTCAAAACCAAAGAAGTAGTTGAAATAATTGTCATGAACAAAAGTTTAGGAGACTACATAGAAGTGTTTTAAGCTTGGGATCTTCACCAAAATTGTTCAGACTTTGTCACAGATTTTGTTTATAAAAATAAATTTCATTATTTTGAAGGAACTTTGCTGATTTTACATGTAGACTCTTGCCATTGCATGTGGATCTCACTTTTCTTTTGGACCCTTTTAAAATGCTTATTGACACTTTGTCAATTTTCTTCAAATGTCTATAAAAAATAATAATGTGACCAAAGCCCAAGGCCAAGCCATTAATGAGATAATGATAGATGGTATAATAAAATTACTATGCTACTTTATATGACGACACATTATCAAATCCCATGGTCTCATTCTCACCAAGTTTATTATCCTAATTTTGATATTTGCACTCACACCAAGTGAGCACAATGATGACATGTGTCATTACCAAAAATATATGAGTGCCTATAACTATCATTATTGTCACTTTTACCCATAATTTTCTATGTGGATAGGATAATGGGATGTGTCATCATTCCCATGTGATGTTTGCACATAAATGTTGTACTCCCCTCTTTTAGGGCAAATAATTTAGATGAGCTAGGTGATGATGTGTGTCATCATCCTAACCTTCCATTTGCACATAAGTGTCATGCTTATGGATTTTGATATATACTCTTTGAGTAAGCTGAATGATAACACCTATTAATATTGTGGTGCTGTGCTTGGCCAAAGTTGTGATGTTCCTCCTTTCTGCTATAAGGAATCCATATCATTAGGATGATGACACATGCAATCATTTAAATGTTTCACTTGATCACAAGTGAATTTTTTCATGTTTTTCTTCTATAGTCTTTGGATTACCAATATTATGACATGTGTCATCATCTCAATACTCTACTTACTCAAAACTATCATGTTGATTTCTTTTTCTCTGAGCGATCTAGCATAGAGAAATCATGATGCATGCTATCATCCCAGAAGTCTGTTTGGCCTCAACATAATAAACAAAAAAAAACATTGACAACTATAACTATGATAAAATATTATTATTATCAAATAAAATATTCTTAACCAAAAATATAAACATAACAATGATTCAAAAATCATGTCATATTTAAACACATGAATATAACATATTTTATTGTTCACTCTAATCTGCTCCTTAGCATGAGACACCCATGATATTGGGTGTTCATTTAAAAGGGAGGGTAGAGATAAATATGTACTTTCCCCCTCTATTTTAGGATTGATCTCAAATCAGATGAGGGCATGACTATAGGTATTGGACTTCAAAAATTGAGTATGTGTAAATAGTCTCCAAGAGATGTAATATTACCATTGGAAGTTCAATATACTATTTTTCACATGGTTTAAATTTATCTATGAATACTTTGAGTCTTGGGTTTTTTATTTCTAAACATAAGGGGAAAAGGGGATTCTAGAACCACTAAATAAACACAAAAGAGAAGGAAGGATAAGGTAAAAATGGATGCCTCTAGGTCTAAAATGAGATCAATGTAATGGTCATTGAATCAAGTGAATCTAACATAACTATACCACTATAGACCAAGTTTCACTAGAGTTTTACCTCTAAGAGCATACATTGGGGAGAGTCTAAGGAAAATAAGAGTATGTCTTCAATGTGAATTCCTACCAGAGATTAGTACTAGGGGTTTATTGTTGAGAACACATAAACACCATATGATAACTTGTAGATAAGCACACAAATGATCAATACTTAACAAAAGAGAATTAAATAACTCACACAAAGAATCTAATAGCTAAGCACATCATAATCACAACATACATAAAGTGACAAAGTGTTAATCTAATTAATCATGGCACTATTGATTAATTAAACATGAATATGAAAGAAAATTAAACATAGAAAAGATGTATTTACATAAATAGAACTTGTGTCAATCAAAAGAGTTAAAATTTTCTAAAATAATCAATCTAGGTCATTATTGCAGTCTAAAGTGTATAAGGAAGCATAGGCAAAATCTTGGGAATGGTCCAACAACACTTTTGAGCACTTTTTAGTTAACCCTAAAATACACCATAAATCCTCTATAAATAGATAAGGATTTTTAATCACCTCCAAAAAGCATGAGGATCCTATCTTGGGCCATGATAGCCACTCATTGAAGTTATAACTATATTTCAAAAATTAAACCAAAATAAATCCAAAGAAACCCACTAAAAATTTACAAGGACTACCTCTAAGCACATAGAGGTGGATAAGAGGGGCCAGTTCCCAACTAATTTGATTGGCCACTCCTAAATTCTAGTGAAACTACCATGAGATCAAATTCCTTGTCCATCTTGGACAAGTTTATTGGATGCTCCCTAAAGATCACCTCTACCTAAGCTACTAGTCTCCACAATACTTAGAAAACTCCTTCTATTGAGGCCTAGCCTCTAAAAACTTGGTTGATGCTCATAGTGGATTGAGTTGATAGATCTTGCACTACTCAGGCTCCTTCCTAGTTCACCTTATCCATTTTCTCCCTTTAACATAATCAAATTAACCTAGGTAGACTCTGAATTCCCCTTAGTTGAGTAGAGATCCATCTAGGTGGAATAACACTAAGATATTGACCTCTCTGAAGTAGGTCAGTATATTCTTCTCTCCAAATTCTAAGGGTTAGCGTGGGCCAAGGCTAGCCATTCCTCCATCATTTCCCTCATATTTTTGACATAAGTTTGGTATAACCCCAAATCTAAGGTTGGCATCAGTTTGAGCTCTGATAACATCCCCTTGCTGACCATGACCTATAAGTTCTATCACTTCCTATTAATCTTTATAATTATTCCCATGTAGGCATGTGTCTTATATAAAATTTCATTAGTCTCAGCTTGAGTCCCCACTATTTTCCTTAGGATTGAGAAAATTAGTTAGAGGGTGTCCTTTACCTACCTAATTAGTTCAATCGAGAATGTGTTCTTCACTTGGGCATCAAGAGTTCAAACTTGGCTCTGTATGTCCTTGAGAAGTTTTTGAAACATGTCATGGGTAGCTTGAAGGATATATAGTGGATCCTTGACCATCTTCTCTTCTTTAGTAGTAGTCCTCACCTTGGTGAGGGAAAATAAAACTTGATGAGTCTACCATATCACTAGGTTCCCCTACTAGATGAACCTTTGAGTGAGCATCCTCTACATGCTCTTGAAGGATTTGTCAAAACTCCACTACACATCTGAGTTTCCCTATACATTCATAAGTGGTGCATATGACCTTGGGACCATCCCTTGGGTTATTGGAGGTGTATTAGGTTTAGTTGAAATGGTGGTGAAGGGTAGAAGATGAGGTGGAGGGGAAATGGAGGAAGTAGGAGTGAAAGAGGAAAGGAGTAGAGGAAGATGGGGCATGGGGGAGAAAGGAGGAACAAAAAAATGGGAGGCCCATGGAAATAATTGAACTCACCATTGTTTTTGGGTGAGGTTCACTTGAGGCAAGATTGTCACCAAGAATGATTATGGAATAATAGGAATGGGATAGGCTAGTTTAAAGTAAAGCTAATGGGTCTTAAGATAAGGGAGAGAGGGGAATAAGGAGCCAGTTATTGGGATATTGATACTAGGGTTGGAGAAGTCAAAGGATGGGTTAACTTATATTTTTTATTTAGCCTCTTCCCTAGGTTAACTTTAGTTACTACAATGGATGGTTTGAACTTGAAAATTAGGGATACAAGAGCTAATTAAGGAGGACTTAGAGCCATGGAAGGAAGCATGGGGCTAACTAAATTGGGGATCAGGAGGATCACTACTAGAGGTGATAGGCTATTAAAGGGTGTAGTCACATTTGTTGTTGAGGGTAGGCCTAGGAGAGTCACTAGGAGGAATCCAAAATTTGAGATGGTTAGAGCAGAAGGGAAAGGGGAAGTGGTAATTCTAAAAAAGAATGAGGACAAAGGTATTTGAGAAAAATATGGAAGGGAGAAAATGGGAGATGAAGGGGGAATATCAAAACTAGTGGCCACTAGAACAAGGATTTATAATGCATAGGAATAAGGGGTAGAATGGAAATGAGAGGAGATAAAGGAGTGAGTGGGTGAACCTCAATGGGTAACTGATGGATATCTCATTCAAGGAATGATTTAAATTTGGCTATGAATTTAAATCTCAAATGTTGTGGTGATTTTGGTTAAGCAAGAAGCACTTGGGTTGCTTGGCACCATGTAGTCCAAGGTTGAGGCTATCAGGGCCTAGTAGAAGGTGCATATAGAAGATGAAAATGTAGATCACAAGGAACAAGTGGAGGAGGTAGAGGTGAAACTTGAAGATTCAGGTCTACTAGTAGAAATGGAGCTTGAGGATTAATTTTAGGAGTTAGAGGTAGAGCTTGAGAAAGAGAATGTGGTCGAATGCCCTACAAGATTATCTAAGAGATGGATAGAGAATTTGGAGTCAGTTCCTCCATAGGTCAAGAAGGATCTAGATGGGTCACTAAGGGGCATGCATTATCCCTCTTCCCTTTGTTCTTCTTCTTATCTTCCATTTGATATAGCACCTCCTCATCATCAATGGTGTTTAGATAGAGCTTATCATCATCCTTGGCCTGATGTCCATAGTTGATGTTGATCTAAGATGTATATTGTGCCAAATGGGTCTAAATCACCCTTTTAGGGTTCCACTATTGAATCTTATATTTTTCTAGGGTAAAGGAGCCTTGTCTATCCATCATCTTTTATATGGAAGGAAAGTTCATGCACATATGCCCTTATATAGTGATTAGGAGCAAATGTCATACATTCTATAAACACTAGACATAGAAGCCAAAGATGCCATTTACCAGTCGATAGGTGATCTCCTACTCTTCTAGGAAATCAAGCACATAATATTTTAAGCATATGAGGTATTGGAGGAAGCTTATGATTCAGATCATTGTGTCATTTTTATAAAAATAGTAATATCTTATGGCTATGATGGAGTCCCATATTATCTTTGAGATCTAGACCATGGAAGATTCATTAACCACCTAGTACACCACCAAGTAGAATTAGTTAAAGACATCCAAGACATGATGGTATAACTAGTGACCATAGAGATTGAATAAAACCATGTGGATAGTTAGGCCACTAGTGTTGGCCCTTTTGGCCCACATGCCAAGCTTCTACTTGAATGGATGAGATGAAAAAAGTTATAGATGGAATAAGTGGTCCAAGGATCACATGTAGCTTGAAAATCTTTTGAAACACTATAAGTAAACTTAAAATGTAGTTTGCCAAATTTTGAGGTAGCAGGTTCTCATGGTGATCATAGCATTCAAGAACATGGAGTAGGTTTCTTAGGTCTTAAAAACTCATTTTGATCCTTGAAAGTTCTTGCACAAATATAGAAGATTCAGACCATCATCAACACATCATGTGTTAATGAACATGTTAGCTTGATTGTGCATTTAATAAGTTCACTTAGGAGGCCTCTTAGATCCAAAAGATCACATGGACATGAATTTATTCATGCCTAAAATGTCCCCTAAATTTTTTTTTATCTTGATGAGTTATCTATCTTAAGATATAGGCTTCCAAAGATGAACTTGCAAGGTGGGATGTGCATGTAGACATCAAATTTAAGACATGGAAAATAGACATTTAAAATCAAATGTTCTAAGGATGAATGCATAGTGATAAGTGTCAAAATCATGGGATCTTGAGTCAAGATCCAATGGTGAGCATTAGTCTAATGAGTCATTGGGGCCCAAATATCTAATGGCATGCATTTGATCATGCATTGAAGATCAATGGTGAGCATCAAGTCAAAAATTTAGCACAAATGCATCAGTGACAAGTGTCAAGATCTTGGGTACCTAAATAGAGATCTAATAGTGTGTAGTGATTGACAAAACTAGTGGGTCCAAGTAGATAAATGGCATGTGATCCATCATATAAAGGTGGATCAATGATGAGTGATGGGTTAAAAGGTCAACTAATTTTGAAGACAAATGCTTGGTTGATAAGTGGCTCAACCATGTTAAACTAGCAGTAGATTGATGGTGTGCATCCATTCATATGATCAAGATCAATGGTGAGTGAGAGGTTAAAGAGTTAGCATATCTTGGGGAAAAATATGCACTTACCAAGTATCACAACCATGGTAACTACTAGGTAAATCAATAGAG
Source organism: Torreya grandis (assembly GCA_037957365.1). NCBI lineage: Eukaryota > Viridiplantae > Streptophyta > Pinopsida > Cupressales > Taxaceae > Torreya > Torreya grandis. The sequence goes on from JARHVA010003289.1 coordinate 2,052,573, forward strand.
TGTGTCAGGATCTTGCGCCACCAATAGAGCACATATGATTACTTATTGTATTAGCAACTAAACACAGAATTTAACCAGAATCAATAAGTAACTAGAAATATGAAACAACACAAGAATATGAGAGACAATACATAATTGTATTAATAATCACTTAGAAGAATATACAATAAAGAAGATGCCACTTCTTCTTCCACCTCAAAGGCTCGCCACACCTCAAGACCTTCTTCCCTTTCTCTCTCGATCCCAACAATCAACTCCAATATAGAATTGATGTTCACCTCTCCAACCAGTCAGTAACATGCTGCCAGTACACCAAGTACACAACCGTACTCCAAGTAGATCTCCTACTCTCTGCTGCTACCTATAAATCACTAGACCTTACTCACCATTGTAGATCTCCAAAAGAAGCCATGCTCACATGCTGACTAAGATCATACAAACACGAAGAACCCTTTAATTCTCCAAACCAGTACCCACCTTGGTACTGTGGCACTAGGAGGAACACACCATTGCTCTCCTCTCTCAGAAGGAGCTTATTTGCTCTCTTACTCTCTAGCTACAAGTTTACAATACATCCCATGAGTCCATATATAGATCTCATAATTACAATAATTCGACTATCTTAATTACAATAATTAGATGCACAACTCAAGGCTATGACTAGCCCTTAACATGCAAACTAATAGTCCAAAAATAGACTCTCCAAAATCAACATGCAAACTGCATGTTCACGCACAGGCTACCGACGTCGACTCCTCCATGACCGATGTCGACTGACTAGTGACTGACACTGGTTGCTTCCTCACTGCCATCTGACTGACATCGGTTGATCAGACTAACGCCGGTTGCCCTGCAACTGATTTTGAAACTCTTTGCAACCTTCGTAACCTTTGTAACTTCTCCTATTTGCATCTTGGTGAAGATTTTAGCTCCACAACCTAAAAATCTCCCACTTAGAGATAAATAGCTGCACCTATACCTATACTTGTACACCATCTAATTCATTCCCTGGCTTGTATCCCTCTTTAAGATCAATCCTGAAGACTAACCACCACACATCCCATGATGCTACACTTGTCATCCAAGTACCCTACCATATCTGAACCTACATATCCATGTAGTGAAGACCTTGACCCTGCATAACAAGAATCCATGCTGATAGTCCCTCTCAGATGCCTAAGAATCCACTGAACTGCCCTCTAGTACTCCTTCCCCGAATTGGCTCCATACTTTTTGACAACCCCCACTGCTTGGGAAAACTCAAGGCTACACTAGACCTCATGTGATTTCAAACCCTATTCCAAGCTAAGCTTGAACTATCTACCCCTTGGTGTGCTTTCTAATTCTGCATCCTGCATCATGAACCCTGCCAACACCATCTTCACATCAACTCCTACTGGAGATAAAGTCTCCATGTCTCTTATGCCAAAGAATTTTGCTACTCCAAATTCTCCATGACATACCTCTGAACTAACCTTACCCTTAGCTCAACAAATCCCTGTATGTACAAACCTACTAGCAAATCACCCACATACAGTAACTGGATAATGTTGTGACCATCATCCACCTGGTAAGATAAACACAATAGTTATACTGACATTGACAAAAGCTTTGCTTTGTCATCTACCTGGTACCACCTGTCAGCTCTATACCTACAGCTTCCTCAAGACCTTATACCTTGGCCTTCCATCTCACATATCCATCCACTCTCTTCTTTAATTTAGGAATCCATTCCTCTCTCAGTGCTTACTTCCAACTGACAACTCCACCAACAAATAACTATTTGGTTCTTCTCCAAGGACTCACACTCCTCATCCATGCCAAGCTCCCACTGTATCTGGATTCTACCTGCATTGCCTCTTCACGTCTTCCTAGTTCTCAACCATCAATAAGCAATATAAAGAAGGTGAAAAATGAATATGAGGTTCACTTACCCTTTCTAACCTTGATATGAGCGTTTGAGACTTGTTGACAGCTAGTTGTCCACCCACCATCTATTCCAGTGATCGATCTTGACCATCTCCCAATCTGCTCTCGACCAATTTTGGTTCCCTGCACTGACCCTGACTGTCGACGTTGTCTCCCTAGCTGACACCGATATCCCTTTCTATCGATGTTGGTTCCTTCATGACCGATGTCGATCTTCCTATTTTCAATGTCGGTTACTATCTGACTGATGCCGGTACCTGTGTTTACCTGTGAGTGATAACTTTTTACCCGTGAGCTCTCCATGGATTAAAATCTTGATTAAATCAACCCTACTCTACTTAGAATAATTCAATCCACTCAACTGATCTCTATCCGCCATCTCCTCCATGAACACCAAGGCCTTCCAGTTCTTTAGCTTGTCAAAAACATCTGTCTTTCGCTTAAGAACATGCATTCCCCTCCTACATATGTGACCAAGCCTACAAAGCCACATCTCTATAATAAAAGGTGAATCAGTAATATAAGTAGATAGATAAAGGATACCTACTTTCTTACCACCATCTAATTCAAGTGTATCCATTGTGAGAGTTACAGTGCATCTCTCATCACCCAAATTTCCTGAAGAAATTAGACTCATCTCCAAGACTGGAACCTCCATGACCTCCTTCACCACCTGTGTGTTATCCGTCTGCAATTTCAGCTTCACTTCCCCTTCATCAATAATCTGACAAGGCTCTCCAACCCCTAAATAAATATCTTCAAAGTCTCCAAAGACGTACCCATGAAAAGATGCTCTATTTTGGGCTGCATGGAAAGAGGCAAAAGAATCTATAAACAAATATTCTACTTTATCCAGAGCAACCTGTGTAACATTACCTACAACATCTGCTTCTACACACTGATCTTCTACCAACCAACAATCTCCCTTTACCTACTCTTTCTTTCCATCAATCAGACCATTCATGCTATTCAGTTTCTCCATTCGTAGCTTACTTTCTTCTGCCATTGCTATACTCCCACTCAATCTAAAACCCCTGAGAGTGACCTGTAATCAAAAAACACTACCAGATCTGAAACCACCTGTTAGTCAACCCAACCAAAAGCTCTGATACCACTTGATGGTATCAACTCTTGAACCTACAACCAGGCTCTGATACCACCTATCAAGATCTTGCTCCACCAATAGAGCACATATGATTACTTCTTGTATTAGCAACTAAACACAAAATTTAACTAGAACCAATAAGTAACTAGAAATATGAAACAACATAAGAATATGAGAGACAATACACAATTGTATTAATAATCACTCAGAAGAATATACAATAAAGAAGATGCCACTTCTTCTTGCACCTTAAAGGCTCGCCACACCTCAAGACCTTCTTCCCTCTCTCTCTCGGTCCCAACAATCAACTCTAATATAGAATTGATGTTCACCTCTCCAACCAGTCAGTAACATGTTGCTAGTACACCAAGTACACAACCGTACTCCAAGTAGATCTCCTGCTCTCTGCTGCTAACTACAAATCACTAGACCTTACTCACCATTGTAGATCTCCAAAAGAAGCCATGCTCACCTGCTGACTAATATCATACAAATATGAAGAACCCTTTGATTCTCCAAACCAGTATCCACTTTGGTACTGTGGCACTAGGAGGAACACACCATTGCTCTCATCTCTCAGAAGGAGCTTATTTGCTCTCTTACTCTCTAGCTACAAGTTTACAATACAACCCATGAGTCCATATATAGATCTCATGCTTACAATAATTAGACTATCTTAATTACAATAATTAGATGCGCAACTCAAGACTATGACTAGACCTTAACATGCAAACTGACAGTCCAAAAATAGACTCTCCAGAATCAACATGCAAACTGCATGTTCACGCACAGGCTACCGACGTCGGTTCCTCCATGACTGATGTCGGTCAACTAGTGACTGACGCTAGTTACTTCCTCACTGCCATCTAATCGATGTCAGTTGATCAGACCGATGCCGGTTACCCTGCAACTGATTCTACAACCTCCGTAACCTCCGTAACTTCTCCTGTTTGCATTCTGATGAAGCTTTTAGCTCCACAACCTAACAAAATGCATGGTTGATAAGTGGCTCAACCATGTTAAACTAGCAGTAGATTGATGGTGTGCATCCATTCATATGATCAAGATCAATGGTGAGTGAAAGGTTAAAGACTTAGCATATCTTGGGGAAAAATATGCACTTACCAAGTATCACAACCATGGTAACTACTAGGTAAATCAATAGAGTGTGTAAGAAGCCCAAATCAAGATCGATGGTCAATATTAAAAGTTAAAAGCTAAGGGACTTCAATGGAGAATTAATTTCACTTAGGTTGAGTTAGGGAAAATATTTCAAGAGGATGACATGAAGGTAGACACATTGGACAAAGGATTTCACTAGCGTGAGTAGGTAAAATACATAAATGAAAGATTAAACATGATCTAGATAACTAGGAGCAAACCCTAAAAATCCATATAGCACCATTAAATCCCATTAAAGATTTTTGAGAGCTTATAGATGTAGGTTTAATGTATTTTTTAGATTCAATAAAACCTAGTCTATGGAACTTAATTTTTAATCATGACTATATTAAAACCAATAGGGAGATTGATTTTCATCCATAATAGATCTATATTCAATATTTAAAAGCAATGGCAAAATGGTGACTATGTAAGTAATGTCAAAAAGAACATCAAGTATGATTAGGGAATATAGTGAAGGGAATTAATGAGGAGCTTGAGAAGGATTCATGTGATGGTGGGGATTCATTCCTACAACTGGGCTTGATCCTCACATTCTCCATCATGCCAGAGAAAGATATAATGACATTAATGCAGAGGAAGGCTTGAGCATGATTTTAGTATTAGTTGTTCTAAGTGGAGTTGGGCTCATTAATTACCCCTTTATCACCTTTTAATATCTCTCTTACCTTATTTATTCCTATAAATACTAGCTTTGAACTCTTTATTGGGATCCCTTGGATCAATATAGTGAAGCTCTACCAGAATCACTTTTTAAAACTCTTTTGAAGCAATATAAGACATCTTAGATTCTATTTGAATGCTAAGTATGATTTATTAAAGTTTGACTATTCATCATCTATATGTACTTATGTACCTTATTTCAAGTCTATTGGTTCCTACAAGTTGTATGAAGTGTTGGATAGTGAGGTTTTCCTTGAAGTGTCATAAGTCCATAGTGTTTGCTCAAACCTATTTCTTTTTGTCCTTCAAGTTACAGGTCCCTTTTTAGCTTTCATATAAAAAACTCATGTTTTCAACCTTATCATAGAATCTTGTCAATTATTATCCTAATTAGATTCATTATTAGTTATAAAAGTGTCTAAGTTGAGTGTGGATCATTGAACACTTGGTGTATCACCACACTTAGAATAGGTTTTCATTCATGTATTTTCTCTCCATTTTCATCCCAATAATATAGGTTTAGTAAAGGAAATATATTATCATATATGAGGAGCTAGCCTCATTAAAAACCCTAGAGGTCTAACCCAAAATTAGGTAACTCACATTTTAGGGTCATTCCTATGTTAGAATAGGTTTGAGAGTAGGACTTGAACACTTCTACTTTTAGCTAGGGTGTAACCTAGAACCTTTAATAGGTTTTGGAATACCTATTGAGACCCATTCTCTTTGCCATCGATGAAGTATAGAATTGAGAATAAGTATCTACAGTAGAGGGAGTCATCCACCATCATTATAAGCTGAAGATTCTCCAAATTATAGAGTTCATAACACCATCCAGATAATACCTCTCATGCCAAAGGTTACTAGAAGGTCAGCTAGTAAAGGTATTCCCTTTGAATACATTTAACTACCATCTATTTCATATATAAGAGCATTATTAAATAGGATAGGTCCTTATACTAAAATAAATATTCATCTCTTGGTCATCCTATTATTTTAAGCAATGCAACCCCCACTATGCAAATGGCAAGGCCCAAAATGTGAGATTTTGTACTCTTCAATGGTGGCAACCCTCTTAAACTTAAGCAACATGATGATATACCTACTACCTCTTTGAAGAGTCTACCATAATTTATAGGAGAAAATTCCACCACCCTTGTAGAGCACATAGCCAACATTGCAAACCTTTGTTCAATACATAACATTATGTAAGAGAATATAGCCATGAGACTACTAGCCACATCCTTGAAAGGCAAAAACCTACAATGGTATAGAGGTCTATATCCTACCTCAATAAATACTTGGGATGAGTTTTATGAGTGCCTATGTAAAGTTTTTGAGAATATAACTGACCATGTCTCACTTGTTGAACAACTAACCTCAACCAAGAGGGCATCCAAAGAATCTATGGTTGATTTCAACTATAGATTCTAAAAGACTTGGGATAGGATCCATGTCATAATTAATTCCACACCCAATTATGCTTTTATTTACTATTTGAGAGCATTAAATTCAAAAATTGTAATCATGATCCAATATATGGGTAGGAAAACTTTGCCTATGGCTTATGAGATATCTATAAGGGTAGAAAACTATTTGATAAAAGTAGGGAAACTCATGCTAAGACCTCTCATGCCAATTTTTCCTAAGCTTCAACCAAAAAAACCTACCATTTCTTTATTTCCCACTCCAAATAATCAAACCCAACCTAATGATGGCTAATTGGACAAATTTGCAAGGATTGAGAGATTTTTAAAGGCATAAAATAATAAGTTAGTGGCTATAGAGAGACATCAAAAAACTTCATATAAGCCATACCAAGGTCCCTTCCAAGCCGAATACCCTGCTCAATCCTATAATAGACCCCATTATCCATAAAATCAACAAGTCCAAGGCCAAATTACTCAAGGTAGATCTTATAATAGCTACAACCTCATAGCTGCAAGTAGCTCAAGAGCCTTGTTCTCCACATAAAACAACCTTACATAAGAGGGTCAATGGCAATCAGGAGGGCAGTCCAATGACATGGTAATGGATAAAAGTGGAGAAATATATCAAGATCCTAGTTGGTAGCATGATCCTTCATTCTAAGGCCATGACACAATGCCTCCTCCACCATAAGGACACCTAATGAATCAAGATAATATTCCTACCTTGACACCATTGGAAGCTCATATTTAATAGCAAGGGAGCATGGGTAAGGCATCAAATGACACCATGTGCATAAAATTTTAAGAGGGGGAGCATATGTTTTAGCATGTAGTAGTAAACATGGGGTAGACTACACAAAGGGTAGATGAACTAGTTTCAACCAATACACAAGCTAATAAGAGTATGTTGGATGATAATTTGGGGTAGCCTAAGGCTTCTTCAACACCTCCACAATTTATTCAACAACCTACCATTTCAAATATATCTGCTAAAGCTCTTACAACTCAACAAATACCTCAACATCATGGATAACAACAAATGTCTCCTTTATTCCTCATGTCACTAAAGTGTCAAGTGATACTTCTACTTCCAAGGTGAAGTTCAAAGGTACTAGTCTTCCTTTCAATATTTTGGATCAAATGGAAAAGGCTAATGTCACTATGTCTATGTATGATGCTCAATCTATTCTAGGATAGAAAGAGACTCTTCAATAAGAGCTCTCCAAGCTTTCTCATGTGAATAAGACAACTGATAAGGTAAAAATTATTTTTACAAATAGTAGTCAACTAATCAAACTCAAGTTCCTAGTTAAACTATGAGTCAAGGTCAAGTTCATAATGTTGTTCATCTCCCTAAGTTTGTCAAGCCCCATCAATTCTATTTGTTAGTCATCATAGGGGACTAATTAGTGCATAATTATATGATAGATTCAAGTGTTTAAACCTTAGTTATAACTAAAGCCATAACAAATAAGCTTGAGATTAATTATTTAACTAATAGAACATGTGTTCTCTAGTTGGATGGTTCCCCCACTAAAACAATATGTGTATTGAAAGATCTTAAGATCACATTGGTAACTTTCCCAAATTATGTCATCACTTAGGATGTAATGGTCGTAGACCTACCCCCATATTTTTCCTTATGCCTATCTATGGACTTCACTACAGAAATTAGAGTTTATTTATCCTCTAACTAGTCATACATGGTTTTCAAGACCAGATATGGGACTAAGGTCACTATTAGGTAAGAACCTATCTCTAGGTTCCATCTAGAGCCCTATATGCCTAACTTTGCAAATGTCAACTATACCATATTATATGAGGATGAAAATGATAGTGGGAAAGAGCCTCATGACCATATTGAAGGAATTTTAGACCTATACTTGGATGAATAGGTGGTTGAAAATCATGGATTTGATCCCTACATTAATATTGAAGAAGCAAGCTTATGGGTGTATTTTAAGTATGAGGAGGGTGATGTTATACCTTGCCTAACTAACACCACTCAAGAAGACTATGGTATATGGAATTTATTATTTGATGGATCAAGATCAAAGAATGGTAATGGAGCTAGAGATATGTTGGTTTCACCCTCATATCAAAAATACTATTTAGCTGCAAGATTATAATTCATTTGCACTTCAAACTTAGTTGAATATGATGCTCTTTTACATGGTTTACAAGAAGCAATAAGGAGAGGTGTCAAACTTCTTCAAGTCAAGGGTGATAGTGAACTTTTTATACAACAAGTGAGAGGCATAAGTGTAGTTAATAATCATCATTTTAGAGCTTATAAGCATCATGTATGGGATCTCATATATGAGTTCTTGGCATTCAATATATAATCCATATTAAGAGAGTCAAATGAACATGCAGATAAGCTTGCATCCATTGGAGCTCAATATGAGGTTGTATAAGGAGTCAAAGGCAACTAGAGTCAAGACAAGGTCAAGGTCATATGTAAGCCAACTATACCTGATAATGAGGTGAGTTGGTAGGTGTTTGATAATGATGACCAAATATATGTTTTCTAATGTAAGAGGTATAATTTTTCCATAAGAATCAAAATAAATTCCAATGTCAGTATGATGATAAGATAGTGCAGCTGAGATATAATAAGCTACCTAAGGGGATTATGACATTGGAAAGAATCTTCAATGAAGATGACCAAGTGAGGAGAGGTAAGGCATGTATCTTAGCCAAGGAGGAACATTATGAATGGATAGCGATCTTCAAAGATAAATTGTTGAAGTTAGGAAAGATTAACACATTAGAAGAGAGATATGCATTTGTTGCTTTATGCCAATATTTTTTTGATGTATTTGCATAGGAATACAAGGATTTGAAGGGTTTTTATCCCAAACTTGCACAACATACCATTAAACTAGAGAACAATGCAAAACTAATTAGGTAGAAACAAAGGCCTATTAACCCAAAAGTGGAGGAGTTGATGAGAAGGGAGATATTTAAGTTTATTGAATAAAAGATAATATTCCCCATTAAACATTCCTCATGGGTGATAAACCTTGTGCCAATGAGGAATAAAAATGGGTAAATATGTTTATGTGTTGACTTTAGGGGCCTCAATAAAGTGTCCCTAAAAGACCATTACCTAGATTAAATTATTCAAAAGGTGGCAGGTTCTTAGATATTCTTATTACTTGATGGCTACTCTAGTTATAATCATATTATGGTCAAGGAAGAAGATAGGCATATGATTGCCTTCACCACAAATTGGGGAACTTATGCATATATGAAAATGCCCTTTGAACTATCCAATAGTAGATTAACTTTCTAGAGGGCAATGGATGTTGCCTTTGAAGGTTTGATCAATGACATGGTGCTCATCTACCTAGATGACATCAATATTTTCTTAAAGGACCCAACTAATCACATTGATCACTTGAGGTTAGTATTTAAAAGATGTAGATAATTTGGTGTGTCATTGAATCCTAAAAAATGTATATTTAGTGTTCATGAGGGTAGGTTATTAGGACATGTAGTGTCCAAAAATGGTCTTTCCATAGACATTAAAAGATTTGATTCCATATTATCCTTACCCTTTCCCAAGCACAAGAAAGGTCTATAGAGTTTCTTAGGAAAGATTAATTTTATAAGAAGGTTTATCCCAAGCTTTGTAGAGTTGGTCAGGCCTCTTACTCACATGTTAAGAAAATTCAAGGAGTTTACATGGACCAAAGAAGGTAAGAGGAGTTTTGGGGCCATTAAGGATACCATGTCTCATGACCCTACACTTCTTAATCCTGATTTTAACAAAGAATTCTACTTGTATGCCTTCTCTATGTTGGATGTAATCTCTGCCATGTTGATGCATCAGAATGAGCAAGGTTTAGAATAACCTATTTCTTTCTTTAGTAAGGACTTATATGGGTATGAAGAGAGGTATAGATTTGTATAAAAACATGTGCTTGTATTAATGAGAGGTTTGAATAAATTTAGGCACATGGTCTCCAATAGTAAGTTCATACTCATGGTGGTACACCCAAGTATTAAAAAGTTTAAACTCAACAAAGGCCTTAATGAGAAAAGAGCTAGATGGATGACCAAATACATGGAGTATGACCTTAAATTTAGAGTTATAAAACTTGTAAGGGGTAGATGGTTATCTGAACACCTTGCATCAAATGTAAAACAAGATAAATATCAAGTGTTGATAGCCCATGACAACCAACATGCAACTGTAGACAACACACCTTGCAGTTAGACACATGATATACTCAAATTTCTTGAGTTAGGCCAATGTCTTATGGGACTAGATAGAGTCAATATAAGGAAATTTAGGTAAAAAATTATACCTTATGTTTTAATATATGGATTACTTTTCAATATAAACATAGGAGGCATGCTTTTGAGGTGAATCATGCCAAATAAATAAGCTGCTTGAATAGTTCCATGATGGTTCAGATGGTGGGCACTTTCCTACCAAGACCACAACATCTAATATCATTAGAGCTAGGTATTTTTAGCCTAAAATTTTTATATATTCACACTCTTGGGTAAGGAAATGCCCAAAATGTGTTATTTTTGTTGGAACATAGAAACTGGTTGCCCTTCCCTTGCAACCCATACAAGTAGAACCCTTCATGTAATAGGGCTTATATTTCATATATATGATATAACCCATTAAATTAGAGGACATAAATGGATCATTATAGCTATAAAATAATTTATAAAGTGGGTTGAAGAAACTACCCTCAAGGAAGCTAATGCATATTTTATTTTGGACTTTTATAATAACCTTATGACCAAATTCAATGTGTCTTCTACAATCATTTTTGACAATGCATTGGCCTTCAGTAGTAACAATGTATATGAGTGGGCTCTTTCACATGGAATTTATCTCAAGGCATCCTATAACTATTACCCATAGGGCATTAGATTGGCAGAGTCCACAAATAAAAACTTGTTAAGGATTATCAAAATTACCATGAAGGATAGTTAGAGAGAGTGGCATACTAGATTGAGGACTGCCCTATGGGTAGATAGAGTGACACATATTAAAGCTACCAGACACTCCCCATACCTTCTTGTCTATGGGAAATAATCAAAACTTCCTATATCTCTTGAACTTTTTGCATTAGAGCTTGCACATCAACTTGATCTCTTGAAGGATGATGTTATGCAGATAAGGTTAAATGAACTAAGATAGCTGGAGGAGATAAGGGACACTAATATGTACATTATATGGTCTAATAAATACTAAGTGATGAGGTCATTTGATAAGATAGCTTCCTCAAAGACATTTCAATAAGGTGATTTAGTCCTCAAATGGGATGAAGATCATGCAAAACCAGGAAAGCACTCCAAGTTTGGCAATCTTTGGAGTGGGTCTTATGTTATCATAGGTTGCAAGGAGAGAAATGCATTTGAGCTTGATAGGTTGAATGGAGAGATCCTTATAATCCCTATCAATGAGAGGTATATTAAATTATGTTACTAGTTTTGTCTCATAATCTTTGTACATAGGTAAATAGGTTTGTCTTTACCTCCAAGTACTATTTCACATTGCTCTATTTTTTGTTTGGGTTGTTGTTTCATATGTTTTATTAATTTATTATCATTAATGTGTGTCTTATATCTTCAACCTATTTTTACGAGTTAGTCATAATCCTTTTATAAGTAATACTTCATGTGTCTAGTCATCATGAGAAAGCTTGATCAAATTCTAGGTTGCATGAACAACAGGCTAGTCAAGCCAATTGAGTCACCAAAAGTTTTGGCCATTTTGGTCCAAATTTCAAGATTATACTTGAATGGATAATATTAATAGAGTTTGGTATGGAATGAGTGGTCTAAGGATCACATGTAGCTTGTAAATCTTTTGAAACACTTTAAGTAAACTTAAAGTGTAGTTTATCAAATTTTGAGGATGTAGGTTCTCATTGTCATTATAACATTCAAGAACATAGAGTAGGGTTTACAGGTCTTCAAAACTCATTTTGAGCCTTGAAAGTTCTTGCACAAGCATATAAGATCCATACCATCATTAGAATGTCACATAAAAATAAATGGGTTAGATTGATTATCAATTTAATAAGTTTACTTAGGAGGCCTCTTAGAGATAAAAAAATCACATGGACATGAAGTTATTCATGCCTAAAATGTCCCAAAAAAATTTCATATCTTGATGAGTTATCTATCTCAAGATATAAGCTTCCAAAGATAAACTTTTAGGATGGGACATGCACATAGACATCAAATTTAAGCTACAACAAGTAGCTATTTAAATTCAAATGTTCCAAAGATGAATGCATATCTAAAAAGTGTTAAGATTATGAGAGCTTGATTCAAGATCTAATGGAAATTGGTGATCTAATAAGTTGGTGGGGCCTAAATATCTAATGACACACATTTGATCATGCATCAAAGATTAATGGTGAGCATCAAGTCAAAAAGTTAGCATAAATGCATTGATGACATGTGTTAAGATATTAGGTACATGAATGGATATTTAATTGGTGCATGGTGATTGACAAAGCTAGTGGGTCTAATTAGATTGATGGTGTATGATCCATCATGTAAAGGTAGATCAACAATAAGTGATGGGTTAAAAGGTCAATGAATCTTGAAGACAAATGCATGGGTGATAAGTGTCTTAACCATGTTAAATTGGTAGTAAATCGATGATACACATCCATTTATATGATAAATATCAATGATGATGAGATGTCAAAGAGTCAACATAACCTGGGGATAAATGTGGAGTTAACAAGTGTCATGATTATGGTAATTTCTAGGTAAATCAATGGAGCACATAAAAAGTCAAGATCAAGATCGATAGTTAATATTAAAAGTCAAAAGCTAAGGGACTTCAATGGAGAATGAATTTAACTTAGGTTGATCTAGGGTAAATATTTCAAGAGGATGATATGAAGTTAGACACATTGGATAAAGGATTTTGCCACCCCAAATAGACAAAATACATAAACGTGAGATCAAACATTATCTAGATAACCAAAAATAGACCTTACAAATCTATCTAGCACTATTAAAGCCCTGTAAAGCTTTTCAAGAGCTTCTATATTTAGGTTTTGTATATCATTTATATTAAAAGAACCCTAGCTTATGGATCTTCATTTATAATGATGACTATATGAAAATCAATAGGGTGATTGATTTTCATCCATAATAGATCTATATTCAAGATTTAGTAGCAATGGTAGAATGATGACTACACAAGGAATGTTAGAAATAACATCAAGTATGATTGGCAAAGATAGTGAAGGGCATTAATGAGGAACTCAAGAAGGATTCATGTAATGGTGGGGATTGTTTATTGCAACTAGTCTTCATCCTCACATTCTCCATCATGCCAGAGAAAGATACAGTGACATTAATGTAGGAAAAGGTTTGAGAAGGATTGTGGTGGTGGTTTTTTTGAGTGGGTTTGGGATAATTAATGACCCCTTAAACTCTCTTTCTTACCTTATTTCTTCTTATAAATACTAGCTTTTAACTCTTGATTGGGATCCCTCATATCGATATAGTGAAGCTATGCCAAAATCACTTTGTAAAACTCTCTTGAAGCAATATAAGACATCTCATATGCTATTTGAATGCTAAGTGTGCTTTATTAAAGTTTGACTATTCATCATTTGTATGTCCTTATGCACCTTTCTTTAAGTCTATTGGTTCCTTGTAGGTTGTATGAAGTGTTGGTTAGTGAGGTTTCCCTTGAAGTGTCATAAGTCCATACTATTTTCTCAAACTTATCTCTTTTTGTCCTTCAAGTTATAGGTTCCTTTTTAGCCTTCATATAAAAAACTCATGTTTTTAACCTTGTCATAGAATCTAATTAGTTCTTGTCCTAATTGGATTCATTAGTAGTTATAAAAGTGTCTAAGTTAAGAGTGGATCGTTAAACAATTGGTGTATCACCATACTTAGAGTAGGTTTCCATTCATGTATTTTATCTCCCTTTTCATCTCAATAGCAGGTTTAGTAAATTAACTTTATTATCATATCTAAGGAGCTATCCTTATTAAAAACCCTAGAGGTCTGACCTAAATTTAGGTAACCCATAGCTTAGGGTCATTCCCATGTTAGACTAGGTTTGAGACTAGGACTTGAACACTTTTAATTTTAGCTAGGGTGCAACCTAAAACCTCTAAAAACTAAGAACCCACACAAGAAATATTGATGGGTTGAATGCGAACATCCCATATATGGAATCAAATAGGTATCTCATTATGTAGAAGTCACACCCATTCTAGGAATCTAAAATGGCATGGACCGACTTGAAGTTGATAAATCCTCTAAGGTCCAGGGTGTTAAAGTGATTTAGGATCACATGTAATAAAGGCACCCATAACTTGTTGACATGCTAGCAGTCTGAGTTCTCAAACAACTAGTTTAGTAAGATCATGCCTATTTGGACCTCCTCTTAGAAGATAAAGACTATGTAGGCATTGATATTTTTTTTGATGACCCACTTGGAGTCTGGATTCTTAGCCTAATTATATAGGATATCATAAATATGGTGATCATTCATCTAGACTGAAATTTATACTACATCATATAAGAATAATAATTTTGAGGAGTAGTATGAATTAAAGGCATTCTTAGATATGCCAATAATTTTGTATTGAGAATTGGGTGAACAAACCCATTCATTAACACCATTTTACACTCAAATGGCCTTATAGAGGATATCACTGAGTAAGTTAGTATAGGGAAATGCCTCTGGTTTGGCTACATATCTATGGAGTCTACATCTTTTATAGGATTGAAGGCCATCCTCATATTTGGCCAACCCATCATCGACATCTCTAGAGTCACTAGAGAATTGGTAAATTAATTTGAATATGTAATTATAGTACTTGTACCTACATAAACTAGTAGGGAAAGTGGTATCTCAGTACTCAGGATCAGCCTTTAGGTTGGATGATGTAGCATCCATTAAAGTAGGATAGAGAAGAAATTAAGAAGCTTTCAAGCATTCAAGGCATGGGATACAATGGTTTTATTTAAATTTGAAAGCAAGGAGTATGATATTTATTATAAATAAATAATGGTAACCATAAATGGGCATCTTTTAGGCTTTAAAATCTTGTACACACATCTCCTTGCATTAATGTCATTTAGAAACTCTCTACAAATTTGAGCTAGTGGTGAGATTTTTTCCTTTTACATTGAAATCAAAAATTGAATCTAGAGCCCATGATCCTTCAAAAGCATATGAATATAGAAATGGTGATGGGATGTTTTCAAAATTGTCCATTCAGGTCTAGCTTCCCATCATGTTAATGGTGAGGGTGTGGTAGGCATGCAGTCACATATCATAGAGTTTCCTCAAATAGCACCCACTTTTTGACATATGTGATGCATCTATTAGTTTTTTATTAGTGGTCAACATCTAAGCATAACTTTAGACTCCATGCCTTTATCCTATTTTAGGTGATGTTTCACCCAAAGACACATGGCACACCCTAATTGGTCCTTATTAATCACTCATACTTCATTCTAAGATTTCTAGGTCATAAGTGGTAACTAATTCATCTTTGCATTATATGACATGATAACTTCCCATTGAGATGGGCTGTTCTAAACTCTGACATATCTAATAGGTTTGGGAGACTCACCTTTATAAATCTAAATGATGCAACAATATCCCATTGGGCTAGATTGTCCTAGGCTCTGACATCTCTAATAGGTTCATAAGACTTTTCTCTCTAACTTTGAATGTCATGATGATTTCCCATTATGATAGTCTTTCCCAAGATCTAACATCTATGACAGGTCTAGTAGACTCATGTTACAACTCTGAATGATGTGGTGATCTCCCATTGGGTCAAGCTCTCCCTAGCTTTGACATATTTGGCATGTCTAGGGGACTACCTTTATGACTTATTGGTACCAACATCCCCACCATTATTTTTGTCTTATTTCTTCTACTTTTCATGAATGGGGCCCTTTTTTAAGTTCCAAAGTATTTTTATCCTAGCATGGTTTTCATGGTATTATTATTTATTGAATTGGGATATCATCCACCTAGAAAGAGAATGGTTTCTTGCTTGGTTAATTATGCTTTATTAACTAACCAAACTGATAATAAATATTGAATGACAAGGTGCAATTTTCATGAAGGAAGGGTTCCAAAGTAAGAAACCCTAGGGGTTTAAATTTAAATATTCATAGGAACTTTAGTGGGAATTTTTCCTTTCAAAAGACCCTAAGTCTAAAATCATGCCTAAAGTCCCTTTATGATTTTCCCTTTTTAAATTCCCCTAAATTCATTTAAAATTATGTCCCTGAACCTTCATGCTTATTCAACATGAGTAATGCTTCAAGGATCCTAAAAGTCTTTAGCTTGAATCCATGTGTCAAGCTCTAATGTTATGTCTTGACTTGGATACAGATCAATGGTTCTCATTCACCTAGAATCCTAATCCAATAATGTGAAATCTTCCTAAGACAAACTATAGAATAAACACCACTCATTATAGAATTTTATATGGTATTTATTTTGATGAACTCACTGTCATCATTTGACATTCATGAGGATGTCTTAGACATTAGTGAGGCCTTGAAAATAAGCCTTGTCTAAGCTTTTTATCTTTAGTCCAGAAGGGGACCTTCTAAACATTAAAACTCAGGCTTATCACATTAAAATTGAGGTCCTAGTATTTTTTAAATAATATTAACTTAAAAATTAATCCCATGGCCTAAGCCTATATATTATGAACTAACTTAATGTTCATGCATCTTGTAGGATCTGATGACCCACGTTCATCCTTAGACCCTAATCCATTGGCATGATGTCGAAAGGCTTGCCAAAGCCTGGACAATTAGAAATGATCTCATAGATCACAATCAATGGTTTGTGTTTTATCTTTGAACTTGATCTAATGGCCCATATTAACCCCAAAGTCTCGAGAACACCAAAAATATGACACATGGCATGCTACCATTTAGCTAAAGGAACCTTGTGAGCTTAAATTTGACAATTAGACTCCCATCATTTTTTGTGAGGACATATTTGACATTAGTGAGAACATCAAATTTAAACATGGCCGACCAATCAACCAATCAACTTCGACCTCACCAATCATGATCAATGACTCTCACTAGATCATTGATCCTAATCTAATGGCATGAAGTAGAGGTAGACTTTTCAACTCAAGAATCCAGAGCCTGATGACTCATCACATGGATAAACCACATCTAGTCATTTCTTGAGGAAGCTAGAGCTTGCCACTTAGCATAACATAGTCATTGATGACTCAAACACCTAATTAAAGTAGACCTCTAGTATCTTAATCAAAGGTTCATATTCATCCTTAGATCTTGATCCAATAGAGTGAAATAAAAGGGCCTTATTTAAAAAGAAACAAATATTTAAAAAGAAAACTCCCATGAAAGGCCATGGAAACACGCTCAAGGAGGTCCATGAAAGCACCATAAAAGCACTACAAGGCAATCTCAAGATCTGGTGCATCTAAAAATATAGGATTTTCATAAGTGGCACCATCCATTAGATCTAAGGCATGAATAAATTTATGAAATCCATCATCTTAACCATTAAAGCCTTAGAAGCCCTAACAAAATAAGTTAAAAACCTAAAACTTTACTAATTGAGGACCTAACTGCATCAAGCAAGCTCAGATTATCATCTTGAGCATCAAGGCTAGTCATATTCCAAGACAATTAAGATCATAGCAGTAGCTAGGCAATAATGGAAAGAAGAGATAGACTTGTATCTATCCACAGGCCATGAAGGAAGATGCTTTAGGGACACCAAATTAGACATAGGGGCATTGGCCAATGGAATGAAGAATTGGTCTGATATTTTCTTCACCATTGAAGAGTTGAAACCTTTTTCATCTAGAAAAAAAAGGTTGGTAGTCACCAAAAGGAAGTTCGATGACTTGGTTGTGGTCCAAATGATAGGTCTTCATCAGGTTGTTTCTAAACTAGAGGTATTACCCTATATTGACATCCTTGCACCCTTATTTGTAGACTGTAGGATTGATAATGATTGGATTAGTGATGAAATAAATTTAAAGAGGATTGTTTAGGCTACCCCAATATCCTTTAAAGGCTGCTATAAACTTTCCAAATCCCATATTAACCTCCCCTCCATAAAAGAATGGACTACCCAGCATAATATATAAGTCATTTTGAGACCATTGTTAATCCAAGGTGCTCATGTAGATAAAAATCATGATGGTAGGATACCCATTATCCAATTCAAGGAGGGTATAAGAATCATTATGACTTTACTAAATAGAGCCTCTAGAATAGCCACCCCCACCTATGTTGACTCTAGGTGGGTGTCTTACATATACTTCATGGTTGAATAAAAACTAACTCCACCTATTAGGGAGCTAATTAGTATCCACTTAGGAAGGTAGTTTTTATGGTATTAAGAAGAAGACACTTTAGCATTTCAACATGATGTCCTATCTACTAGACTCATTGATGGCATCTACGCAAATTCCTAGTGTTAATAACTAGTCCTCCCACAACATAATCACCATCTCACATCATTACTCCAAGCTTTATGTCTTTAAGTATAGGGATCATATGTAATTAATATATGACTATATATATATATATATATATATATATATATATATATATATATATATATATACATATATCACATACTATTCTATAACATCATATGATATCCCATGCCTAGGGTATGCCCTCTTGTTAAAAGATATGTTGATCTCATGGGAGACATTTGGTTTTATCTAGACTACACTATCTTCAAGATTGAGGGCATAATGACCCAACCATTTAGGTTGCCTGTTTACCTTTCGCTTAAGTTGGATGAATAATAAACTACGTACCAAATTTCCCATGGAGTTGAAAACACCTATAGAGAGAAGAGGAAGGGCATGCTACATTCCTTCCCATTTTTTATTGGGATAGCCTTGATCAATTATTGGAAGCAATTAGACATCATGTCCAGACATAGAGATGCTTTCTACTTTAAAAAATATGACTTAAAGGAATGGGATCCAAACAACAAAGTGGTCCCTCATTTGCAATCAAGGTAACTAACCAAGGTGACTTATGAACACATGGTTGGTCCTTATGACCATTTATATACTAAAACATCAAAATTTGAAGAGGTCCTTGCTAGGTCTAGACAACATGGTTTCAAGCTTCAACATAGATTGCAAAGGGAGAAACCAACTAGAGAGAGATGGTAAATGAACCCAATTGTAGTATCATTTATTGCCCTCCAATTCAAGTGAATCTATAGAGAAACCATCACAATCAACATTCCAAATCCAAGAAGAAGGTGAAAAAGGATTAGAATAAAGGCCAAGTGAAGGCCCTTCATCATCAACCCAACCTTTATGACCGTCTCCCCTAATAGTGCACATTGATATGGTTTCCTTGGAACCATATGAGATGGTGGATGAGTTCTTCAAAGAACTTACAAAAGCCTATGGATATGATCAAGATATTGAGGAAGCCATAGCTAAGGTAGCTCAAATTGAAGGATCTCAAATAGGTGAGGAAGAAAAAGGGAAAGAAGTGGCATTATACTTGGTCCCTGTCACTCAAAGAAGGGAGAAGCTGAGATGGCCCTTGTTCTTAGGTCCTCTAAAAGACCAAAGGTAACATGGACCCATCCCACCAGTGAAGTGAACCTATTCAGTGATGAATTCCCAATACATGGAACTATTATCCTAGACTGGTTCATATATGGGAAATTATAAAAGGTTCCATCCCACTCTCAATCATGAGCAATCACCAGCACTCTAGGTATGGACACCCATGATAATATTAAACCTTGGATCAAAGAGCTCATGAAGGATAATGAAGACAAGATAATTATTGAGGATGTAAGAGAAAGTGGTGGGAGGATGAAGGATCAGGGAGCATTAAGTGGAGTTAGGATTGAAACCCTAGAAGCAACCAAACTCTCTAAACCAGTAGCCATAGTGAATTTCAATCTAGATACATCAAGGTTTGAGAGAATAGTAACAAGGAAAGCCACCATTAACACTGATGAATTCACACTCTAGAGAGTGGAAC